>JAQGDQ010000102.1:263675-308211 GCA_030141605.1 Tubiluchus corallicola
ATATTACTTTTGCTGTAAAAATTCTTACATGTTTTTGCTTTTTTTTGTATCTTTTATATATTGACTTTTAAAATTCTGTTCTCAAAAAAAGACAAAGAATAACAAGTGGAGCAAACAAAATACAGCTAATAATTCATTAAACAACGCCACGTAAAATCTGTGCAGTGATATTAATTGACGAATTTACTGGTTTTTAATAGTCTGGCCATCTCTGTTTGTTTGATATAAAAACAAAGACTTCATTCACCTTTATGACCCACTGTGACCAATACTAGGTCGAAAATGTTATTATCCTTTGTTTAGCTAATTATTATTAATACTATTTACCAAGGACAGTATTGATAACTGGTAAATAACTCTGGCCTGGATTTTCTCCCGCCTCTTGCTTGTCAATTTATTGGAAGCTGATGGTTCAGTGATAGTTGTGCTGGTGCAATGCATCTGTATCTTTGTAGCATTTTTGTTGAGTTTATTTTTCACTAAAGTTGAGCAGCGAGTATCTTTGTGTCGCAGGTTGCAGGTGCTGAAATCTGTTTTTGACTTGTGTTTCTCATGACATTATATAAGACTTTCTGTTTTTAAGAGCAAATTTAGCGCGGTTACTGGTGTAAGCAATTTCATTTATCACTGATGACGAACGATTTCTGCAAACTATTTCTCTCAATGACATGATATCAAGACTTAACTATTAGTTTTCTTGTGTAATTGTGTATGTGTGTGAGCTTCCTGTAAACGCCAAGCACTCCAAAATGCTGTTCTGGATGCCTTGCGACGTCACTCGAGACCTGCTGTGACGTCACATGGAACGTGTTTGACGTCAGAATAATGAGGTTTATTCCATTTCGGGCACCTACCGATAAAAAGTCAACCGTTGATTCAGTTTCTTGCGTTGGTACTAACTCGAATCAAAAGTCATTGTCAGAAACCTCGGAAATTCGCACTTTACTACTGATTGTTATGGTTAGTGGATATTCCCAATGAAATTATTTATTAGAAGCTCATTACGTTGCATATGTATTCATATTTTATAATTATATTTCTTGAATTCTCACTATTGTAATAGCCCATGCGCATTACTGAGATCATGAAAAGAGGTGAATGTAAAGAGAACTTAGTCTGAACGTAGCGTTCACTCTTTAAAAATAAGTTTAAGTGGTACTTGATAATAATTATATCTAATAGAGTTACGTGCTATGTGCAGAGAACAGCTTTCAATCATAATCATAATGAACTATAATTTTTTGCTGCACTTAGTCTACAGGTTTTTATTCTAATTTGAATTTGTTTACGTAAATCCCTTTCGTATCTACGGACGGAAATGTGTTACATCGTATAGTGGAATAACCGAGTAGTTTAATGTATGATGGTGGGTGCAATACCCGTTTAATCTGTGGCAGGCCAATGTAGGTGAAAATGGCACTGGAAAAAATGGCACAAATGCAAAAGTAGGTAAAAATGATACAGGAAAAATGGCATACTTAGTAGAATATGCGTTTAGGGTTAGGGTTACAGTGGAGGGTAATTATTTTAGTCATTTTTACCTCTGCCAAGTTTGTTTATATGCTTGATTAGTTGTTTTTGTCTGTTATGACGCTAAGCCTATTACGCAAAAACTATTTAACAGATTTGCAAGAAACTTTGTGGAGAATGTGGGTATAGGGTTCCAGAATGGGAAACTTTTTGCCAGTTCTTTTTTCGAAAAACTTGACCGAACACCACGTACTAAAACATTGGTGAAGCACTTGGAGGTCTCAGAGGGAGTGTTTAGTACCTCTTCTTTATTACATTCACCAGGACAAACCAGTTCCATTTCGAAAAATTCTCGCTTTTAAAACTGTGCAACGCTGTCTATAACCTTTACTTATTAATGTGTAAGTATAGATAGCCTTATAAGGTGACTTGGTATATATTTGTAAATCTGTTATTTTTGATGAACAAATATTTTGTGAGTCTTTTGCTATTCTGTATAATACGAATATATGTATATTTTCTTGTTTATCTTGATGTTAAATTTTTTTAATCAAAACAATCAGACAGATAAGATTAGGATTGTGCTGCTCTGGCACAGATCTGCTTCTTACTGAGCGGATTCTAGTTTTATTATAGAAATCAGCTGCATCAGAATAACATATGCACCATTTTTTTCCTACTTTTCCATTTGTGCGTTTTTTTTCCTGTGCCATTTTTATCGCGCGCCGTGGCAGGCAGTAAGACGTATTTCAAAGTTTACAATGTAATGCGCGATTTTGTTTAGGTGGAAAAAAACAGTTTTCGTACGATCATGCACATAACTGTACAATGTGCAACGGCTTCGATAATAATATGCAGACTACAACATTCCAAGAAGTGAGTTGAGAAAACGCAATATGAGATGTCGTCTTGAGTGTGAAGCAGTAGTTTTTATCGCATTTTCACTGACCTCAAAATTTAAGCAAAGGTTATAGTCACTCTATTTCATTCACACCACCACAGTGCTGTCTCTGTCATATAAAGAAATCTAAAATATGCTGTGTTGTTGAGCCCTTTGCAATGTAGCATGATAGTGAAATATTGGTAGATTTGTATGTACTGTTTCTACGTGTTTCTATACTTGCTGTTCGTTAAAGGAAAGAATAAGACATTCAGTATGTTGGGTTTATTTTACTATTATCACTTAAACTTAGAAAAATATAACAAAGAAATTTGCAAAGAACTGCTTATGAAGCATAAATTTAAAATATACTACCTCTGAATAGAAATTTTCAGGCGTGGTGGTTGCCGCCTTTCTTTTGAAAATCATGACATAACTAGGAGACTTCGTGACTTTTCGTAATAGCGTCGAAATCGCTTTTCATAAATGCGCGCTGCTTAATTTAATTCAAACTCTGCAACTTACCCAATGTTCATGCAAAAATATTACAAAATTAGCGGTCTAATTTTTTTGTAAAAACTTATATTTTTGATGAAGATTGACAGTGCGCTACTTTTCTTCAAGACGAATGACGTCATTGGAGGAAGAATGGGCATTGCAAATGGGAGCGCCAAAGCATGAAGTTATCGCGACTTTAAAGTGATTTTACTAGTTACAAGAGGCGCTCATTGCAGTTTTATTACTAAATACTTCTAGCATTTTTCGCGAGCATTGGAATAAGCCTAACTTCCTCTAAGGGTTGCCCTTTCCTTTAAGTTGATATTTTTATGAGTCACGATGGAATTGAGTTGTGTGAGTATAACTTTACTGTGCTATCCCAGCCAAGTTGCTTAAGTTTTCTAAATAATCTTACTTTTTATTACATTAGTGTGAAAGCCCGTATACTAGTACTGCAAGCAGTTCTGGTATAGTAACAATTAACTTTAGTTTTATTTAAAAGCGATTGTGTTAAGATTTGTGACCTCTTTCCTACTTCTCTTTTGTTGTTAAATAATTTTAGCATTTGTAATTTCCAGGTTCTAACTTGTAGATAGATTATTACTTACATATTACATATTATAACGGCATGTTTGTGACAAACGGTAAGTATTTTGTTGCGTAAACAAGAAAGTTCTCATTTGAGTAAATACTTAGCTGTACTCAGCACTGTGAAGATATCTGAGACGTTTTCCTTAATGGCGTCCTTCATTTAATCATCAGTTTCTCAACAAAAAAGCCTGGGATTTTATTTTAGTTTGATCCGTTTCGATTTTACTTCTTTCGTGCGCTAGACTGTGTAAGTAACTTTTCTGTGACTTTAATTTCTTCCACAACTCTGGATGCTCTTTTTATCTTGACATTTATTGAGTGTGTGTGTTACACAGTGTCATCTATCGTACAAGAGCGAAGCTATTTTTACAGGCATAGTCTTGAATGAGCAAACACGAAATGTGTCTTTCCTGTAAATAACAAAGAGTTGATGTACTTTGAAGTAGAGAAAAGATGTGCTTTTTTCTAGGACAAATAAACTTTGCACTGCACTTATGATTATAAGTTGATGGTGTCCATTTTCTCAGTGTTGGTTGCATTGATATTTATAAGTTGACTTCAGCTCTTTGGTCTTTCAGTACAACTATAGATAACCAAACCTCTATTTATTGTATGTTAAGTTACAAAAGAGTCATTTAACCTGGCTCACCTGTTGATTAGCTGTAGTCAGCAGGTGTGTAGGTATCCTAGAGGTAATAACTGTAATCATGATTCTGTGTGTTTCCTGGTTGTTTGAGTTTTGGAGGTCGTTATCACTTATCCAAACGATTATCCTTAATTCACCACTAGGCGGCGCCATAGATAGAAATTATATGTTCTAAATTTTATTGGAGGAAAACTAGAATTGCAATAATTATCTTCACCTAAATAAATTGTGTAAATACACTAACTCAACCCTTCCAATCCGGCTACTATGGTTCGTTTTGTTGATGTGTTTGGAGTTGGATGGCCCTCCCCCCTTGCCCTCCCTAGCTACGCAGTTTGATGACACCTTGTTGATCATGCAGAACAGCGCGCTTACCTCTCTGAACTGATATGTGGTATGCTAGAACTGTGTTCATACTAGTAGAGATCCGTTCTGTGACGTGTTCACTGTATACAGCCTACCCGTGTCTAAGTATTGCATTAATGTTAAAATAACGCTCGCGTGTGCGCCATAGTTTCATATTTTTTCCCTTGTATAAAAGGTATGCAATTAATGAGTATGGATGAGCCTTCTTATTACTTGTAAATTGTAGTTACGTGCTGACTAGATTGTATAAACAGTCGCTGGCTTCTGTGATTATTGTCATGATTACAAGTGGACTACTGTGTGTGTGATTTCAGTGGTGTTGTTCCAGTGCAGTTTGTGATACATGCTGAACTGACTTTTACCTTTCATCAATGTCATATTGCTTCTCATTAGTATTCTAGTGGTCTATTTGTACAATAATCTACCTGCTATTCTAATGTTTTCTAAAAACCATTGAAGTAGTGCTTCTAATGCATGGTGAGAAAATTTTACAACTGTTTATATTAGCTGTTATAGTTTAGCTTATGAATGGATTGATGTTGCTTATTTATCTTTCTCGTTTTGTTGGTAAATTGGAGAATGTTTTTCAGATTTATTGATATTCTCTTCATACAGGTAATAATAAAACAAGCAACAGCCAAAGGGTAGTACTTTTTCGGACAGTTTCAACAATTTTACTTACTAAATTCCTATATCTATACTAAAGCACCCCCAGAATTTGCTCAGCTAACAAAGGTTACATGTACTTAGTGACATCGTAATAATATTATTACATTTTCACCAATTTGTGTGGTTGATGTAAACATAGTATACATTAAGCGCTATAGTTAAATATGTGAATAGTAACTTAACGTATCTTAGCAACTACATTTGGCTAATATGCCCTGCTTCTCTTTGACAGGCAAACAGAAACTTGTAGCCTCATTCATGCTGTAGTGTTTGAAGTAGTACAGTAATGGTGGTGATTGCAATTCAAGTCAACTCATTTCTTTTTCAGGAGGATAATTTCGTTCTCGCTGCTCTTTTCTGCGCTACTGAAGAAGGAAACCTCTCTGGTATTGAAGAATTATTATCTATGGCCAACATTGACATTAATCAAGGAAACAAGGTAATGACCACGGGCCTCAGTATTACTTTTAAACTATGATTCAATAATATCAAATGTTAATATAAAATGATATCCGAGAAGACATCTCTCTGATACTGTTTCGGTCACAAACATAATAAATTCTAAAGTGTGAAAAATTTTACTCTTTACCTAAATCTCTAATCTTCAATTTGTTTTGTACATTTTGCTTTACTGTAATGTCTCTTTGAACACTATGATTTCTCTTGTCTCAGTGAACAATGTCTTTTATCCTGTCTGTCACAAAAATAAAATTCTGTCTCCTAGGTTTTCTTCACTAGCTAGTTATGCAAAAATCTACCTGTAGTTCTATTATGAAAACTTCAATTCGGGTTTGTTGTTGATTGAGATGTAGCCGATTCAGACACAACAAATCGGTTTGACTTGAATTCCAAACCTTGTGCAGCAGTTCAATTTCAGTTTATTAATGTAGTCTTGCTATCATAAAATTTTGACATGATTCACCAATAAAAATATTTACCATTTTATTTTTGCTAAAAATTAGCTATTTCTATATTTTTAATATGACATTAAATAAGCATCTAACAAAATTTATGCCCTTAGTGAAATATTCAATTTAAAGTTCAAACTAGTATATAATGTTGTTGACATGGTCAGAAACAGAAGATGTGAGACATTTCAGCAAAGCCCAGTGCGAGACCACTTAGCTATGAACCCCACCATTCTCATTTTAATGCACTGTCACGAGTCAACTTTGGAAAGATTTGAATAGATTTTGTGATGGATTTTTCCCTTTTTTTGTCCTCCCTATTTTGGTTTGCTGTCTTTTGTTTTACCAAGTGATGCAGTTCTACTGTACTATGAACTAATTTCCTAATTGTAGTATGAATATTTTCTACATACCTATTTTGTCATATAATAATAACACACACATCTATGTTATTCCAGCACGGGGAAACAGCATTGCATATAGCTGCTGGTGGAGGACATATGGACGTCATTAAGTTTCTTCAGAGTAAAGGCATCAGCATCAATAGCTTAGACCAGGTAATGTTCCCGCTAGGTGTTCTTAATAGCTTAACCAGGTAATGTTCTCGCTAGGTGTAGGTGTTCTTAATAGCTTAACCAGGTAACGTTCTCACTAGGTGTTCTCAACAGCGAAATGACATTTTACGTAATGTGAGGTTAAAACAAAATGACATTAAAACATTTATAGGTTGATAAATTTTTACTTTATTTCCATCCTAAATTCGCTTTGTTCATTTTAAATCCTACATACATGTACTAAAAATGGAAAACCAGTTACCTCACAGTCATTCGATATCTCACCTTCCATATGAACTACTGAACCGGTTCTATTTTCCATGTTCCAAGGTATTTAATCAATGTTCATTTCTGGGGTGTCATCTCTCCTCGCCGCCATTGTTTTTGTCTTTTTCACATTCTGCTTCCTATGCTTTCTCAGATTCTACTGTTAAAATTTATACCACTAAAAATGCAATCAGACTAATCCCCAACTTCTTGGAAAATAATGAATTCCATTTAAAGGCTGAATAATTTAGGTGGTAAAGCACATCCATGATGAGTTCCATGACAAATCTTAAAACTTTTTGATAAGCTAAATTCAAAACAGATAACTACTAAAACAGGTCAAATCTTAATTTATAAATGTCTTTTTTTGTGTTTTTGTTTGTCTTTTTTTATGTATTTTCTCAAATACGACAATTTTTCTAAACATCCGGTTATAAGAAACGTGGTAAACTAAGATGTGTACAGGTACAAAGTAAATGGGAATAAGCTTTCAAAAACTGAGCTAGATATACCAGATATTTTAATGTTTATATGCACGTGTGTATATAGATGTCTGTTTTTAATTTACATGAAGACTTTTACGAATATTAAGTTTGTAATTCCTAAGTCATTTGATTAGTGAACTGCTCTAAAGAAGGTTGTATTAAAAGGAGAAATTTCGCTATTATATTACAGCCAGCAGACTACCTAAGAACTATTTTAATTTAGGTTAAGATTGGAATTAAGAATACTTATTTGTCCCCTAGAGGGCAGTTTTGTCATTTATGTTGGCTACATGTGTTAATACAAGTAATCTAAGTGGCTTTACAGAATGATTTTCTAAACATGAATGCAAATACTGCCAATACATAATGCATGTTTACTTTCTTAAGTACTGTTCAGTGGCCTGAGCTAAACAAATTTAAATTTATGCAGACAGCCACTGTAAGCAACTGTGAAGTGTTTAATAATTTTGCATCTAATTCTTATTTTCTTGCACCACATTTTGTGGAAATGGTTGAACTGAAATATCTGTCTGCCTTGTTGAATGTTTGTCTATATTTTCGTGCATTTTTCCCATGTCATTTTCTTCAGTGATCTTTGAAATTCTGGTATCCTTGCCGCATACACAAAAACATTCATCAAGCAGTTGGTTGATCCGAGTGTGACAAAATAGAATTGTATTTGATCGTCGCTGAGCGACAGCGAACAGCCTCCGAATTTACAAAAGTTATACGCGAGTACAGCAGACATGTATGGCGTCCAGCAAATGAAAAATAAGCCTATCATAGTGGCGAGTGTCTTGGCTAATTTTATTTTCTTTTTTATTTGTCGAGTCGAATCGTCATGGACATTTATGTCAACTGTTTGTCTTGTTAGTTTTATTGCTGTTCTGGTTATTGCCCCCGTAACAATAGGTGATGATTGACATAATCACAAGGCCTTGTAACATTGTAAAATAACGCCATAATTGGCCCCATCTACCAGTCCAAGAAAAGCACTGGATACCGGTATCATCTTCCTGTATGTACAGCCATGTTGAAACAAGATGCAGAATTATGCAAAACAACCATAATGAATGTATTATGATTTTAGCTCTTCTTTCCGTCATAATGGCACTATAGTGTAGATGATAAACTACTGCTATGTACCTTTCAACAGAAATTGCTGCATAAATCCACGTAGATGCAGTTAAAGACATGTACAACAAACTGACGATGCTACCACACCAGATAGAGATGCAGTTGATACCGGTAAGGTATCCCACTCCACTGCACAAAATACTTATTCCCGCTATAAGATCAGCGACGGCCATATTGCTGATATAATAACATGGTATACTATCCATTCCTCTGCTCTTCTTTATCACAAGCAGCACTGTGCCATTTGCCACCAGTGTTCCAAGCCCCAAAAATAAGTAAAGCACTAGAATACAAGAGTATAGGAAGTCGATGGTATGACATTTTGATGTCTCTAGTAATGCCGCTTCTGCTGTAGAGTTTACTGCACTTGCTTGTAAATCACCTGGTAACATCATCTGTCGTTTCTTTTGCTGTGTTATTTATAAAAACCTCGCTTTTACACCTTGTAGCTTCTTTGTTTTTGCTGCTAACTTGCTTGGGAATTTCTCAGAAAGCTTATATAAACTTAATGTTTGCACACAATCCAGAAAACCTCAGTGTTTCGGATACAAAACATTTTTACACTTCCTTTTCGTTTTGCATTTCGAAATCTACCTGCGTGTCAACTGCTGTTATGCCACTAAGTGTTAGTATCAATTTGATGTGTGTTTCGAGAGAAAATTAATTGCAATTAGCAAATGGGATAATAGGATTTTGAATGATACACTGAACACAACTCAATTAACATTGGGCACCTAATTGGTGACTTTGCGATACACTAATCATGACACAGAGAGGCGTATTTACCAATAGGCTAATTATATTGTTACTTAGGGCGCCAGATTTTAGGGGCCCAGTTTTGAAAAATTCTTAGTCTCCTCAGAATATATGTATCCTTTCATATTATAAAGTTCATGTTTTAAACACATCACAAGCAGTTGCTTAGCTTACTTTAATATAAGCACTATGCAAATATATGCAATAACAATAACTGCATAGGTATTTATAATTATAACTAATTTATAACTATTAGTATCACTACATTTAATAGTGATACTTATGTACCACCAGTAATTGTGTCTGAGCAGTATTAAACTATTAGTCTAAGGCGTCGTAATGTTAATTTAGTTTAACTGTTTTGCTTTAACTTTTTTAAACAAATTAACTTTAAATCGCTATCAGCTTCGATAGAGGGCAGTATCGTGGGTACTGCTAATTTTTAATGTCCGTACAACAGTGGCGACTTGTAGCTAAAATTAAGGGTGCTGCTGCTTCAGAAAATTTTCTCCATTGTCTTAATACCGTGTAAAACGAAACAAGCATTTGTAATTTTAATATTGTAATTTGTAATTGTAAACAAACAAACATATGAAAGTTTATACATAAAATTGATAAAATTTTAAACAAAAAAGATTTTTTTTTGCTTACCAATAACCTAAATTATCATTAAATTGCCTCTGATAATGCAGTTGACATTGGTCATGTAAAAAGCTGAGAACAACCTGGCAATGTTGACAAAATCTTTAAGGAAACCTGTGTTTTTCTGTAGTTACAAATTTAGAATACAAGTCTTCAGACATTTTACCTATCTATTCAGAGATATCATTTGCCAGGTAAACAAGAGTCTGTCTAAACTTTAATAACATGTTTTATAAGTTAAATTGTAGTGGCTTTTAGGTATGTGACATTTGGGCATTAGACACTTAGACTCGAGACATTGAGCACCAATAAATTTTAACGTTATGCCTACTTTTTTATTTTTTTTATTAAATTTTTAGAGTCAATCTTTTCATAATTTTTTTAAGTATCACAGCTTCACTCAATCAAATATATGTAGTAATATATGATATATAAGTGACTCTGAACTTTCTGGTTTTCCACTTTTAGTATTATATATTTATGTAGTTTGTAAAATGAACAAAGCAAATTTAGATTAGCATTTTATTTCAGAAATGTCTAGTGCATCACTAAACAATAGAAATGTATGTCACAAAGAATCTGTTCATGGCAAAATTTACCATCAGTAGTTGGAGGTGTTATTAGTAGTTTGAAATGTTTGCAGCAAAATAGCATCTCTATCAGATAAGGTGCTGGACAATAACATTATTCGCTTTACTTTCAGATATATATCAGTGTCTGACTGACAAGTATTGAGCTTAGTCATTACATATTGTATTTTTATACTCCCTTAAACTACTTTTTTATCGCTTTTTGTCAAAATTATGCCACTATGATACTAATGTGTTAAACTTGACCTGATAGAGCAGCAGCAGGCTTGATTACTATGTGTTTTCAGAAAATTTGCATAAGTTAGCAAAACTTGCTTGCTTTTCTATATATGTTGTATTATGATTGTGAGAGAGTGAAAGTTTATACTCATATTTACTGCGGCCATTCAGCATTTAGTTGTCACCCTCTACGGTTTGTACCAGCAAAAATGACTCTTTGTTTTTTATTATATTCCTAAGTAAAATAATTAGAATTAGACAAAGTTCTGTTAACAAAAAAAACATTCCTGCTTTTTGAATAAAATTCATTGTTTGTAATTAAATTTTTGCACACATGTGGGTTGCATTTCTATTGAGGCAACGTTACAGCAACTTCTACTTCTAAACAATTCTTTTCCTGTTGCAGCAGCAATTCTATTATTATCATGTCAGATTATGTAGGAAGTCTAACCTGGGTGTTCATCATTTATTATGATTACCTGCGCTTGAAGCTCTCAGATGTGCACTGATAGTTAGATCCCTAAGCTGCAAATTGACTAATTTCACCTCTTAGTGTTCAATTGTCAAGTACCTACTTAACTTGGATATTAATCATGAATTGCTCACGCGTGTGTAACGACCCGCCACATGTAGAATGATCTAAAATTGACATTTGATCATTAATTTCTTGGATAATATTTCCATTGTTGTCAAGTTATTTGTGAATATTTCAGCATGGGGATAGCGCTGCTTACTGGGCAGCTCGACAAGGACACCTGGAGGTTATCAAATTCTTACAAACAGAGGGAATCAGTGTCAATATACAGAACAAGGTAAAAATGCAATTGTTAATATGTTGTATACAAGTTGTTTTAATATAAATTTTACTGATTGACTGCTTGTAATGAAATCTGGATAATTTAGAAAGGTCGTGTAAGCAATTTAGCCAACTGGTTACCCAACAGGTACCTCCATTGATCTCGGGGGGGGGGGGGTGTCATGCTCAAACGATTGCACATTTTAGGGGTTAAGCCACGTTTTTTTTTGTCTTTTTTTGGTCTAAGCATTTATACGTTAACTTCAGTTGTTAAATTTGAGTTTATTATTTTTCAGACTTATTTACATGTATTTATCTATAGCTTGGCACATCATAACATGTATTTCATAACCAGTGTTTAGAACATCTACTTGTTTCTCATCTACCTTTAATCTAGAGGGAAAGATTATCAGATTATTATTACATGTATTGCCATAATTAGCAAATTCAACTTTGTCATAATTGTATTTTCTGGGAAAAATATTTCAGTGGCATATTAATACAACTAGCACCTATTTAAACCTAATAATCCTCTACTCGTTGCCTAATTGGCCTGACAAATGCCTAGGAAGACTATTTAATTGTTAATTTTTAGGTTTTGAACAAAATCTGATTTTTTAAATTGCGTAGTTTATATAATATTCGAGTCATTTGGACTGTTACTGCCTGGCACTTTGTTAACTACGGCGTTTTTTTCTCATTTACCTAATTCTCTGTGGTTTCGTAATTTTCTAGGCCGGTAGTGTTTAGACAAAGCCGGTAGGCATAATGAGAGGATTTTGTAACTTAAGCTGGAGTGTGCTGTAATGTGAGTGTTGTGTTAACTTTGTATATGCTTCACGAAGATTATATCAAAATATTGATACAGCTTCAAGCAGAGTATTTTGGTAATCATAATTTGTAATTAATTTACAAGATAAGTTTTGTTCTAAGTTAACTTGTAATTGTGCTGAATTATAAAATTTAATTTATTGTTTAATTTCTATTCCCAGGTTGGTGAAACGGCATTGCATGTCGCATCACGTTATGGACATGTGAACGTTGTTGAACATCTTTGTGATACTGGAGCAAATGTCAACCTACAGGACGAGGTAAACTATGTCACTCTCAGTCACTTTAGCCTTATACTGTACTACAGTTAAATTAAACCAATGCTGAAGTAAGTAAGTCTGTAGTAATATCTCAATAGTCATGTTTTAGCTTGTTTGATAATCTTGAATTTGGTATAACAGCTAATTAAGTTAGTTCGGCAAAGCAGTTATGAAAAGTTTGACCAGAAAGCAATTTAATGCATTTCTGTCAATTATGAAACGTTGTCCATTTTATGCTTTCCTATTTTTAAATATCCTTTGAAATACAGATACGCTCAGACAATTTTCTTATTCACAGAATTTAAAATGATCTACTGCGGTTACATTGACAACTTTTCTAACTGATCAAATCCATGTCAGAGTAAAAATCAAGTTTAGTGTGATGCTAATTTGTACATTCAATACTCAGTATGGCGTGTTCCTAGTATCATTGATATCAGTGATACAGTGATAGTATGAACTGGTCGAATTTGATCTTTCTTGCAGAGATATCTTTTCCTTACTGTTTTCCATTGTAAAATTTATTCATTTGTCATTGTAATCAAATTAGTTCTGCAGATTTTCTTTCATGATTACTGCAAATTATCTGGTTATATTGACAATGTAATAAATTGGAGCATGTAAGTTATGTTAATTTTTCCTAATTGTGAGAATTTTTGTTAACATTTAGTGACACAAGTGTTGGGATGCTGTAGTGTAGACTTTGCCTTTAATTGTGCAATCCGTAGATGAATTTTAGCTGCTTTTTTAACACAATAGAATTTATTTCTTGACAATCTACTCATTTATATAGCAGTTTTATTGCATTTAATGCAAGTGACTATTTGCCATAACATAAGAATATTATTGAATGTTTAATCATGATTGATTATGAACAAATCAAATTAATCAGTTTTCATGTTTGAGTGCATTATCCACAACATTGTTCCACAATGTATCTAGACATTTGTTTTAGCAATGTGCCAAACCTTGAATTTACTGAATCAGAGCTGAACACACGAACCTTTTGCATTTCTGATAACAAAATCAGAACTGACACGAGTTTTTAACGCAGATACCGAACCGAGCCTGAGCCTTTTGCATATTAACCAAACAAAGTTGAACCGAAATATAAACACAACGCTTTTGTGAATTTTAACTATAGTCGTCTTACAATCGGTCTCTCAAATTGGCGAATAAATATTTTTTTAGTGCTTATGTTATTTATTAACAACTGGCATGAATTAAAAATTGCACGTGTAAATAATTTGTAAATAGGATTTACATAGGATTTATAAAATCAGGCCAACATCAAAGCCTCTGTTTAGACCCTCCAGTAGCCCTATATCGGCTCTGCTTCATTCAGCCACGAGCAACTATGTAAATGAAGGACTCAGACAAATTACTAATTTGTTTGCCTCGATATTTAAAAAAAATTTTGCATAGTTTATAACCCATGTGAATGTTCTTGTTATTCTACTGCATGCAATAATGTTTTAACGTTTGTTTTTTTGCATGCTGCATGTTATAGCTGGGTGAGACAGCGCTTCACATAGCCGTTTGGCATGGTTTTCCCAAACTAGTTCAGATCTTGTGTGATGCTGGCAGCAAACTAGACATTAAAAATAAGGTAATCTAACCTAATTATGTATGCGCTATACAATAGCGATTCTCAACTTCTAAAACATTGGATTTGATTTCATGCAAATGATATTGATTTTCACCACTGTATTTGCATACATCACTCTAAATGCATTTACTGGTAAATTGTTAATTAACTATTCAATTTGTAGTTTTAGTTCAATAAGCCTTTTTACAATTTCATTGTGCGCACGCGCAGTTGTCGTTGTGCGTCAAGAAACACCCCAAATATTAATCAGTTTCTCTTTATATCATCAGGCTCATCATATCATAGCTAAACAAACTCTGCATGTTGTTATTTCGTTATAATATTAGAATTTATAATCTATCAACAAATGAACAGCATCTTCATATAACTTTTAATATTAATGTAACCTCATACTTTAGTTTACATTGTTTACATAGCAATATTAATGTTATTTTCAACATTATGTATGCATCTATACTGCTAGTAGTCAGATTGTAATGCTTCTACCATTGTAGTTTATCATCTGCACTCTTCTAAGTGTTACGTTTCATTGATTAGTTACATATAACTGTCTGTTCAAACCATAATTTGTAATTTTATGATTACAATAAAACTATGTTTAATCTAAAGTTTGCCCACTGAAGCTTGATATCTTGTATCTTGCAAGTGTATTCTTCTTATACTTATCGTTTACTTCCTCAACTAATGATTAAAATGCTCAATAATCAGTTGATTCTATTATAGTTTCTTTTAAGTAACTTGTACAACAAAATTTCTATGATATGATATGGCCTGAAAGTTCATAGGTTCGGCACTAAAAAGTGCTTTATATGTAAGTGGAGCAATTTTAAATATAATGTAACAAACATCCTTTAAAAATATTTTTTGGGAATCATTTAGGACCCCTAAGCTCTTATTTTCAGTACTGCAGTTATGAAACACGTCCAGAAAGAAGTTTCTGCTAGGATTTACTAAATTCATTGGAAATGTTGTTATTTTACACGTCTTTCACTGATGTTCCTTATTTGCAGGAACAAGAAACACCTCTACATTGTGCTGCAGCTAGAGGTCATGTTGAGAGCATTCGTATTCTCATTGATAATAAAGCAATCTTAGACACTGTCGATAAGGTTTGTTGATTGTCAGTTAGCATTTTAAAGATTTCATTTTGACACCCCTACATATCACGTATTAAATTAAGCCACCCTAGACAAAGCTTTAGACAGATAAATTTGTTCTTTGTAATTGAACAGGAAGGTCATAAAGTCTGGCAGTATGCTTAGAGAATACTCTGATTGTATATGAAAAATTTTTAATGTTTAATATTTTTTAACATTTATTTATATTGAATGCAGGAGTATTTCCACTGCTGTTTCAGTGACGATGTTTTTGTTTAAACTGTTTGACCCACAAAATCGGTTTTTATGTGCCTGGGTTCCTAGGCGGGTCTGATTACAATCTCTGTGTCGGGAAATTGCAATGATTTAAGATTAGTTGCTGGTCTTAATTGGCTCGCCTGTCCTACAGACCAACAGTGACCCAAAAAAATATTACTATTCAGTGGTATCTCCCGCAAACAACAAAAGCACATTGTTAACAGTAACTGTTGGAGATAAGCAGGGTTCCCACAGTCAGGAAAAATCCTTGAAAATCCAGGCTATCCTGGAAAGTCATGGAAAAGTCGGGGGAAAAGATAATTTGGTAAAAAATCAGGGAAAATGATCAAAATGGGACTAAATGTCAGGGAAATTGAAAAGGGTTGCAGAAATAATCAGCGTGAACCGATATTTTGCCAAACATATTTTTTAGCGATTCGCATTCAAATAAAATTTTGCTATGGCAGGTTCCCAGTTTCGATTTCTGTTCCAAAAATAGTGATTGGATTAAGAAAGTTTATTTAATGTGATTAGTGTAATTTCGTTAGCACTACTGCAACTGTGCCGACACATATATCAGTATATGTATGAATGTCTATACACAGAGATGTTTGAATATGTATACTGTCAATACAATTTCTCCCTATGTTGGTCGTGGAAAATCAATATTTGGTCAGGGAAAGGTCATAGAAAATCAGGGAAATTTATTTTAAAATTCTGTGGGAACCTTGGATAAGAGTTTGTTACAGTAACTAATGTTTAGCAACATTGTTTGTTTGCAGCATGGTTGTACAGCTTTACACTTAGCATGCCGGAGACATCATATCACTATTGCTCTACTACTGCTACATGCAGGATGTAACATTGATGTGGTAGACAATGTAAGTTAGCACAAATGTTGTAACCATTTTAATGCACCAACCAACGTTTGAAACAAAACTATAATAGCTTTTTTTGCAGCTTTCATTTCCATTTTATTTTGTTTACTAACTAAGTATACAGACGACAATTCGTAAAATAACGTTTTTAGATTTGGTTTGAAGAATTTGACATGCTGCAGCCTTTGATTCAGGAAATCACTTATACATAAGCGAAGCCATGTTTTTTTACTTGTTCAATACATTGTTGCTTTCACTAAAATGGTTGTGATTTTTTAACACAATTAAGTTCATGTTCTTTTAATTTTCATTTACTCTGCATTAACATTGTTTTTACATCTGTGTTAATGTAAAAGAAATAGGCGCTGTTTTTTTTTATTGTTTTTACTCGTGATTTCAACAGCCTACAGGTATGGTTGTTCACTATGTTTCTAGTGTTTCGTTGCTCCTCACAATTGGACACAGTTCAGTAACTGTAATGGTTTCTATCAGTGGGTTAATTGCAGCCTGTGTTAATTCTGATTTTCTGATTAAGTTTCTTCACCATTTTTGAACTTTCAGTACGGCGAGGCGCCGATTCATATAGCATCTCGTGAAGGTTTGTTACCTGTTGCTCAAACTCTGTGTGCCTTCGGTTGTAAAGTGGATGTTACTAACAAGATGGCGGTGACGCCGCTTCATCTAGCAGCAAAGCATGGACATACAGAAGTAGTACGGTGTCTCTGCCTCGCTGGATGTTCCATAGATGTAAGAAACAAGGTAAATCAGTGAATTTAAATTCTACCATTCTCCTGTGAAAAACAAGAAACAAGATTTGTCAATTTAAGTTGAAAAATTTGAGTACAATTCCAGATTAGTTTTCACTTAATAATGTTTTTGATTGAATTTTTAGTTTTGTTAACAGGATTAATGTGAATAAGACTAGAAAAGACATCTATTCAGGGAAACTTGATTGAGCAAAGTTCGTTTACAACAAGGTCCTGATTAGTAATTTTAAATTTAAAATCAAGAAAAATAAATACATTAATAAATATATAAAAAAGGATGCAGACATAAAAATTTGCAGACATTTACAAAAATCGTACAAATATTATGGACTTAAACATGACGAAAATAAGCAGAAACACAAAAAAAGAGTTAAGATTACAAGCTTAAACAAATTTAAAATAAGCAAATAAAGCAAATAAGCTTTAACATGTTAAAAAAGCGAAATAAAAATGCAAGCTGTAGAGAAAATGTTATATACTGCACAGCTAAAAAAAAGCAGAAATAAAGGCAAAGCAATAATAAAAACATTTACAATAAAAATCCAAAAATTAAAAAAAATGTAAAAGCTAAGATTACAAACAAATGAAAAAATTTCATATAGAACATAGCTAATATAAATCATATGAAACAATGATATTGAAAGCAAATACAATGAAATTCAAAATTCACAAACAATATTCGGGATAATGCCAAAAACATCTAAGCTCGAAAGAAAACGTCAAAATTTAAATACATCTCATCAAGATGAAATTAAAAAGCACAATATGATTAATTAAAGTGAACTAAAAGATCTAATGAGTATCTTGAGAAAAATAAAGAAAACGTTAAAGAATATATAGTAAAAATTATTTATCATAAATTGCAAGTATTTAAATTTTGCTATATTTAGGATGGTGTGACCGCAGAAATTATGGCTCTAGCGCAAGGTTTTAGTGATATTGGTGACCTGCTGAATAAACTCACTTCTGTAAGTTCTGTAGTTCTATAAGTTATGTTAATGTCTTTACATTTTAGCTGTAATTAGACTTCTGTTGCTTTTGCATTCTTAGTGTCAAAGTGGCTGTTAAGGTATTGTACTTGTGTTAAGTCATACTTTTATCTCATGTTAAATCAGTGCGCTGTGACATTTGGGACAGTAGCTCATGCTGGACAACAACTGTCTTTAGTAACAACGTGACAACTCACGTCTAATCATCAGAACTGTAAACTAATTGTGTTTTTTCATAGCTTGCCCGTGTTACATAAGTCCCAATGACATGTTTTGACAGCGATTATAACCAGAAAAATAGCGTAAAATTGACCATTTCAGGATACTAATATTACATTGATATATAACATGAATTTTGACCACATTTGAATTAATTTGGACTGTGAAGATCTTATTGAGAAAACATAAAAGGTGACCAGGAAAGAAAACATTTTGCCTCAAAATTTCTCAAAAAAATTTTGTCTAAATGTGGGTGCATGTGCTTGCTTACCCCATAATCCTGGCAGTTGTCACGGATTCCCGTTGATAAGTTAGATAGTCATACCATTCAACTTGACATTTACAGAAATCACAGAACGTGTATACCAATCTACTTTGCTTGAACTGATAATGATAGTTCTTTAATCTAAATTTTACTTTACTAAAGTTCTAATTTAACTTGGCTTCATTTTTGATCATTTATGTAGGATGAAACCAGGGACAAATACATTCAGCAGTTGGTACCTACAGACCAGGCATTAACAAAAATTAAACTAAAGGTGTTTGGAAGCAGCGGCGTAGGTAAATCTACTCTTATAGAATCTCTGAAAACCGGGTGGATGGGAAGTCTGTTTCGGCGTCGTGGGAGTCTGATGGGCAGTCAACGTTTACCTAAAGGTAACTTGTTGTTATTTACATTATCTACAAATCTGTCTCAGTTTTGAAACAAACATCACACAAAAAAACAAGAAAAAATAGAGAAATGCCACAACATTTCGAATTGCCACTGTAGTTCCCTGGAGTGAACAAAAAAAGATAAAGAAAAAGGAAGAATCACAAGAAATTATTAGAGCTACCAAACTCATTTTTTCGGAATTTCTTCCCCATTATAAGTCAAGCGTTTGCATGATTTTGCACCAAAGTAGTTAAACTGTTACTCAAATTTGACTCAAAATTTTGAGTCATTATCATGTAAAAGAGAACTAAGATTTTTTTGGCATTTGTGGAAGCCCTTGTAATTGACAACTCTAAACTGTGGACTCTGAATCCAAACCACGAAACTTACAAACATGCATTTAAAACAAGAAGCTACAGAAATATTTTGCTTAGCAGAAAAACAAAGAACACGTCAAATGAGGATCTCTATAAAAAAAGGCATCCTGTTAAAATACTTAAAGCAAAACCGGATCCATTGTTAAACTGTAGGTCAAAGTAAGGCATTCTCTAAAATATTGTAAAGAATGCCTTACTCTCACCACTAGTTCTTCATGCATTTCGCCATTCGTTAGTTGGACAGGCACCAGCATCTGCATCGGAAAGCGTTGCACAAAAACGGGTGCTGTACCTGTCAGTTCTGCACATGTTCGACAGCTCATGCATGAGTGCAGCGATAAATTTGAAATTTTTTCTTAAAAGTTGCTGAGTTTTAAGCACACTGAATACCTTACAGAAACAATACTTCAATTTTCGCTTTTGCAACGTGTGGAACATGCTCGTGGAATTGATGTTGAAAATTATGTTAGTTTGTGATGTCATCAATAGTTGGGCTCGCCCGTCATTACTTAAGTTTTTAATCTATTATTTAATTATCAGAAAGTACTTTTACAGTATTAACTGTGTTAAAATGCATACTTTTTACCTTACTTGAAAATGGGGTAGAATATGAAAAATCATCCTGTCTTCCTTTAAGAAATGGGCTTAGTATTACTTTTAATAACATTCTATAAAATCAAAATAACTGTATTCGGAGAGAAATTAAACTGTGAAGGTTTCGTACAGAAAGATGTAGCCACCTCAATATTTAATCATGGAGAGCTAATCTTGTACAATTGTACAAAGTAGGATTTCCAGCTTAAGTAGGTGGTCTTTGCTAAGGTAAAGGTCCCCACAGGTCTTTGGGTTAAGTACACACTCGGTTTATAACTTGGAAACATACACTTTCACTTTTTCATGTTTCACTTCTAAACCTAAATGGGAATTTTAGAGTATAGCTCACATAACTTTCCACACAAAGTTATATCACTTAGCATTACGCTTACCTGTTTGAAAGACTTATGTAACTGGAAAGGAAATATCTTAATAATTTAGAAACATTTGCGCTACATGGTAAAACGGCACTGCATCGCTATTCCAGTGTTTCCCACTGATTCACAAAAACACATTATTGGATCTTATTGACATTATAAAGTGACAAACTTTTGCTTAGTTAGTAAAGAATGTTCTGAATATTTTTCAAACTTTACACAATGTTATCTAAACTTGTTTCAAATGACTTGTCGTTAAAATGGCTTCTCGTAACGTAAGTATAAATTTACGAGGTCTATATAGTGTTACTGTTAATACAACTTATCCATGCTGTAAGAAAACATGTAAGTGATAAAAAATTTCTGGATTAATTTTTAAGGTTTATTTGTGAAGGGTGTTTTCTTTTTCTTTAGTATAACATTCGTTGGTCTTACTTATTAGTTCTACCATCGTCTAGGAATGAGAGGTTTTAAATGTGAATTTTATTTATAGGGCAAAATGTTGCACTTAACAACAATGCTGTTATCATGGAGCATGTAAATGGTGATGTGCAGGGTAACCATAAACAACCTATTGGTGCTGATGTTATGACTATGGTTAATAACACATACACACGTGGAATAAACATACAACAAACACCGGTACCTGGTAAGTGCTTGAAACGTGATATTCTGTAAGAACTGTGGATTCACCAATGTACCTGCTATAATGAGATGTGCAAAATGAAAAAGAATTGAAAGCATTAAGCATTAGCTGGATTATTTCTTCACTCTAGTAGGATGTATTTCCATCTTCCATAATATAATATACCAATGTAAATAGTACTACTTACCCTATTATATATTACATATAATACAATCATTATGTGTGAATAAAGATGATGTATATATATATATAATTATTACATTGCTTAAAGCAAAACCTTGCCCAATCTTAAACTGTAGGTCATAGCAATTTACACTTTAAAATATTGAAAGGGAACATACTGTTCTTTTCAAAAACGACTTACGTGAAAGAATTATTACCGCACAAACACAATTTCGCGTTCGCACGGCTAGTTCTTCCCTGTTACATGCATTTCGCCATTTGCTTGTTAGACGGGTGCTAGCGCCTGCATTTCGGAAATGCGTTACGCAAGTAATCTATGCTGTACCACTCTGTTCAGAGGTGTTTGTTTGTGACGAGCAACACACATTCGACTGCTCTTGTGTAAGCACAGCTGTAAATTTGAAATTTTAATTTTTGTCTTAGACTTGCATAGTTTCAGTACAACTCACTGAATCTCTTGCAGTAGTGCTGTACTTCAATTTTCACTTTCGCAAACACTCGCAACACGTTCGTGGAATATTTTTGCTGTTGAAAATTATGTTAGTTTGTGATATCATCAATAGTAGGGCTTGCCCGCTGTTAATAAAGTTTTATTATTATTAAATAGTATTATTAATCATAATCTATTATTTAATTATCAGAAACACTTTTGCAGTACTACTGATGTTAAATTGTATATTTTTTACTGCACTTCAAAATGGGATAGGATATGGAAAGTCATCCTGTTTTCCTTTACTTTGACTTTAGCAGACAGGTTTTTTTTCTTGTTTTGTAACTGTTTTTTCTGCAGGTCAGCGTTATTGGTTGTAGTTTATATGATGCTGCTGTGTGACATATAATGTCCTGCATTGATATTCTATACTGCACTATCCAAGATAAACAAAATATCATTTTTTTAGAAATAGTCCAACATGCAATTCTTTCTTTCATGAACTTGAAATCATGTAAATAAATGTCCTTTCTTGTGTTTGACTATGTCTTCTTGGCGGCCAGTTACTTAGGAATAGAATTAAACTAAGAAAATGTAAATATTATTCATTCTAAACTTTTTGGAGTATTTTCGATAATATCATTATTCTTTTTATGAGTGAATTGTGTTGTTCCACTGCTTGCAATCATTCCAACTCTATGTTGAGTAGCTTCTGCCTTAAAGATTTGGAAGCTGAAGCTTTTTTCTTATTTAAGTTAAAACGCTTAAAATATTATTTTGTTGGCAAGGCAGTGCTGCACTGATGTTTCACTGTTATTTTGCTTTAAACAATTCAGGAATTGGAGATCTAAGTGTCTGGGAGTTTTCTGGTTTTGACACATACCATCTTGCATATGATCACTTCATTGGTAATACAAGCTGCATGCATGTCATAGTCTACAGTCTAGAAGATCCATATGAGCAACAAGTTGAACAAGTAACATATTGGCTTGAGTTCTTAAAAGCTCGCATTCCTATTGAAGAACCAATTGGTAAGTATGATTCTGTTAGGCAAACCTAGTCAGTAACTACTGCTGTCATGTAGTGTTCATCAGTACGTGTTATGCATGAGTTAACGGCATTAAGAGTGGCCAGTTTTCGAAGTTAGCATTACCAAATCTGATTAATATTTGTATGGATGATCATTTAGTTTTTGTTTGGCCGTGCGTCATCATCCCAGGTGAAAATGTATTATTTTTAGAAGGTTTGGGACATTTTTGTTCACATCTAGACTCTGTTTCCTTCGTCCCTGTTGTCTGCACAAAAGCAAGCTTGATCATCAAAAAAGCAAAATGTACAGTTAATTCATACCTGACATTATCTTATCAAGAAGCTTAGTCTTTCACTTTTCACATGGCAAACCTGTTTTTGCATTTTTTTTATTGGATTTACTAAACAGTTATATTTTCATAATATATGTGTTGCAAAAGTAAAGCCAGCGCAGTTTTCAATTTCTAAACATTAAATCCTCACATTTATTTTTAAACTGGTCATACTGTTGATCAGATATAATGTACTCTAATATCTCGGTTTGCCGGACAAAAGCGGGGAGACGTCAGTCCAAATTTGCCGATTGTCCATATTTACGGATACTAAGCTAATACAGTAGGTGCTGTCTGTTAGACTGACGGTGATGTAGAATCAATCGCCTAATTGTATCAAAAACATCTAGTCCGGGCCGCTCCTATGCAAAAGTACATAAAGACTGCCGGCAATTGACTCAAATAACTCTGCATTATTGACTCTATAACTGACTCTCATTAAACACGTTGATTAAACCACTTTACATACATACAAGATATGACATACAAGCAACATGTGTCATTACATGCTGTTTGGTAGCACTGATGTAATGATGTAAACAAAACGACAGCCCGCCAATTGGCGGTGAGCTCGCGAACAACGGAGTGTGTCCGTAGTATGCTGGAGTTTTTAACGGTCAAGATTTTGTCCTATTCGTACGATATCCATAATAGCGAGGTCCTGCAAACCGAGATATGAATGTAGTTCATGACCCTCTAATTCTAGGTCTTTGGTTTTTGAATAATAATACATAAAATAAGCAAACTATTTTGATCTGAACCAAAACCTCTACTGCTTGTTTTACCTTTTCAAACAGTTTATTCTTCCATTGAATGTTAACAGTTTATCTTATCACAATAACCAAAACGTTTGCTGTTAGAACCTTATTTAAAAATGACATTAAATTGATAATTATATTTAATTTGTTGTCTTCAGGTCATTGTGTAGTTCGGCGTCGACCGGTACGCATCTGTCTTGTCGCTACACATGCTGACCAGGCCGAGCACTGCCAGCGTAATGCTACTGGTGAATACATTACGGAGCAGACTTCGACTTTGCTCAGTACAATGGAGGAGAAATTCAAGCAAGATTTTGATATTTACAACAAAGTGTTTCTGTTGGACGCTTATGTGCCAAACACACCTGCAATGAAGTTGCTGAAGACATACCTGTCGGATATGAAGGCACTTGTTGTACAGGTATGACTAAACTCACAACTTGACTTCAGGTACAAGGTTGTCTAAATTTAAACTTGACTTCAGGTACAGGTATGAGGTAAATTAGAAATGCGGTTTGCGGTAGCTTTGCGGTCTTTTAAGGAAATACCTGTAGTGTAGTGTAATACATCGGGAAATATTGAAATTTTGACGAATATCATTGAATTTCAATTAGTGCTGTCAAGTATAAGACAACCGTAATTTGTGATACCTTGATAAAGGTGCCATAATATTGTTTGTCATGTATCGTGAATTATACTGAGTTACAACCTTCAGGTGTGTCCATAGACTTAAAGCACAAGAACACCCTCCACTTACATGCTGCCTTTTCGTATGCATGGCTTGCATCAGCCGTAACGCTATATAAAACGTGTAAACTCCCGCGATGACCGTTAGGTGCAGCCATTTTAATGGTAGGTCGTTTGAAATAAGTTTTGATAACATTAAGTAAAGTTTCAAAAAATAATCAGAGCATTCGTAACCTACATGTTGCTAATTAAGTAAAATTTTTAATTGCTGTATCTTGTCAATAAGATTAAAAATACGTTTTTGGTTAGTGAGTGGCGCACCCTGGAGGGTGAGTCAGCGATATTTTACCATTTGGCACAAACATTTTAACTGGACTAAATTAGTCTAGTTACATAAGTCTTTCCAGCAGGTAAGCAAAATGATAAGTAATATTGATTTGCATAGAAAGTTTTTTGGTCATAATTTAACATTACCTTTTCTTCCCCTGATTTACGTGGCGTAGTGAAGTCATGTAATGGCGAGTTCGGGATAGTATTGCGGGAGATTTAAAATGAAAACAAACAAAAATTCCTTTCAACACGAATACGATATGTGCATAAAATTACTGTAAAATAGTACCCCCTTTCTTGTCCTTTAAGCAGAGAGAGAGAGAGAGAGAGAGAGAGAGAGAGAGAGGGGGGGGGAGAGAGACTGCTAGACTCGTGCAAAAAGTGGGTGCCATGTTGTAATACAAGTTCTATAGTCCCCTATATAGCAATCAATGGGCGCCATGTTGCACAATACAAAAATTGTATTTGGTTGTTAAGCAAAAAAAGCCCTTGAACGATGCACTTTTGAAGTATTGTTCTAACCCATTTCTCTCTGCCCCCACGTGTGGTACTTAAGTCTATGGTTGTGACATACAAACTGTACCTTAACCAATTTTCTTTACAGGATCTTGCAAAGTCGACTGGTTTCCTCGACTCTATGGTTGCCAGTTTGCCCGCTTGGCGTCGTTCCACCGCCGTGTTTCCTGTGTTGTCGTGGCAACAGTTTGTGGACACAGTGCGGCAACAAATTAACCCGCTAGCTGGTGAAGAACATATGAAAGAACTCATACAGCAGCTACAGCTAATGGGAGAGGTATAAAGTTTTTGTAATTTAGCACTTGTTTTTAATGAGCTTGATTAAATTAATGTAAATTTGTAGAAGTGAGCTAACTGGTGGATATATTATGTTTATGTCTAGGTTTTATATCTCAAAGGTGCATCGATGCAAGATTTGGTTGTTCTCAATCCTCAATGGCTATGTGGTGAAGTATTAGGTTACCTTTTATCTCACGAACACATCACTCGTGCAAGAGTCACTGGTTGTTTTACTGTTGACGACATGCAAATAACTTTCCCGGAAGCAGATGCCCTCGATTTATTACAGGTGGGTTATGATGTTAATGTTGTAATGTAGTGATCCTTCTAACACAAATGAAACTAGACCACATCTGTTGTGGCAATTGCAATTTTTCCAGTACTCTAATTTTGCTTGTTACATGCTGGCATTTTTTCCAGTACTCTAATTTTACTTGTTACATGCTGGCATTTTTTCCAGTACTCTAATTTTGCTTGTTACATGCTGGCATTTTTTCCAGTACTCTAATTTTGCTTGTTACATGCTGGCATTTTTTCCAGTACTCTAATGTTACTTGTTACATGCTGGCGTTTTTTCCAGTACTCTAATTTTACTTGTTACATGCTGGCGTTTTTTCCATTACTCTAATGTTACTTGTTACATGCTGGCGTTTTTTCCAGTACTCTAATGTTACTTGTTACATGCTGGCGTTTTTTCCAGTACTCTAATGTTACTTGTTACATGCTGGCATTTTTTCCATTACTCTAATGTTACTTGTTACATGCTGGTGTTTTTTCCATTACTCTAATGTTACTTGTTACATGCTGGCGTTTTTCCAGTATAATTTTGCTTGTTACGTGCTGGCAATTTTTCCAGTACTCTAATTTTATTTGTTACATGCTGGCATTTTTTCGTCTGGATGGCTTTCAGTCAAAACGCCGAAACTTAAGTGATTGACTTTTACGTGGTCTGCAGTTTTTCACTATTTTCCTCTTACATGTTAATTTGCCACTGACTGCAGTCTTCATATTGCTAATACTGCTATCATTATTCCTGAGCTAATAAACTTTGACAACTTCAAAAATCACGAAGTTGACAAAACAAAACTTCACTTTTTCTGTTGTGCATTTGTGCAGAGAAAGACACTAATAATACTTACATTTTGTGGCAAATGTACAAAGTCTGAAAGACAAGAGATTTGTTTAGCAAAACTATGACCTTGCTGTTGTCCCACTTTAATCGTTTTTTTTACCAAAGTGCTAAATTTTACTTTGAGAAAGGTTATCAAACCTTTTTTAAAAATAAAGTTTATGGGAAAAATATTTTACTGTGAGAAACATGTTGCATGAAATTATTTTGTTAGGAAATGATTCTTCAGAAAAAAAATTTTGAAAAGCTTTTGACTATGATATGTGCCTAAGCCTGAATATTAGTATCAAATCTTTTCAGGGAAGCTGCTAATTATTATATTTGTAAATCAGGTTTTGCCAACAAATTGTAATTTTTCTTTGCAGGTTTTAGAAGCCTTACGTTTATGCACACAGTGTGATAATGATGGTGAAATAGAGTATGAATTTCCTTCACTTAACTTCATTGAGACACTTCCTGGACTCTGGGAGAAGGATGGACATTATGCGGATGCATGCTATGGTGGTTATAGATTGAGACCTGTAGGCTGTGACCGCTTATTTAGCTGCTTATTTGCTCGCATACAGGTGCAACTGCGTCATTCGGTGCTAGAAGATCACGATCCTGACAATGACTTGTATCAGTGGGAAGGCGGGTCTAAACTGTGTAGTGGTGTTCTAGAGAGTCTGATTACACTTGAGGACACGGCAAACTATGTGGAAATAAAAGCACGCGGCCCGCCCGATTCACAAAGTGCCTGTTTTTACTTCCTAGATGAGGTAATGAGCATTGTTGAGCAGGCGATCATGGAAGTGTGTCCAAACATCGTCATACAAAAGCTAGTCCTAAGCTCCTTTGATTTAGCTGAACATGGTGAAGAACAAATAGAGACTTTCACTAACAGTGATGTTATGCAAATGCAGGTGGAGAAGGGATTTTTGGTAAAAAACGGAGCCGGAGCAGAAGAACATTTTCTCGACTTGGTGTGTTTTGGAGCTCAGGAAGTTCTGTCGTCCGTTACGCTGGGCGTCGACCTTCATATATCACACCTGCCTCCCTACAGCCGTTACTGCATCTCAAGATTACTTGATCCGGCTGATCCGATGGGAAAGGATTGGTGCCTGCTAGCTGTGCTCCTCGGCCTAAACGAACGGCTGCCTAGCATTGATTCCGAGGTGAACAAAACACATTCAAAAACTGGTATAGTATTGAACGAATGGGCCCGTTACGAGGGGTCAACCGTGGGTGCACTCATTGAGAAGCTGGAGGAATTGGGTCGTAAAGATACAGTAGACATCATACTGAGCACTGCGCCATTGTACAAGATATTTGCACCGATTGACGATGATGGTGCACCGGGCGAATCAAGTGTTCATTCAACTTCTGACTTATCACGATAGCCTTACCTTTGCCCTGATTAACTTCTTTTACTCTAAACCGTTAAAATCAAGTGTTGGTGATGTTACCTATTGTAACTAACCTTTCTTGCTGCTGTGTGAGTGATACTCTTCAGGCATAATCATGTAAATAAGTGATTCCTATGCTGTCTCACATTTGATCAAGCTAAACAGTCATTAGTTTTAACTCATCCATGAGGCATGGTTTTTTGACGTGTGTGCTGTTTATTACGCATAATGATTTTAGCGAAACATAAATAATCATGTGAATAAATTTTCTTATTTTTATTTTCTTATGTTGACTCTGCAGTGATCCTAACTGTGCTTCCATTGATGGTTTATATTTATCAAACAGCTTGTCTTCCTTATGTTGGCTTTCAGGGGTATTTTAGACTGCTCAGGTTTACTATTGTATTATACATTATAGTTGCTAATGAATGCTATTGCTAAATAGCAAACCTATTTTACTGATATTTCGTTTGCTTCAGTAATGATTTCAACAGACAGTGGCATGTGCTGTGAACAATTTGATATGGTGTTTAAAGCATGGCGGTCATCCATAAGAAGGCAATGTGAGATGGCGTTTGTTTAATTACGACAAAATATATAATTAAATTATTGTTGCTTAATCCAGCCCTATGGCATTTGATTTTTCATCTTTGTTCAGTACCACATGCACACTTTTAGTGAAGCTGATTGAGCTCATCTGAAGTTTCGGACAATTAGTAATTTTTGTTGTTAGTGTGTCAAAATAATCATGCAACAAATCAACGTTGTTAAATTTGTCAAATTAATTTCGATAGAAGAAGAGCGTGAACTTGTTGGCTGTGAAAACTCCTTTGCAAGTGAAAGCAGAAGTAAAATCTATTATTTTTAGAAATTTCATAACTATTTTATTCATATTTGTTCATTCTCAAATTATAAATGAAAGGTAGGCAGTATTTTAAAACTGATGTTAGTTGCAATGCCATAGACATCTGTATATTATACGTTCTGAATTATAACAACTTTACGTAACACAAAAGTAGTTCTAAAATTCATCAAGAATACAGATAGATGTAAGTAAAAAAGAGAGACTTGTATTTTCTTACATCATGCAGTCACGTTTTGTTATGCATTGTTTCTAGCAGAATCTTGTAAAGTTCATTTTGTATCTTGCCTGAGGTCCTTACATCAGCTTCGCTGTTGACCAAAGGTCACGTTACGTAGGAAAAGTAATAAATAAAAATATGCTTATAAAGAAACTAGCAAACATACAACAAACCAGAATAACTACCAACGTTACAGTGGATCGAAACTTCATTAATTTGAATGAAATAATCTAAATTTAAATTTTTGCCAATGTTACTGGCGTTTATTCATATTTTATAAATATAAGTTTATTCTATAATCGCTTGGAAATAATATTTGCTGTTATCAAAGGCACAATTTAGACAGACGGTCAAATGTAATCCATGACATATTGATTATTACTATGCGTTACTGTTGAGTATAGCACAAGTATCTGGTTGTTTGTTGATCTAAGTTTTTATGTTTTACCTTGTTAAATTTTTATTTATGTATCTTATATTCTAGCTAATACTCTTATTTGATTGAAAATACATCAGTTTTACCACTTTGAATGTTGTTTGGACATTCATAATTTTTTTTACATATAAAACTTTGATTGTGTGCTTTATGCCTATCAATACCATTTCATTTTGCCTAAAAAACTATATAAATATCCATCACGAGATGTCAGGTCATTAACACATATTCACTAGATGGTATCTGCCGTCTTAGTTTCCAGTTAAAAACTTCATTCGTTTCAAGACGTTGCATAATAATCGCCTTCTCTTTTCAGTGTTTCTGTGCAAAAACGGGTTACTGTGACAACGTGCTAATTACTTCTTGCTAATTAGGTAGTTGTGACAATATGGCGTGACCTATACTTGTCAGTCAGTAATTTAAAAGCGTTGCGTTCCGGATTTCTAGTGCGCAGGTCAAGTGATGTAAAACCCTTAAAAAGTTAGACCACCGAGCTATAAGGTTAGTCTCTATGTAGCTGCAGTAGTGTGATCTTACCAACTCTACTGTGAGACAATGGCGTTGACGAAATCGTGTCTGTGTCTTGGTGTTGGCATTCTAATAATCAACATATCTTTGACAAGCGGCGGGACCAGCGTTGGAAAACACTTTCAATTTAACAATTTCGGAGGCGGATATGGTCACCGGCAACTGCCCAAGTTCAGAAAAGGCGCCAGCGGCTACGGCAAGAGACAGAAAGTGTCTCAGAAAGAGAAGGCAACTCGTTCAGACATTGATGCATTAAAAGGGAGCAGAGTAGAATGTTTTGACGTTGAAGACGCTGATACGATGGTGAACTTCCCAGAATTTAGCACCACCAATTACATATTGCTGGATAAGGTCATAAATAGAAGACTAAACGCGTTCACAGCCTGTTTTTGGGCAAAGCTGGATCCAAGTACAGCAGATAATGAAGAGACAACGTTCTTGTCGTATGCAACAGCTGCTGAAGCAAGCGGGAATCAAGATGATGTTATTCGATTCGCCCTGAAAAACGACACTTTAGCACTTTACGTGAATGGTGAAGAAACAGGCTCTAATACTATAGCGCTTGACGCAAATTTAAGAAACGGTGACTGGTATTTCCTTTGCGCTCGCTATGATAACAGTGACGACAGCTGGGCTGTTGATGCCATAGACTCCACGGGTTCACGGTATCCGTCATCAGGGGTTTTTACTGACAACGTAGGAAGAATCAAACCAGGTGGCGTTTTTGTGGCCGGACAAGACCAGGACAAGCCAGGTGGAGATTTTGGTTTGATCCAAAGCTTTAAAGGAATGATGGCAGACATCAACCTATGGTCCAGAAAACTGACTGATACTGAAATCGACATTGCTGGGAGCACATGCAGAAACAGTGGTGACCTGTTTACCTGGGGCGATTACCGTATGATTCTCAAAGGTCCAGATCTTGAAGAGATGTCATCATCGTGCCCACACGTTCCACCTCCCAGAATCAGAAATGTCTGTACGTTGCCTCAACACGACTTCGAGGCTCTCATTGATTTGATTATTCACTCTGCCAAATCTAAGCCGGGCAAAAAAACCGGCTATTAACTTACATTGAAGTTTATTATCCTATATTTAAGTAGGTGAAGTATCTTTAGCTATTTGATACATTTGGTCATAACTTTTGTTCATATATACTATGTTGTTCTGCATTTACGTTATTTAGTTTTACTAAACATTACTAAATGAAGTAGACTGACTAATAATCATTATTACAATTTTTTGTTGAAAATATTAATTGTATAAAAATGTACAAGTATTTCTATCTGGAAGGACGGTATGCGTAGCCTTGGATCTGCAGTTTAAATGTACAGCCCTGTATAACTTCTATACTCTGGGGCCGGTTTTACAAATAATAATAATAATAATCTTTTATTTATCTTTTAACACAAGCACAGTTATAATACAATTAATTTGGTAACAAAAATGTGAAGAAAGGGCAGCGAAAGACCAACTGGTCATCTTGTCAGCTGCCCTTTGGTTAGTGATGAACATTTTTATAGGCGCTATGCTACAGTGTATTAGTGTTAGTACTGCTTATAATAAAAACTAAATTGTTACGAATGACATTAAATTGATATGCTTATAACGTGTTAGTACAATTCCTACACAATAATAATAAGTGCATAATATAAAAAAAATCAAACTGAAATAAAAATCTGACAACAGAAACATAATAACAATGGCAACTGGAATTTACTTTATAACACAAGCATAATTCTTAGACATAAGCAAGCGAATGTATAATGGAGTCATAATATATCATAATAATGTAAAAAAATACAGAGCGTTTTTTGATGATCTGAGGTAACAAAACCGTCATTAAGTTGAGGACGTCGTTGTTACATTCATTTAACTATAAATAACGACGTCGTTATTCAATTCAGTAGTTAAGTATAAAAAAGAAGTCGTCATTCAATTCAGTTAACCATAAGTAACAACGTCGTTAAGTTAGAGACAGCTTTGTGAAACTTTGATTTAGCATTTTGTGTGTAGCGAGTTGAATCAGTACAAAGTATTCACGCGTCAACATGTCACCTATCTAATAAAGTACTTTGTGTTTCTATGAGTTCGTGTGTCGCCTGCCGCCGCTAGCTTTTTTCTGTTAAACTATAGGCTTTCAACTTATAAAATCTCAGTTTGGTTATTGTTCATTATTTTTTCTTTGCTAAAAAAGAAAATGGGGAAGATACATTATAGAGCATTGGAACTTGTCTGTAATGATCAGATGCAACTTATTCAACAATTTTGTACAACAAACCTTGATTAATGAACTTCACAATCTCCTCGCAGTTGAAGTATTTAAAAACTTTGTTAGTTGAAGTATTTTACATAAAATTGGACCCTGCAGTCTGGATAACACATTCAGGATTAAATCTCAACACTATAGCCTGAGATCAGTACATACTCTAGAAATTTCCAGATTATCAACAGTGTAACTTGGTTATTATTCTTTCTCTTATCAAGTTGTCAAACTGTGGAACAAATTACATGAAGAACGTGTAACGAGTAACAAATTCAAAATTTCTGTAAAAAATATTTGGAATATGCCTCCTGTGAACGTGTCGTATACTTGCCATTTAACTCGTCGAATCACTTATAAAACTCTCAATTTGTACTTCTTAATATTGCAACTACTTTGTTTTCAACACTCAACTACTCTAGAAAAACGAATATATACCTTGTTAAGCGGTCAATTAGCTTGAAAACCCTTATGTTGTAATAGTGTACATTCATAATTATGCTGTGTACAAAACATGTACACACTAAACACAACTTGTAGTTTAGTGTTAACAAAATATGTGTTACTGCCTCCACATGCAACTCTGTAGAGCATTGTAGAATCTGCTCTATCTCGTACATTGTGTGCGTTGTATTAGAATTTTTTATCTTGTTTCACTTTTTAATCTCTCGGAAAATAGCCATTAGCTAATGTTGTTTTTGTAAAATTTCTACAATAAATAAAATTTTTACTACTAGTACTACTACTAGAGTTAATTACACTCATAATTACCCCTGACCTTTCTGCAAACAAAGCCATTAGCTGCATACGTTTAAGCTTAAAAGGTTTGTGCCTTGCGGACACAAATTTCAATGATTGCTGAGTTTACTCTACTTTGCAAGCCTGGTAAAAATTGCCTACGGCTTTAAACAAAAAACCGTTCGCTTGTTTGTTCGTTCGATTCAAGTTAATACCTCAACATTCATTTTATACTACAAAATAATATAGTAGTATATAATTTCAATAATATTTGAGTAGGAGCAGCGAAAGACCGATTGGTCACTATCTCAGCTGCTCCTTTTTAAGAACAAATTTTTTTTCTTAATAGATGCAAACTTTTATGTGATAAGATAATGTCCATTAGTTTTTAAAAGGAAACGACTTAAATGAGTTGCGCTAGAGATACTTGGTTTTACTAGTAATTACTATTTAAAAAAATTAACATTATAGAAATTGAACTAAAGTTACCATGGATAATTACAAAGTATTGAAACATTAAATTAGAAAGTTGAAGCAGTGATAACAGATTACAACTACATTTAGTCTATCACGCACGAGCTCAAAATATAGAAATCATAAGCATACAATGAACTGTAAATAAAGTTTCATAACAATTCTTATTTGCTATATGTTTTAGATGATTTAGGCTGTTATGGTCTGTTTTGTATACATTTCTGTCATGTATTGAAATGTAAGCTATTATGTCTTGTATATTGGGCATCATTTTCGAATTGAAGTTAGTAACCCTGTAGTGATCCAGGGTTTCTTAAACCTTACACTTTCTTTTCTTTACAAGGTCTTCATGGGTGCATGAATGTTTAAAATAGAGGAGAAGTTTTCAGAGAAACTTGTAAAAGCATCATCAGTATCATAGATATTAGGTGTGTCCATTAGTGATTGTTCAAGGTCTTGCAAAAACGATTCTCTACTAAAATTTTTATTGTTTCTTATGGTAATTTACTTTTGATTCTCAACAGGTAAGCAGATTTTACGATTATAAATATTGGCAAGTGGTCAGCTACTTCACTAAGTATGACCCCAGAAAATATGCGATTTTCGTATGCATTTGTGTAAAAGTGGTCTATAAGTGTTTCTGAAGAATGAGTAAGTCAAGTTGGGAATGTTATTAGTGTTGTGTAGCGATTTGTCATATTCAGATAGTCATTTATTTGTGATTTCTGCTTATACTGCAATATGTTTATATTTGTGTCCTCACAGATGTGCGCTATCTGGCCAGATCTGTGTATTTAGGTAAGACATTCGTGCGTTCATCATTTACTAACCAATTTTCGCTTCGTAGGGCTACATGCTGCTCACACGTACATGAGTAGTTTTAAAGTAAAACCGGACCCAATCTTAAACTGTAGGTCAGAACAATCTACTCTTTAAATACTGAAAGGAATCATCACACAAACAATTTCACGTTCGCACCACTAGTTCTTCGCGCTTACATGCATTTCGTCACTCGCAGGTTTGACGGGCACTAGCGCCTACATTTCGGAAACTCATTGCACAAAAAACAGGTGCTGTACCTCTCAGTTCAGTTATACACACTGAATATCTTACAGTAGCACAGTACTTTAATTTTCGCTTTCGCAATCACGTGCAACACGCTCGTGGAATACGTTTGCTGTTGAAAATTATGTTAATTTGTAATGTCACGAATAGTTTAGCTCGCCCGCCATTAATTAGGTTTTTAATCTATTATTTAATTATCAGAAACGCTTTTACAGTATTAATTGTGTTAAAATGTATACTTTTTATCGGACTTGAAAATGGGGTAGTACATGAAAAATCATCCTGTCTTCCTTTAATAAACTTACCTTTAAATAGTCATAATTTCGCGATATTTAGCCTTCTGCTGTATGTTGCAATTATAAAGAAAATCGAAATTGCAAAGAAAAGTTAAAACAAAACCGAGAAAATGACAATTTTAAACATATTTTAGCAAGCGGGTTAAGCAATTCGAAGCCAATTCCCATATTTTGGCAAAAAAGGAGTTCACTCCATATTTACAATTATCACAAATTAAGCATGTAATGAGAATTGAAAAAATAAATAATTATAAACCTTCTGACGACAAAACTCGTTTGCATATTTCATCTTTCACGTGTTAAGAAGTCAATACTTATGTCACTTGAAGAGTAAGTGTCACATTCAACATTAGTTTCATCTTCATTATTACTGTCATGCAACTGACATACAAAAATTAATAATGTTACACGTCAACTGCCAATATTCAACTTCAAAGACCAAAGTAACAGTGACTTTTTGTAAAAGCCTTTGAAGATAGAGATTGTTTTTGTTCAAATATTTAAACTGACTTTCACAAATCCTTGAAGCTGCGGCACTTTTTAAAATCCGTAATCTACTATTATTCTTGTCGTCATTCGTTTTGCCCAATGGCTGCTGAAATGTGAAATACAGACGTCTGTATCTATTGACCTATATTAAACTCCTAGCAATACAGACGTCTGTATCTATTGACCTACACTAAACTCCTAGAAAAAGTGCTAACCTAGAAAATAACCGATCAGCTTCTTTATGTTGACATTGAATCTATTGACCTATATTAAACTCCTAGCAAAAGTGCTAACCTAGAAAATAACTGATCAGCTTCTTTATGTTGACATTGAATCTATTGACCTATATTAAACTCCTAGCAAAAGTGCTAACCTAGAAAATAACCGATCAGCTTCTTTATGTTGACTTTGAATCTATTGATCTATATTAAACTCCTAGAAAAAGTGCTAACCTAGAAAATAACCGATCAGCTTCTTTATGTTGACTTTCAAAATGACCAAGAAGTTTATTACTGGACACTCGTGACTCCTGACGCTCCCTTGACGCTACTCGCCTACTCCTTGTCGTTAATAAGTAAAACAGCATAACCGTCGGGTGGCTAAAATCAAACACCTGCAGAGGAAAGGTAGTCCAGTAATTGCGTAACAAATAATGATTTTTAACTATTGATGGTATTAAAATATTACATACATAGCGTTGTCACAAAAGTATTCCCGCAGATCTAAATTAACGTATGAAATCTGATAACTCACGTGCTGTGGTGCTCAAGTTTGCTTAAGCAAAGCCGGTCATCGTTTGAAAAATAATATCAGAGCAAATATATGAAAAAAATAAAAAATAATATTCTAAAAGCATATAGCCTGACCTACATTAAATCCAAAACAACTAAAAATGAGACGTGTTTCTACTTATACTGTATCAAATTAATATCATTCAGTTTAACCATTAAGTTTGGTTCAGTACTTAGTCAATTTGGCGTTAGTGTTGGTAGCTGATCTTCTGTTTTTTAAACATTTTCTAATTTTTCTTATAGACTTCCATCCCATTCCCGTTGAGGAATTCAATCGGTTTTCCTGCTGCAAGATTTTCCAGTGAAAGTACATAGTCTTTGTAACAGTAATGTTCATTGCTCAGCTCCCTCGACACCGATTTATCTAACGTGTTCGTAATATATATACGAAATTTCTACGATAAAACTCCAGCAAATAATGATGATGATAATGATGATGATGCGATGATGATGGTGGTGGTGGTGGTAATGACGATGACGATGATGACGACGACGACGAGGACGACGATGATGATGATGATGACGATGACGATGACGATGACGATGACGATGACGATGACGATGACGACGACGACGATGATGATGATGATGATGATGATGATGATGATGATGATGATGATGATGATGATGATGATGATGATGATGATGATAATCATAATAATAATAATAATAATCAAAAGAAGAAGAAGAAGAAGAAGAAGAAGACGAAGAACAACAACAACAACAACAATGATGATGATGATGATGATGATGATGATGATGATGATGATGATGATGACAATAATAATAGTAATCAGAAGAAGAGGAAGAAGAAGAAGAACAACAACAACAATAATAATAATAATAATAGTAATAATAACAACAGTACAGTGTTAAACGACAAGTTATTTACTTAGACTAAGCTACAACTTGGCCCCTGTATAGCAACTGATAAAAACTGCGTGTACTGAACACTCAAATAATTCAAAGAATACATGTAGGACAATGACACTATAGCGAAAGTGATAATTTAATGATACATATATATCACTGCGCCTTTGTATATATATATATATATATATATATACGCCTTTGTTATGTCCGCCTTGAGCTATATTCACACATTGAAAGCTTTTGCTTACAATTTATGTCTTCAGAAATACCTTCACGTGACGATCTCTTTTTGGAAATCGCTGTCATCTTTTGAAACATCGTGAATGTTCTAAATGAACTACCCCTCGCCGATATTTAAAACCGACCCAACCGAGGGTACAATGGACGAACTATGGCAACTTCTGCTGCTTTGTGAAATATTACGTGCATGTGTAATGTCACATCAGCAATGGTGGAAACTAAATCCTGTCTACTGAATATAGTCATAATGATGTAATAATAAAAATCCAAGCTAAAGCTGAACGGGAACAATACATTGCACACCACAGTTTACAGAACAAATGCAAGCTAAAGCTGAACGGGATCAATACATTGCACATCACAGTTTACAGAACAAATGCAAGCTAAAGCTGAACAGCAACAATACACTGCACACCACAGTTTACAGAACAAATGCAAGCTAAAGCTGAACGGGATCAATACACTGCACACCACAGTTTACAGAACAAATGCAAACTAAAGCTGAACAGCAACAATACACTGCACACCACAGTTTACAGAACAAATGCAAGCTAAAGCTGAACAGCAACAATACACTGCACACCACAGTTTACAGAACAAATGCAAGCTAAAGCTGAACGGGATCAATACATTGCACATCACAGTTTACAGAACAAATGCAAGCTAAAGCTGAACAGCAACAATACACTGCACACCACAGTTTACAGAACAAATGCAAGCTAAAGCTGAACGGGATCAATACACTGCACACCACAGTTTACAGAACAAATGCAAACTAAAGCTGAACAGCAACAATACACTGCACACCACAGTTTACAGAACAAATGCAAACTAAAGCTGAACAGCAACAATACACTGTACACCACAGTTTACAGAACAAATCCAAGCTAAAGCTGAACAGCAACAATACACTGCACACCACAGTTTACAGAACAAATCCAAGCTAAAGCTGAATGGTATCAATACATTGCACACCACAGTTTACAGAACAAATGCAAGCTAAAGCTGAATGGTATCAATACATTGCACACCACAGTTTACAGAACAAATGCAACCTAAAGATGAACAGGATCTATACACTGCACACCGCAGTTTACAGAACAAATCAACGGAGCGTACGATAACAAAACATAAATAAGAGAATTTATAATAACAAGTAAATATGTCTAATATTTGCAACGTGTGCGTATCTGTTATGAGTAAAAAATCCACAATCTTCACGCACAGCGGCAACTATAAGTGTGAAAAACTGACTGCCGGAAAATTATAACTACATAAAAAAGATGTTTATATATAAACCAGTATCTTGTTAAATGATGAAATAACTCCATGATACATTTATTTGTTAATCCTCTTTTTGAACATTTCGTCTACTACAGTATGTACAAAGTCAAAGTAAAACTATACTTTGATGTTTAAATAGTGAAAGGTGTGATTAGTACATGTTAATATACAATATCTTTAAACGACGGTAAAAACGGAAATTAAAAGTGCAAATTTCTTTAAATATTCGCTTTTTTATATTGCCACAGAAATGCTCATTTTTGTGACTATAGTGAGATGCAGTTGATCACTATTTTACTAACATAGCTAGCGTCTTTCTGCTTTCGTTCAACTTTAATATACATTGCATTACGTTAATGTGAACCCTAGATTAAATTAGAATTCCAACTCCAAAAGGGTGTGAACTTTATACAAGCCTTTAAGTTACCAAAGAACGACCTATGCTATTAATACTATCTAAAAGTGTTATGTTATTTAGAAGAAATTGCACGAAAATGGTGCTCTGGTTTAAATTCTGAAAAACTACTTGGAGGACGCGTATGATTGATGATCCTTGGTCTCGCAGGACGAACACCCGGGATTGAAAGTACCTATAGCCTTCTAGTGTCCAGTGAATGGTCAAGGCTGTTGGTATCTGCAATGACTGTGCGCATGTTCTTCTTTCCTCACTTCACAAGACCTACTTTAGGCCTACTTATTAATGGCCGTTATGAATAAATTGTTTTATTTTATGATAATAATTATAATTAGATGAATGATACTCTTCTTGTCCTTGTCAAAGCTTGTCTTGCTCCTTTCACTCCGTCTCGTATTCGTATTCGAGGTCGACTTGCTAGCCTGGTGAAAATGTCACTATTCTTCACGAGATAATCTAGCAAGCGAGTGCTACCTTCAATTTTAATATAACCACTTGCATATTTATTCACAATATCTGCAGGATCGTCGTACGCAAAAATGTAATCCAGTCTAATCCCTGGGCGAATGCCTCGTCTAGGTAGGGTGTAATGGACTATCAATCTACGGTTTCGAGCTGCAACAAAAGAATCAAATTTATAGAAAATTTATAAAAAAAATCTTTCTGACGCATTTGTAAGTTATAAAAGTAATGTCTCTTTTGGACGTAGAAATTTTTTTATCTTTATACGTGGCACAATTCTCTTTAGCTTTGGTCATTCTGTGCGAAGAAACTAGGGTAAGATCGGGTAGAGTACAGAATTCCAGCGATAAATTGACAGAAAGCTTTTTCATTTATATCCAAAGGAGAACACTGCCCTTTTAAACTGCAATTAATTGTTGAAAATGACTTTGTACCCAACAGTGTAGTGATGGAATGCTTATGGAGCAGTCTTAGTTACTTGACAAAATAAAGTACAAGAAAACCCTCCACTTACATAAAGCATAAAAGCATTCGTCTTGGAATTTTATACCACTTAAATACTGCCATTTTGCACACAGGGCTTGTGTAGGCAGTAACGCTGCATAAAACTTGTAAATTTAGACTCCCGTGATGATTGATGCACCCTGGAGGTGAGTCAATGACATTTTACCAATTGGTGAAAACATTTTGAATAATTAATAATTATCTTTTCTAGTTAAATAAGTCTTTCAAGCAGGTAAGCGAAATGCTGAGCAATATAACTTTGCATGGAAAGTTTTTTCGGGCATAATTTAACATTGCCTTTTTTCTTCTCCTGATTTAGGTTGTGCTCATATATGACGTCATGTAATAATGCGGGTAATTTAAAATGAAAACAAACAGAAATTCCTTTCAACGCGAGTACGATATACGCATAAAATTGGTATATAGTAATATAATTTTTAAAACAATTTTTCTGAAACCTACTTTAGGTACCTTTTTTGTCCTTTAACACTTTTTAACTTCGCGAGCATCTGTTCCTTCTTAAAATGCAGATTTGTTATGTACTGATTTTGTACGTGATGGGTGATTGGACCCATTCCAAAAATAGGGTCAAAGTGATCAGTCCTGTCGCTGCCGTCACTGTCGTCGTCGTTGCTGTTGTGCTACGCTCAACTGAAAAAGAACGCAGCTGTGGATGCAGCAGCGTCCCCGCAGGAATGGGTATAAGCTGCCTATGATAGATTCCTGATTTCTTACGATGTAGCAGAAGAGATTAAGATAAAAGAACTAGAGCGATTTTTAAAAATGGGTAATGGCAAGCAGTTTTATTAAAAATGCAAGAAAGCAGGTTAAAGTAGAGAAGTAAATATAACAAGTCGATTCATGTTTATTCTGTATTTGGAATTTTATGTTCAGAAATAGTTATATCATCTCGTCACATTCAAAAACGCTTGACTCGGAATATTCATCAATTACATTAAAAAAGAGCAGCTTTGTCAATGTTAATCAGTAACTGTTGTCTGCTGTTTAGAATAGCGATGCTGCGTTGCCGTCGCCACAATGACGTAACATCTGGGTTTCGCACCGGTCCAGAGCCCAGGTTTTTAGATGTTTTCATATGTTCACTGTTGTTACTTAATATCTATTTTTTATTAATGTGCTTTTAACTAAAATTGTAAACATTGTATAACAAACATGTGTTCATAACTTATTTTTCTTATAATAATAATTTGCTTTAACTTGTGTTCGTTTCTCGAATGCCTGTAATTTGTATATTTTGTCATTTTTCATCCGTTTACTTGTATTATGCTTTTATTTTGTATTTTATGTACTTTTGTATTTTTGTATTTTACTTTAGAGTCTGAAGTAAAGAAGTAAATAAATAAAAAATGATCATCCCTTTTAACTCTCTTTGCAATAGAAATATTTTTGGTGGTTCAACCGAAACTAGCTTGTGGTACATCAAATGAGAGGTCTCAAAGAGACACATTTAATGGTATCAGTTATGGAGAGATTGGATGAACTCTGACCCCTGGGTCACGGGTTAAATCGTTAAAATGTTCCAACTTGCCATTTCATTATGAAGCCAGTTTCTATGCATTCAAGCAAAGCGAATTTCATAAAGCAAAGTTAGAACTTCAAAAGAAAAGGCTAGTGTCTTTTCAACGTTAAATTCGGTAACTACTGATTGTATTGTTTGCAAAATCTTCAGTTTCTGTCCACGTCAGAAACATTGTCAACTAGTTAGCTATGTTTAGCCCACCAATGCAACCAACTGCAACCCACAGAAATGATCTTCCGTCGATGTTCTACATTCTAAAAACTTTTTTACACAATTTGGAACACTGCAAACGGGAATTCAATATTCGACGGCGAAACTACTTGCTCTAGTATCATGGTGAAGAATTTTTAACTAGCTTAATCAGCACAGCTGCCTAATTTAACTCACCATTTGGACCAGGCGGACCTCGTAAGCCTGTGGCGCCACGTGGACCTCTTTCTCCAACTGGTCCAACTGGACCCCTACGCCCTGGTGGTCCTACTGGTCCAGGCGGAGGAGGAGGTTGGTCTGCAAAAGAACAATTTTAAAACTTGCAACAAACTGAGCATTGCTAGTGTTAATAAGTCTTGGTTAATATCCACAAAAGAAGAAAATACAATCATTTGCAAAAGTTTAAGACCAAAATGATTTTTCATGAATCCACAAAAGAAGAAAATAGTTTGTTTTACATCGTGTGACATAAAATAGAAGCTGCATCTTCCTACTGGGCTTCAGACCTGCATAAGTGTTTGCTTTTTAAATCAAGAGCTGTCAGCAATATCTGACTTGCAAACAAAAACGCTATCCCTACACAATATAACTAATGTATAATAAGACAAATATAGACTACAAACGAAAAGTTTTAAAAATACTACTTATTACGTGCATTCTAATAATTAAAATGAGAAGTCAGAACAGTGAAAGTCCGTTTTACAGTATGCATAGTTATCGCATGGCATGAGTGTAGCCTACAGGGAACAAATGTCATTAATGGAAAAAAGCTTTTAACACGTTGATCACTAATTTGATAAAATTGTTTAAGCAACCATAAATAGGCCTAAACCTAAATTTTTTAACTGATTGGCAGCTTAGATGAACTGACCGTTTCTGACCGTTGGATCGGTTAAACCAGCATCGCGTTCTTGAAATGGCTCCACACGCCTTTCTTGTCCAAGTGTTTCTACACAATAAAAACAGATAGATAGAAGTTCAAAATTTACAAAAAAAGGTCTCCTTGGTTCTATTAGTTATACGTTTCATTAAAAGGAGGTGAAATTGGGACAGCAGCCACTAAAACAGTTGCAGTTATGACTATGATCAAAAAGTTCAAAACTGCATGTAAAAACAAAGTTAATTAACATGACTGTGTTATGCTAATTAACATAACTCTAGCACAAGCATTAATTGTATGCACAATGGCGCTGCACAAGCATTAATTGCATCGAGCACTGACGCTGCACAAGCATTAATTGCATCGAACACTGACACAGCACAAAAAGTAGCCAACATACATAGCCAACTTACCATTTTTTTCTCTCTCTTCTTTTTCTTCCGCTGCTTCTTCTTTCTTTTCTTCTTGTTCCAGTCCTTGTCCTTCATTTTGTTTTACTTGTTGCTGTTGTAACAATGGTTCCTGTTTTGCTATATCTGTTACTGCAGACTCTATCATCTTTTCAGTTGATATTTCAACTATTGTTGTTGTGATTGCTGGTGCTTCTGTTGTTATAGCTGATTCTTTTGTTGTAACCTCGGCTTCTTCTGTAACTGGTGCCTTTGCTGTTACTACCATAGCTTCCTCTGTTGTCAGGACTGATGGTTTAGTTGCTACAACAGTTTGTTCAGTTGTGATGAGTGGTGATTCTGTTATAACCATAGCCTCTTCTGTTGTTATTACTGGTGCTTTTCTTGTACCTAAAGGTTCTTCTGTTGTGATGACTGGAGCCTTTTCTGTTGTCACCAAAGTTCCTTCTGTCGTGATGACAGGCACTTCTGTACTAACCAAAGCCTCTTCTGTTGTTTTTACTGGTGCTTTTGTTGTAAATGTAACTTCTTCTGTTGTGATGATTGGTGGTTCTGTTGTAACTGCAACTTCTTCTGTTGTGATGACAGGTACCATTGTTGTAACAGCAACTTCTTCTGTTGTGATGATTGGTGGTTCCGTTGTAACAGCAACTTCTTCTGTTGTGATGACAGGTGCCATTGTTGTAACAGCAACTTCTTCTGTTGTGATGATTGGTGGTTCCGTTGTAACAGCAACTTCTTCTGTTGTGATGACAGGCACTTCTGTTCTAACCACAGCCTCTTCTGTTGTTATTACTGGTGCTTTTGTTGTAACTATAACTTCTTCTGTTGTGATGACAGGTGCCATTGTTGTAACAGCAACTTCTTCTGTTGTGATGATTGGGGGTTCTGTTGTAACTGCAACTTCTACTGTTGTGATGACAGGTGCCATTGTTGTAACTGTAACTTCTTCTGCTGTGATGATTGGTGGTTCCGTTGTAACAGCAACTTCTTCTGTTGTGATGATTGGTGGTTCCGTTGTAACAGCAACTTCTTCTGTTGTGATGACAGGCACTTCTGTTCTAATCACAGCCTCTTCTGTTGTTATTACTGGTGCTTTTGTTGTAACTATAACTTCTTCTGTTGTAATGACAGGTGCCATTGTTGTAACAGCAACTTCTTCTGTTGTGATGATTGGTGGTTCTGTTGTAACAGCAACTTCTTCTGTTGTGATGACAGGTACCATTGTTGTAACTGTAACTTCTTCTGCTGTGATGATTGGTGGTTCCGTTGTAACAGCAACTTCTTCTGTTGTGATGATTGGTGGTTCCGTTGTAACAGCAACTTCTTCTGTTGTGATGACAGGCACTTCTGTTCTAACCACAGCCTCTTCTTTTGTTATCACTGGTGCTTCTGTTGTAACTATAACTTCTTCTGTTGTAATGACAGGTGCCATTGTTGTAACAGCAACTTCTTCTGTTGTGATGA
>JAQGDQ010000102.1:310960-447659 GCA_030141605.1 Tubiluchus corallicola
TGCAGGCACTTCTGTTCTAACCACAGCCTCTTCTGTTGTTATTACTGGTGCTTTTGTGGTAACTATAACTTCTTCTGTTGTGATGATTGGTGGTTCTGTTGTAACAGCAACTTCTTCTGTTATTCTAGTAGATCGTGCTGTTGTTATATCCATTCCTTCGGTTATTTCAAATGGTGCTACCGTTGTTGCAAAATGTTCTATTGTTTCTACAGCTGCTTCAGTTGTTCCAGTTTGTGCTGCTGTTGTCACCCCAAATTCTTTTGTTGCTTCAAATACGACTGCTGTTGTTGCCACCCCTTCTTCTGTTGTTACATTAGATTCTGGTCTTATAGCTGGTGCTACAGTTGCCGCTGCTGCCTCCGTCATTTCTTCAGCACCGTCTGTTGTTCCACGTGGTGCCACTGTTGTCATCATAGCGTCTTCCATTGTTTCAAAAATTATTTGCGTTGTTGCCACATTTTTAATCGTTCCTGTTGGTGCAGCTGTTGTCGCAACTCCTCCTTCAGTCATTTCAAATGGTACTACAGTTGTAGCTACGTCTTCTGTTGTTGCAGTTGGCTGTTGTTGCTGTTCTAAAGGAGATGATGACGTTTCGTCTTTTTGCAGTTGTGTATCATTCATTTCACTTTTTGTTAGCTGCATAAGCGGCAACATGAGCACGGAAAAAATGACAGAATTTTCCAGTAACTTCATTTTACAACATTTTATGATAGCTGAAATATAGCAAAACATAATTAAGGATGGATAAGTGTAGAGAGACTCCTTATGGATTCAGCCTTAATGCTGTTGATCATAAAATTTTAATCACTAACGTGTTTAGATTGACTCTATTTAACCAACACTATTTAAACAATCGTCCCCAACACGTCAAGTGCAACCATTTTTCCTCTGTCAAAGCAGTGGAAACTTGTGGTCAATCGTAAGACCCCTCTTAGGCCCGTGTCATACAGAGCTGGACATAAACCGTAATGAGTAAGCCGTAAGAGAAAAAAACTAACTCATGAAAAATCAACGTATGCTAACTAATGTTCTCTGTCACACAGCTAATACATTTGCCATCTCCGCCCATCACGGTTTGCCTATCATAAGCCATCAGTCATAATCTGTGGTAAGCTCCTCACAAGCTGTTCTGAGCGGTTCGTAAGACGCCATATTGCAAAATGAATTTGGCCATTAATTTCAATTGCCATAAAGCGTTTTAGGTCATTGTTAAGGCAGTAATTTGCATGTTTGTGATTTTACAGTGCACAATTCATTGATATCAAAAAAATTCATAATAAAATAGTCTTACAAACATTAAAAAGCAACTTGTAGCCATACTGCAATTAGATACGAGCAAATCATTATAATTTACATAATGAAATATTATTTGAAGAAATCTGTTATTTTGTAATGATTAAAATTATTAAATTATTTTATTAAATATGTCTGAATAAAATTTGCAATTATGTATATAAAATAAAGCAACTGGATAAAGTTGTTGACTCATTTTGAATCAGACAAACTAACATATTATCGACTTGCACATCCTGCTGAAACAGATTATGGTAAAACGCCTTGCTATTTACAGAGAGTAAGAACAAACCACAGATTATGATATACGCCTTATGGAAGTTTGGAGAAACCTAATGGCTTACTGATTATGCACAATGGCTTGCTCTTTAAGCCTTTCTCTGTGTGACAGAAACCATATTCTTACTTTCGGTACTCAGTGCAGCACGAAAGTAACATACTTTGCAAATTGTACGACCACCTTAGACATTTATAACCTTTCGGTAGGTAAAACAATTACTATTTCATTTGACTTATAGATCTTTATAGTTTAAGGCCAATAAATTTTCTCTTTGGCCTAATACACATCAAACCATACGTATTATGTTTCGTTCAGGAAATAAACCACTCGATCCTAATTTCTGACTATTTAATGGCTGAATAAATTAAACAAATAAAATTGTTAGACATTGTCTTACACGAAAATCCAAAGTGGAACCTCGCATTAACATGATTGCTCTCAAAATAGTTAAGAATGTTGGAATCATTTCCTGCATCAGAAACAGTCTTTTTCAAAAACATCTAAGTACTTTATGCAACTAACTAGTCATAGTATATTTTAACTAATGCCTTGATTTTAGGGAAACCGACCAATCCATCGAAATTAGATTTCATAATCACTTGTTGGTCGCCTCATTTGGAACAAGTGCCTGCTATAATTAATGACAAGTAAAGAGAATGTTTATATGAAGCTTCTTGAAATTTTATAAATCAGTCACAACGTTCGGAAAAATAATCAGAGTCATTCGTAGCGCCCACTTCTCTAACTGAACAAAAGTATAATAAATTACATTATCTTATTAATAAGATTTATAGTATATTTTCTGATATTTCACATTAGCATAGTAAACTTGTGATGTTTTTCCAGTTAGCTCGAATATTTTAACTTACTAAGAATCTTTCTTTTCTAGTTACATAAACGTTTCAAGCAGGTAAGCGTAATGCTAAGCAATGTAAGCTTCTGAAGAATTTTTTGGGGGGATAAACTTTAGAATTGCTTTTTCTCCCCCTTTAATTCAATTTCGTGGTTACGAAGGTCCAAGAAAAGTTTTTTCAACAACAATATTCCAAATCGCTTTCAACAATGTGGCAAATATCGTGAAATTTAAGCAACTCTATCTATACCGTTAACAACGCATTAGGTTCAATACATAAATATGTATATATAACAATAATGGCAATGATGGATGACAATTAAGCTTATAAAATAAATAATACGTATCTGGAATATCTAAAAAAACACTTTTCAATTTTTTCAAACCTATTTTCGTGATTATCCTGGTTTGGTCTTCCGTTCTCGAGATACACTGCTTAACAACACGTCGAAGCCATAATATGGGACTTTGTTGAGAAAAAATTTGATGTCTAAAACAGAAGTGCAACAAGCGAGCTATACGTTAACACTTAAAATATTTTACCTGACTGATATTTAAGAGAGTGAAAATTTTTATGATGTCTGTGTATTGTGTAATGTCATGTCGGAAGTGAAATTTTGGCTTTAGGCAAAAGCGGTCAGTGGCATTTTTAACCAGGAAACGTTTCGCAAACTTACTAAATAAAACATTAGATGGAATCTAGAAATGCACCAGTATGGCCGAGACACGATGTCACTATTTACTAAGAACCTAGTACTAACAATCTTATACTAACACTATACTTCACTTTTACTAACACTTGAAACATAATGAAAATAACATGTATGCATCATGTTTTGATGTATCCAAAGAAATTCTATTCTACTCTACTCTATTCTATTCTATAGTATTCTATTCTGTTCTGTTCTGTTCTGTTCTGTTCTGTTCTGTTCTGTTCTGTTCTGTTCTGTTCTGTTCTGTTCTGTTCTGTTCTGTTCTGTTCTGTTCTGTTCTGTTCTGTTCTGTTCTGTTCTGTTCTGTTCTGTTCTGTTCTGTTCTGTTCTGTTCTGTTCTGTTCTGTTCTGTTCTGTTCTGTTCTGTTCTGTTCTGTTCTGTTCTGTTCTGTTCTGTTCTGTTCTGTTCTGTTCTGTTCTGTTCTGTTCTGTTCTGTTCTGTTCTATTCTATTCTATTCTATTCTATTCTATTCTATTCTACTCTACTCTACTCTACTCTACTCTACTCTACTCTATTCTATTCCATTCCATTCCACTCCATTCCATTCCATTCCATTCCATTCCATTCCATTCCATTCTATTCTATTCTATTCCATTCCATTCCACTCCACTCCACTCCACTCCACTCCATTCCATTCCATTCCATTCCATTCCATTCCATTCCATTCCATTCCATTCCATTCCATTCCATTCTATTCTATTCTATTCTATTCTATTCTAAGTAAGTCCTCATAAAAAGAGCTAACATTCAGGAAACGCGTTGGTTTGCAGGCTTCCCAGACGTCATATCTGCTGGCTCTTGACTCCTGAATTTGGTTCTTGACGAGGTGGCAACCCTAGACATAGTCATGCAAAACCTCGGGTGTGAGACAGACCAAAACTGACAGAACAGAAAGGAGTCTTGGATCAATGCTTAAAAATCCAGGCTGCGTCAAGGACCAGAACAGATTACGTTAGTCCATTAGGTAATGCATAATTTTTGTTACACATAATTATTTCTAGTAAAGCAAACGTATCACGTATGATTGTTAGATGATGGTGCAAAAATTCGTCAAAATTTGTAAACAGGCCTGCATCATATGCCAAAATGGCGTTTAATGCGTATTTTTGATTTATTATAAATCATTTTTGAATTTTCAAAATTGATTTATTGATATTTGTAATTCATTTATTAATATTCAAAAATGAGCATTAAATTCCACTTATACGTTCCATATAAATCTGTAGATCTTATCTAACAAACATTTGAAACTCTAAATTTTTATAAAAGTGTGTGAGTCACTACTTTACAGCAGCTAAATGGCATTGACGTTTATTAGTTTACCAATCATTTGTGTAACGGCGATGCCGCAGACAGGGACGCCAGGGACCTGTTGCATATTTGAACCTTGCGAAAACAACCTGCGCTTCGTTTCACATAAAAGAGAAAAAATGCCTATTCTGCCCAATAGGCATACCTTTGAAAGCGAATTTAAATGATTTATTTAAAAAATGTTTAGTTGTTTAATTAGTCAATTATCGCATTCAGTATTTTCTTCCGCGTCAAGTTTTCCTGTAACAAATTGCAACATTTAGCCAACATTCTGTTTTACGCTATTCTATTCTATTCTATTCTATTCTATTCTATTCTATTCTATTCTATTCTATTCTATTCTATTCTATTCTATTCTGTTCTATTCTGTTCTATTCTGTTCTATTCTATTCTATTCTGTTCTATTCCGTTCTATTCTGTTCTATTCTATTCTATTCTATTCTATTCTATTCTATTCTATTCTGTTCTATTCTGTTCTATTCTGTTCTGTTCTATTCTATTCTATTCTATTCTATTCTATTCTATTCTATTCTATTCTATTCTATTCTATTCTATTCTATTCTATTCTATTCTGTTCTATTCTGTTCTGTTCTGTTCTATTCTATTCTATTCTATTCTATTCTATTCTATTCTATTCTATTCTATTCTATTCTATTCTATTCTATTCTATTCTATTCTATTGCCTGGATCCACCCTGGCAAACAATTTGCTTCGCTAACGAGTAAACATTTAACTGTCTTGTATGAATGAATAACCTGTAGGCAGTATTATCTGACGTTGTACCTAATTACCCATCAATGGGCCATTCACTAGTTCAATCCAGTTAGGTTTCTTATCATGTCTGTATACTTTCTAGGTTCACTATTGTGTTGGATTAGCATAATAATGGCTCGCCCAGCGCCATGTTACTTCCGGAGAATCCTCATCAACGATATCCTGTAGACTCGATATAAAGGTACGATTTGTATGTAACATCGTAAACATATTTTGCCACATCTAATCTAGGCCTCTCCGAATATAAGTCTCTCAATCAATCAATCAATCAATCAATCAATCAATCAATCAATCAATCAATCAATCAATCAATCAATCAATCAATCAATCAATCAATCAATCAATCAATCAATCAATCAATCAATCAATCAATCAATCAATCAATCAATCAATCAATCAATCAATCAATCAATCAATCAATCAATCAATCAATCAATCAATCAATCAATCAATCAATCAATCAATCAATCAATCAATCAATCAATCAATCAATCAATCAATCAATCAATCAATCAATCAATTAGTCAATCAATCAAATTAGGTTTCTGAATTTGTCACAAAATATAAACACCAGTCTAGCCCTCGTGGCTTTACGATCAAAGAATTAAACAATAAATTTTGAGTTTTTTCAATTTTTCTTTGTTTTTGACAGACAGACATTATGATATTATAAAATTTTAAGAGCTAACAAAATCGGACCCAATCTTAAACTGTAGGTCAAAACAATCCACTCTGTAAAATGTTGAAAGGAAACATTATTTTTTCAAAAATGACTTGCGTGTAAGAATTATTACCACACAAACACAATTTCGCGTCCGCGCCATTAGTTCTTTGCTGTCACATGCATTTCGCCATTCGCTAGTTAGACGGGCACTGGCGCCTGCAATTCGGAAACGCATTGCACAAAAACAGGGGCTGTACCGCTCAGTTCAGATGTGTTAATTTGTGACGTACTACACACGTTCGACAGCTCATCCGTGAGCACAGCGGTAAATATGAAATTTTAATTTTTATGTTAAACCTTGCCTAGTAGTACTAGTAGTTTTAGTATAACACCCTGAATATCTCTCAGTAGTGCTGTACTTCAATTTTCGCTTTCGCAAGCACGTGCAACACACTCGTAGAATATTTTTGCTGTTGAAAATTATGTTAGTTTGTGACGTCATCAATAGTTGGGCTCGCCAGCCGTTAACTAAGTCTTTAATCTATAATTTAATTATCAGAAACCCTTTTGCAGTATTAATTGTCTTAAAATGTATACTTTTTATCGGACTTGAAAATGGGGTAGTATGTGAAAAATCGTCCTGTCTTCCTTTAACAGCAACGACGGACGAGCAACGCAGACGACCCAAAATTTCGGCTAGTTTCCAACATGGATGTCGAAAATTTTCCTCTGATTTTGTAATTTTATTTCTTGATTGAATTATATTTTATTTTTGACGTAAATGCACAGCTTCAAAATGGCTGCTAGAAAGGAATTGTCAATTTAATTTACTGTTGCAGTCAAAGGATGATCTAGCTTGGTTTAACCGCCCCGCCCCCCACCACATTTTCCATCTCTCAAATTTTTCTCTTTAGTTTGTTGTGTCAAACCTTTTTTATTGCCTTATGCTGTAGATTTCATAGACAGACTGACCGGACAAGTTGGGCTAAAATACCATCCTGTATGTCTCAATTTTTACCAGGTGTACTTGTTATGGTACTTGTAAAAAAATAAATTTGAAATCTAGAAATCTGACTGTTTTAAGTGCTTACTCGCATTTACAAAACAGGTTTTATAAAGTAAATACAGGTTTTGATTGAACGTTATTTTGTGATTTATTGCAGTAATTAAACAGCTTTCTTGGATAGTTTAGCACTCTACGAGACGGAACCCAGCACTCAATGGAAGAGTTACATCAATGTAAAAGTGCGGAAGGTCACGGCGGGATCGGAACCTACTTCATTATCAAGGAACATCAGCTGAGACTCGAGACAGTTCAGTGGCAGAAGTGACATTCAGACGTGTCAAGGAACATCAGCTGAGACTCGAGACAGTTCAGTGGCAGAAGTAACATTCAGACGCGTCAAGGAACATCAGCTAACTCGAGACAGTTCAGTGGCAGAAGTGACATTTAGACGCGCCAAGGAACATCAGCTGAGACTCGAGACAGTTCAGTGGCAGAAGTAACCGTACGCGTAACCGCCTCTGTGAAAGAAATTATTGCTGAGATCATAACCCTTTATGAACAACCCTAAAGATCGCTGACCATTACAAATTTATTTCCTACTGTAAAAATATTAAATCCTTTAATTTAAAAGACAAACACTCTCATGTAGCCAAAGGCACAGACATGGCCATGAATTCCAGATTGAAGACGTCTTTTCAATTTCTTGCCAGTTCTAGACGTTTTACCCACATATTCTCACGTTCTTACTGTTAAGTGCCTGGACGTTTTACCATGCTGGGCAGCAGTACAGCCGCTACTGAAATTTATAAATAATACCAGACTGTAGAAATATGGTTATATTGTCTTTTTCCTGTGATCTGATTATGGACACTACATGCAAAAATACCAGAAGCTCGCATAACACGGGCTCTGTCCTCTAATATCGCGTTAACCTGAAGTAAGAAGTTTTAACCAGGTTTCTTCAGCAGCAGTCCCATACGGCTGCGTTAATATTGTAAAGCAATAATGAAAAATATTGAAGTCCTAAACCAACAATGTAATTATTATGGCACACCTTATGAAGCCCTACACCAAGCGTTTTTCCTCCGGGCGGATGCGCTTAATTAGTTAGTTTGCCGGAAGTCCGCGTGCTAAACGAATCTCTAATGAAAACTAAGAATCCTGCTTCGTGGCAAGAAGCCATGAAAACACTGAGATTGACATGTTAAAATGATTGTTATTGCATATCACACAAATGTTCATCAACTTGCAAACTGAAAATGTTGACCTGAACGGGTGTAGCTGACAATCTTTGAAGCGTACGTTCCCACATGATAAATTTACTGCTGATGGTTTTACTGCTGGTGGTGTGGAATAAAATTAATAAGAATATTAGTTGATCTCTTGTCTCGAATAAATGCTGTGCACTTTCCAATATTTTTGGCAGTTTTACCATAGTATTTGCGACACATACACAAAAGATGTACTAAGTCAAATGATATAATTTGAGAATAAATTAGTGTTTTTCTAACACTTGTCATTGTCATTAAAGAACAAAATGACGAAATACCCTTTAAATCTCAAAAGTAATAGTTAGATAATGAAAATTACTAATAATGCCCTGGAAGAAAATAGAAATATATTGTTGTCAAGACAAGACCAAAAATGGCTAACCACATGGAAGCAGGTACTTCATAAGTAATGATTTTTATTTATTAGTGTAAAATTGGAAGATTGTTTACCAACCTTTGTGATCTCATTTTCTCTGCTAATACCAATTTGCTTTGCTGCTTTACAAACACATCTTACTTATGATGTAAGAACATCCACCTGAAATCACGTGTTAGCCCCCCCCCCCCCGATGATCACAAAATTTGAAAATGTTAATTAAAATATGCTAATTTTTTGTAGTTTCACTGGCAAAGTTAAACAGCGATGTTGTCATACAATTATCGCATAAAATTTAGTGCGTAAAGCTCATCGAAAGATCTACTATTAGTAAAATTTCCACACTTGTGAAGTACAATGGCTAGTGCGCTCGCCAGTCATTAATTAAATTTCTAAGATAATTTTTAATCATTAGAATCATTCTGGTAATTGTCATAGGTAACAAAACGTATATTGCCCGTTCACTGACTCATCTTAGGTGGACACGACTCATCATTACCTATTTTGAACCAGTCCTATGGAACGAAATAAGTCGCAATGTAAAATGAGGCCGTTTCAATTTTTTAAAGAAAAGAAATATTTCAAAAGTACTGATGAAAGTTCTAAAGTGACACAACTTGATAATAGTGGTCATTTTCATTCTTTTCCGCTGTAATCTTAATAAAAAATGTTACTGTGTTCAACAGGTTGCCAAACAAATTATAATCATGATCATCGTTTTTTACTTCAAGCTCCTTTTTATCATGCATTTACTACTCCCCCTCCCCCCTACATCAATGTATACAGTTTTGACTATCCCAAGTCATTATTTTGCTTATTAATTCTTTGCTTTTCTTTTATTTTATGACTGGCCTATCAAGCCGTGCTTTTAGATCAAATTGTGTGCATCAAAATTATTGTGTATATGCCTGCTATTAAAGACTCTTACTTCTGGATTATTATCTGTAATGTCATGATGTTGTTATGTGATACAGTGCAGAAATAACTAAATTCTTCAACTCTTGATATATAGTGAGACAGGCTCCGATCACGTCACAAACGTCTCCCTGAGTATACCTTACCTTTGGCTAGTGGAGTGAACAAAGTGTCGCGAATCAGCTAAATATTCGCGAGAAATGTAGGAAACAACAATTGTCCTTTTTTTTGTTAATGTGGAATTATTTGGCAAGTAGGCGGAGGAGTTGGGACTACTTTTTAGCAGACGGAAAGAAAACCGCTTTCGTGTTAAACTTTTACAGAGTTTGGTATTATTTTATATCTTTATGAGTTTTAATAAAAGCATTTATAGTTCTTATTAATTGTGTCTGATGTGTCTGATGCATCTGTTCTCGCCTGCCTGCGTTTGTTGTTTGCAGGTTGTCTGTTTTGTTTGAAACAAGCGCTTACCTGGATTTCAGAGGGGGACGCCCATTTCCCCTCCTCGCAAAGGTAAAGTTTTTTGTTAAATTTAATCATCAATGACCAATGGTAGAAGTGCTACTCGGAACGTAAAAGGAGGACATTTTCTATACAAAGTGTATAAAAATATTCTAAACTGTGAGCCAAAATAGGATCTGAAAAATCGTACTGCTTTCCTTTAATGTCAGCATTTTATTCATTCAGGTAAAGTCTCACCTTCCTTCATCATCACGTTCTAATTTTTTCTTGTACGTATTATCATGTTTAGCATCATCAACAAACAGTACTGTTATCGATATCATCGCAATCATCATCACTGTCAGTCATATTTCTCATCATCGTCATCGCTATTGTCGTCGACATTGTGTAATCATCACCACCACCATCATCAGCAACATCATCATCCTCGTCAATATCTTTGACATTCGTCGTCATTAGCAAAGCAGTATGCAGCCCATGCATCAACAATGTATTTTATTTAGTATTTTCAATCAGCTACAGAAATCGCTCCTATTGCTGACATTTTGACGCCCATCCAACTGCTTGTTTGATACTGCATATACTGCTTAACTTTGAAAAGAGATGTGTTTAAGGGACTTACTATGTGGTGCGGTTAAAGTCGTCAATATTTTGACAGATTGTAAACAAACACAAACTCATTTAAACATTTCGTTTTCCTTCACCCTACAGATACCACGGTGAGTTAGACAAATTAGTGCAAAATGGTGAATCAATAATTTCACAATATAACGAGTCTCATCATCAGTTACATTCTACGAAAAGTCACATTTCATGACATTTCAATCAAAATTGCAGTCGTGTGAAATACACAGTTTGCACAAGCCGTTAGATCAGACTTATGACAATTATTCCCTTCTATAATGGCAATTAGATAAGCTTCGTGAAAACAGTGTAATATGTACAGGATAGTCGTGCACAGTAGTAAAATAACAAGAGTAAAATATAAAACAGGATACAAAATTACTGAATATTTTTGTATTCTTTTCTTAGTGGTTATCAAATTCTGAAATAATTGATTTATGCAATATTTGTAAAATAATGATTTGTTTATACAAGCAATTTAACAAAATTATTATTGTATTGGCTTGCATGTAGTTACAATCACTCAGCTTTTCCTTTTGAAGATCGTAAAGCTAAAAGCAAGTCCAACAAGGTGGCTTCGCTAACGAGAAATCGCTTTCTTTTATCTGAAAAAACAAACAAAGTTTTGTTAACGAAAACTGCATCTAAACACCAGAAAACATAGACCTGCTATAACTGGGAACATACAAGTTACCATATTATATAACCGTCTCTCAACTAAAATCTTGTATCAGTCTTTTTACAAGAGTAGAAAGGCTGGCTAGTGTATTGCTTACTGAGAGCGGAACGGACATGGACCTGCATGTATTTTTGTGCCAGAAGCTCTCAGGACGATTTCACGAGAGACATTCAAATGACCTTGAAACGGAGAATCCTGATTACCCGCAAGAATTCGTCTCATATTTTCCATCTACCTCTCAGGCAGGTGAGTAAGAAACACCATGTCCGACGGTGGTACAATCATTAAGCCGGATTATAAAACAAATACTTTATAAAAATTGCAGCACTTTTGATTAGCTTCACTGCAGAATAGAGTTTCATTCACCGCCATTTACCGAACAAAAGGATGTTCCGCCTTTTAACATCAGACTCAGATATGAAATTTCTAGTTTAGATGGGTGAGATTACACGGATTGGGCCTTCCTGACGACTTTTCATGGAAGATGCAGTTTTAAAATTTTGTTAAACTAAATAATGGTTATATGTTCACTGTAAAAATACGAATTTTGCTTTGTGCAATAAATGACAATTCATATACGGTGCTTTTGATACTAATTTCTTCTACGACATGAAACTTTGTATAATTTTATTTACTTATTTTTTATTTATTTACGTTTATTTAGTTTTATATATATTATTTTTCATATAAAATGCGAGACAAAATACATTAAAAACACTTTTGAGTAGAGCATTGCACAGAAGACGGGAATACAACAAAAGTCCACAACGCTTAGCGCCCGTTTATACATATGGCGGTTTTCCACGTGTCTTAGTAAAAGCAAAAGGATTGAGCAATTTGAATAAAATAATAATAGAAACAGGATAACTTGACATTACAATCAGAACCAATACAACCAGGCAAAGCTTAAAATTACAGTAAAATGAGAAAATTACAGTTATTAAGGTAGTTAGTTAGTTAGTTAGTTAGTTAGTTAGTTAGTTAAATAGTTAGTTAGTTAGTTAGTTAGTTAGTTAGTTAGTTAGTTAGTTAGTTAGTTAGTTAGTTAGTTAGTTAGTTAGTTAGTTAGTTAGTCAGTCAGTCAGTCAGTCAGTTAGTTAGTTAGTCAGTTAGTTTGTTTGTTTGTTTGTTTGCTAGTTAGTTGGTTGGTTGGTTGGTTAGTTAAGTTAGTTAGTTACTCGCGAACTTCTGCTATGTGCAAACTCAAAATCCATGGAAAACTAAATCTACTAAGCCTAAATTTTATAAACAATTTTATGTCATATGCGAAGGATTCACTTGGTGCAGTGAATCTATAAAGATAAGAACGATCATCTTTACGTTATAAGAATTAACTATAACGCTATGGCTAACTTGAAGCATAAGAACTGATTCTCCGTAAATGCTCTTTGATCACCAAAAATTTTAATGTCAAGTTATTCTGTTCCTATTATTATTTTTATACAAATTGCTCAACACTTTTGCTTTTAATAAGACTTGGATTTAAACAAATTTTGACCAGTGTAATAATTTTTTGCAGACCAACAGTGAGCATTTTACCTGTCCATTAATAACATTTTGTAAAGCATGTGTTATGTTATGTTCTGTATGTAACTATATGTAATTACATGTAGTTAGTGTAGAGCTTCTATCGGTATAACGAGATAATATACTAGGTAGTGTATCGTTATAAAAACGTAGTATCTTGTTATAACGTCATAATGAAATAGTAAGTCTTTATAATGAGTTGGTATCTCGATGTAACAAGATAGCTATGTCGTTATAATACGATGTCTTTATGCCTTATAGGAAAATAGCTACGTCATTGTAACGAGATATTAAATCGTTATAACGAGGTAGTATTTCGTTATAAACTTAACTAAACCAACCAAACTAAATTAATGAAGTAGTAAGTCATTATGACAAGACAGTTATATCGTTATAACGAGATAGTTATATCTTTCTTCAAATAATAAGGAGGAGGACGGTGACGGTGACAATAACAATGGTGTAGATTGGCGACAGCTCCACTGCACATTGAAGTCCTGCTTGCGCATACAATAGAAAAGCATCGCAAAAGTTAATTTTGATTTAAATAATAAGCAGTCTAATTTTAGACTTTTGTTTGCCGCCTAAACAATTTCATTTGTGATAAAAATGAACAATAGTTTCAACGTCTTTCAAAAAAAACTATGAAATAAAATAAGACTTGGATCTAAGAGACTAACCAAAACGAAGACTAGCTAAATCTATACGCAACTTACAAAAAATGAATAAAAACAAGAAATCTAACTCTACTGTGAACATTTTGTTCAGTGGAAGACATTGACTCACTCCTCCATCTTTGCAAGATTCACTACGAATTGTTGTAACAAGCTAAATGGTATGTACTACATCTCCATTATCAAAGTTCTTTATTACGTTATACAGGGTGGATACGAAAAAGCATTTTAAAAATGCCTTGGAGCCGAGAATTTTAATTCAATTTGTATATAAATTTAACGAGGTGAATTAGAAACATTTTCGGTACTACTATATAATGTTTTCTAAGAAAGTTTAAAAAGAAAGCATTTTGTGCTTGAAGTAGTCATTAAGGAAACTAAATATTCGTGTCATTGTCTTTCCTTTTTAGACGCGTCAGCTTCATCTTGTTCATTCTCAACTTCATATCATTTTTTTCTCAAAATCTCTGAATTTTGAAAAATAAACCCAAGCCATATTTACAAAGAAGACAAAATGATTATTATACGCTACGGAATTCATAAATGGTGTGGCGCAAAAAAGCCGATGAGGAAGTTTCCAAAGGAAAACTTTGCGTTACTGGGACACACGAGAGAAGAAAAGAATTCACATTTCTGTAAAAAATAAAATCGAATCATTGAGTAAATAAGTAAAATGAATAAAAAAAATTAATATGTCCACAAAGACGATGCAATAATACTAAGATTTGTTTTTTTATAAAATGTCTACTTTTGGGACTTTCGTATTTTACCCTGCTAAATTTATATCCAAATTAAATGAAAATTCTCGGGTCTATGGCATTTTTAAAAGGGCCTTACTTTTGTTTTGTCTACCCTGTAGGCCTATATAAAGCTTTAGTTCAGCCTAATAACTAACCGTTGTTTGAGTTGTTCAACCAATAGGGAAAGCGAAATATAAATCTTTTTTCTATTTCGTTTGTATCTGGTAACTGCTGTCTGTACCGGTGCCACATCTGACGGTAATATCCACTTGATGGATCCATCATGTTAAATCTCTTTTTTGCTCCACCTGGAAAAAATTTAATGCATGATTTGTACATTTAATAACGCATTAACGTGAAACGTGATGACAATAAGCCTTTTCACAGTCCCAGCGATTGATGATGATCGTGAAGAGGTCAAAGGTTCAGTGTACCAGACAACGCACTTGTGTGCACTTGACAACGCCTCGCAGCTCAAGCTACTGTAATAGTAACCGTTTTAACAGCTAGCTAAAACCCAGTTCATTTTTTCTTGTTCCCAAGCAATATCTTGCTAGTAAGTCACTCTACGCACACACTAATGCATTATTAAAACAAATGAAGTTCCTGAACTGACGCGGCAGACGATTTTGCTTTACCCACATGCCACGTGACGGTTGTAGCAAAGATGCGTTCCTGTGGTACACTTAATCTTTGACCTACAACAACTGCGCGTGCGCACAACAAAACTGTGAAAAGGTTTATTGACGGATAACATCATGAAAATTTGCTCAATTGTCACAAATTCTTCACTCATCCATAAACCATAGATGTTGCAAAAGAGAGAGAAGGACTGAAGAAAAACAGTGACAGGAAGATTTCAGTGCAATTTATAAACTTAGTTCCTCTTTTATGAAAAATAGAGTTAATTTTTTGTGTTGCAAAGCATACGCCTAATTTTACTCATTTCTTCTAGCCATTTCTTATTTAAGAATTGTACTGCAGATTCATTAAAACATGTGTCATTATTCTACAAGTTTATTTTTGACAGCATTTGTGCGGAGGTTTCGGGGTTTTTCGATCGGTTATGGGGAATTCTGGTGTTCTTTTTATGATAAATTACTCAGATTACTGATCGTGAATCGATTAGCAATTTTTGCTCTTGGTCGCCCCCGCTTTTCCCATTTGCCCTTTCTTGACTGTGTAATTCTGGCTGCATTACTGAGTTATGAGATACAAAAAGAAAAAATACGCCTTTAATCTCTATGTTTATAGCTAATGAAGCCATATAGTACAGAACGGTTTCTTTGGCGTTAGGTGCATCAAACTTAACCATAATGCGCTATTCTGGCTTCTCTTTATTAACTCAAACACACAAAACGTGTTAGCATCTTACCCGCCTTTTGGACTTTTATGAGTTATGATTTTGTGTTGGCGGTGTGTTGTCTTTGTGTTTGTCTTTGTGTTGAGTTGTGTTGTGTTTTTGTGCTCTTATTGTAATTATGAATAATTTATTTTTATGCATGTACGATATTCTCTATAATATAATAGCACTATATAATTTAAGTTCTTTACCTGGAATAAATTTCTCTCATCTCATCTTTTAATACCTTACCTTATCTTACCTTGCCTTACCTAACCTCACCTCACCCTACCTTAACTCACCCTAGTTCATCTCACCCTACCTCACCTCACCCTACCTTAACTCACCCTAGGTTAACTCACCCTACCTTAACTCACCCTACCTTAACCCACCCTAGCTTAACTCACCCTACCTCACCTCACCCTACCTTAACTCACCCTACCTTACCTGACCCTACATTACCTACCCTACGTTACCCTATCGTACCCTAACCTACCTTACCTTATCTTACCGTTCCTTACTTTACCTTACTGTACATTATCTTACCTCATTCTAATATTTGCAACAAAGTGATGTTGCAGTGTGCAACAACATTCCATCGCGTTGCAATCCAGGTCTGTTTCAGGTCAGGTCTATTTCAGTAAGTCAAGTCATGCTGAAAGATCCATCACATTATTGAATGCAAGTTAAGTTCATTGAATCATTAGTTATAAGTTTATTAATTTCCACACTGCATCTTACAGCAATAATTAAAATACAGATAATTTTCCACTGAAGTAAATATAAATACAAATGCAATATAATCCAGAAATTACAAGAGTCTTATGCAGCATCTACACGTGCAAATTACATTACAAAATCATTTTGATGCATACAGTTTTAGGCTAAAGCATAGCTTGACAGGCCAAACTGTACGTGGAAATCTTAAAGAAAGGATGAAAAAATAAGATAGTGATAATATATACATAGATGTGGGGGGAGTAGTGAAATGGAGCGAGATCTAGGAAAAACTGTGATCATGATTATAAAGTGTTCAGTAACCTGTTAAAGATAGTCACGTTTTATTAAGATTACAGTGGAAAAAGAATGTAGGAGATTACCATTATCGTCTGCTAATGATAGTTACGGCATATGACTTACTTTCAGTATTAGTAGTCAATAATGAAATAATTATTAAATTTTTGAAACCAAACTCGACTGAAAGAAAAGAAATGCAAAAAAGTCGGGACTAAGTCTGGAAATGAACTAGAAACTTTTGGTTTATAAGTTCAACACCATAGCCGTCGGATTGTTTGATGAGGCAATAGGATTGAAACAAAGTTTTCATGGTCACAAGGGGGCCGTTGCTATTCACGTGACCACTATGACTAGGCCCCTAGTTTAAATTCAGGTTCAATCCTGACTCTTTCACATTATCCGTAAAGTCTGGTTTTGAAAAAATATTAATTGTGGGTTAATTGTGGTTTCATGATTCCACTAATACTACGGCAAAACCTAGGAATATCAATGAGCTTCAAATTAATCCTTTTTCTTACATTCTTCTTTTGAATTTACAATGTGTCTTCTACCTCAACAAATAAGGATGTTCTATACAATAAGTTATCCATATTTATGTCATCCTCGGCTGAAACCACTTTAACTGGGGCGTGGTTAGACGGATAAGCTCTTTCATTTAGTGCTTCAAAGACTTGCACTCTTTTGATGCAAGGCCTATAATTATCAAGCTATTTTATATACTTTGTCTATGTCAAGCTGCGATATATATCCATTTTTCATTCTAAAAATAGCTCTACATCCTCCTTTAAATTGCTTATTGCTTACACGCAGATGGGTTAATATCAGTGATTCTTGTTAACATACATTATTCTGATACCATGGTCACTACAAAATTTATCAGAATTTGACATATAAATTTATATTCATTATCTGCTCGCTCTCGCATCAAGTCCCAACTCGTGAATTTGGGTCTGCTAGGATGCATACGCATCGCCCTTGCATGGTCTGCCGCGTTAATGCACATAAAATGGATATTGACGAAGGACTGAACATGAATGAAAGGGAAGTCACGTGAAGGAATGCAACAATCAGCTACCCAAACGTCTGGCAATAACTTGAACCTCACCCACACTTGGTCAACGTACTTTCATACTAAGTTCACTATTAAATGTTCGCAATAAGATTTTACCAGTAGGGCTACATCTCCACGTTGACCCGCCCCACTTATGCTAGTTGATTTAAAAACTTCAAAACCAGATACATCAAAATGTAAGCTGGACATGGTCGGATTATGAACTTTTGGGGCCCCTAGGCTAATGAAATTATGATGGGATCGATTATTATCCTCAGATGGAGCCGTCCTCTAATTCGCCACCCCCCCTCGTATTATATATTTTTACTTGTGACATTTACATAGTTTGAAGTAACTTATTGCAAATTCTTTAAATGAACTAGAGTAGCTATCTTTTGTTTGTCAATAAAAATGTTCTTTAAGAAATATCAGTATTTTACCTTTTATAACAAACCAAATTATCACATATTTCAACACAGCCGTAGTGAAAAAAGGATTTGTTACCAAATGTTACCAAAGTTTGAGGGTATCGAAGCTTGAGGGGCCCCAGTCTGCAGCCTATAATAACACCTTGCCGGTTCTAAAGGTGGCATTCACTGCATTTGAAAATATGAGTCAAAATGACGTCTAAGTCTACTTTCAGCAGGTTGTTCAACAGGTAGGATATGTCCGGCAAGTTCAGTATGTCCGTTAAGTACGATACGTCCGGCATGTCAGGCAAGTATAGTACATCTGACAAGTACAGCACGTCCGGCAAATATTAGTGGCTGGCAAGTACGGTACGTCCGGCATGTCAGGCAAGTATGGTACATCTGACAAGTACAGCACGTCCGGCAAATATTAGTGGCTGGCAAGTACGGTACGTCCGGCATGTCAGGCAAGTATGGTACATCTGACAAGTACAGCACGTCCGGCAAATATTAGTGGCTGGCAAGTACGGTACGTCTGGCAAATATTAGTGGCTGGCAAGTACGGTACGTCTGGCAAGTTTAGTCATCCGGAAGAATGTCTTCCATGAAGAACGACGCGTCCGGCAAGTGCGTATATATGAGAAATAAATAGGAAACAAACCGCAAAGTTCGAATAACGATTGCTGTTATTGCATAATCTGGATGCATGTGTAGGCACCCTTAGCTAAAATTTTACTATCATTACAATCACCATATTTATGCCTTAAATCTCTTTCATGTTTTTGTTAATCATCTTCTCCTTGATTTAAGGTTTTCACGGATAACTATTTTTCTATCTCCACATGTTGACGTAGTTTTAAATTAATTTGTTAGTTACAACCTTGTATTTTCCATATATTTGATTTACATACGTAACGCTTATATGCTGAGATAAATTAATTGAAATTCGAAAAAATACATTGTAAGTCTTTATCAAAACAATACAGAATACAACGCCCACACATGCGAGAGAAAAACAATAAATAACTATAAATAAATAGATATTAAATTTTGAACTTTTATAAACCAAAAGTTGTGTCTAGCTTTGCTAAATCACACACACGCTTGTTAATTAGTGCCATATTTTAGCTGTTAAAAAGTAATCTCAGCAAAATTTTTTGGACAAGAACAGGATCATATATGCGGGCTCTTAGAATTTTAACTAAACCCCTGCGGTTAAACGCTTACAATAATACAACGAGCTCGTAAGGTAATAAAAACCAGAAAAGAAAAGCCCATATAAAAAAATTTTATGTATATATGTAAGAAAAGTTGCGGCTATAATAACTGTGATCGTAATTTAGTATGTAGAAAGCATTTAACGGCAAAAGAGCCGGTATACCGGTTAAACCAGTCGATTCATTATTAAATCTTATTCTCGCCGTGTACAGTTTTGAAGCTTGCTAGCGATTATCCTAAGGTAAAAAGTGCGATTTATATTTGCTTGAAAATTCGAAAAGCTTCCATTCGACTCGATAAGATACAATTTAAAATGATATAATTTTATTTCAACACACGTGTAAAGGACGAAGCTAAATAAGGGAGCAAACGGTTTAACTTATTTTACGACATCTTTTACATGGAAAAAGGAATTGATATTTTTATCAAAGTTCTGGAGAATATATCACACTACAGACTAGAGAGCTTTCTTTCGAGAGTTCTTTCTCTGATAGTAAACTCGCAAGTGTGAACGGTTTTGCAAGTTCTCTCGGCAAGCTACCGGGGGGTTCTTTCCGACGGTAAGCTTGAGTTGACACTCAGCGAAACTCGTGACAGTTCTCGCAAAGCCGTTCACATTGCGAACTTAGTTCCAGAGAAAACTTGCGAAAGAAAACTCGTCAGTCTGAACGCGCAATAAGTCGGTAAAAGCATTTTTTCCATTAATTTTAGTGCAGAGAGAAAATATGGAAGTCATGTGATTGTACTTGTTTGGGCTTAAATGCCATAAGATATACTGGCTAAAACATGATTAAAATGTACTCCAATATTAGTTTCTAAGAATCACATTTAGTTAGAATCATTTTATTAAAAGTTTGTTTTCTCGGCTTACAAAATTAACAACAGAATTGCTTAAAAATAAATGCTGTAATCCTATTTCAAATACTATATAATTCTGACGACATTCGCTCATGTTAAATCAAAACCGGACCCAGTTTTAAATTGTACGTCACAACAATCTGCTTTTTAAAATATGGAAAGGGAACACACTATTTTTTCAAGAATGACTTACGGGAAAGAATTATTACTACACAATTTCGCGTTCGCGCCACTAGTTCTTCGCTGTTACGTGCATTTCGTCATTTACTAGTTAGACGGGCACTAGCGCATGCATTTCGGAAACGCGTTGCACAAAAAACATGTGCTATACCTCTCAGTTCAGATGTGTTAGTTTGTGACCAACTACACACGTTCGACACCTCATGCATGAGCACAGCGGTAAATTTAAAGCTTGAATTTTTATCTTAAAACCTGCTTAGTTTTAATACGACACACTGAATGTCTTACAGTAGCACTGTACTTCAATTTTCGCTTTCACAAACACGTGCAACACGCTCGTTGAATATTTTTGCTGTTGAAGATTATGTTAGTTTGTGATGTCATAAATAGTTGGGCTCGACTGCCGTTAATTAGGTTTTTAATCTATTATCTAATTATCAGAAACGCTTTTGCAGTATTAATTGTGTTAAAATTTATACTTTTTATTGGACTTGAAAATGGGGTAGCATATGAAAAATTATCCTGTCTTTCTATAAATCAATAAGCATAATAATTTTCATATAATTTCCTTTAATACGTAATCGGAAAGTTTGGTCAAGGTCTCGATTTGGCTAAATAAGCAAAAGTAAGCAAAGTTTACGAGCCAGGTAGATAGATAGAGAGCTTCAAGGTAACTCGAATGCCCGAAAAACAATTATTATTTCAAATACTTTAACAAAATCGATGATAAAGCGATATTCGAATCAATCATTGTAATTATAGAGTTTCGGAAGGATTAAAGTCACTCCGTAGAGCTATGAAATTCCAGCAACTATCAGTCCGGCGGCACTGTCTCTCTCTGATTATGCAAAAATCTAACCCTACTCATCTTGGATCGTGCCTGGTGTTATAAATTGCATTCGAGGGTCGCTTATAAAGTATTAAATTTAAATTTTATTGCTATGTAAAATAGTTGCTAGGCAGGATCACACCGGACGGACGGGGACTGTTAGTTTAATATCAGTCGAAGGACGACCGTTATTAATAATAGATATTTTTAAAGCCTGTCTGTCGGTTTGACAGTATAAATTAGTTGCTAAAAGCAAAAATGAGTTTCCTGCCATGTTGTTTGAAAAATGTTTCACGGGGCAGTCTGCCTAAATGTTTTCTCATTTATGAATAAGAAAACTTATTTATACGACTTTTTGCGTACTAATATAAACTAGCAAATCCCCGCAAAAGATTTTGCGTATAAATACACGTGTAATTAATAATACGCGAACATCCTACCTAGTCCTCATTTATAACGCAAAGCCCGTAACATCCTGCCTACTTACCTAACGCAAAGCCTGTAGCCCGTAACATCATGCCTACTACTGTATGTCTGTTTATCTAACGCAGAGCAGCTTTTTGCTGACTTAAAGTTATAGAGTACAATGGATGACGTCACAACAATGCCTTTGCGTCAACAGTTTTCTAAGCGAAAATTGCCGAAAATGGAACCTCTAATTAACTCGCCAGTACTCCTCTCGGTGGACCTGCCCTAAAATATAACCCACATCATCGTGTAGCCCTGTCCTTCCTCTTTGTAAAGAGCTATATATCTCCTTCCTAGAGTCCCACCGGGCGACGCTAGAACGTTTTTCCCGCAGGCTGTTTGGTCAAAATTTCGAAAAAGTTGCGAGTTGGGTCCGGGAAAACGCCCGTTGCGGGGCGCCCTGGCCCTCTCGGGAATTCTAAATATGCCTACTACACCCACCGCTGAACGGGCTATCTATCCATACCCAGGACCACCCTCGGCCCATTCCCGTTCTCTACATCTCAGCCGTATAACTTTTGCAATTTTTTGCAAAAAACGGTCGAAAAGGGGGCATTTTTGGAGGTTTTTCGCCCCTCGTTCCTCCCGGTGGGCCCGATTCGAAAAATAAACCATCAATGGCACGACACTAGATCGAGACCTTTCGTTTGATATATAGATCGCCGCAAATGGTGCCCTCGTCCGGGCTGTAGCCTCGAATCTTTTATATTAAGATACCAAGAATATTAATATAATAGACTAGCAAAGGCCCCGCAAAAGATTTTGCGTAAAAAACCACGTGTATTCAATAATACGCGAACATCCTACCAAGTCCTCATTTATAACACAAAGCCCGTAAAGCCCGTAACATCCTGCCTACTTACCTAACGCAAAGCAGCAGCGTTTACTCGTGCCTACTGTATGTTTATCTAACGCAAAGCCAGTAGCAGCTTTTTGCTGAATTAAACTTATAGACAGAGTACAATGGATGACGTCAGCACAATGGAATGCGTCACCACAGTTTTCTAAGCGAAAATTATCGAAATTTGCGGAAAATAATACACGCAATTAACTCGTCGATACTCCTCTCGGTGGACACCTATAGCACAAACACCAACAGCACAGCATTACAACAAAACCATTCCAAACATTTTTCACAAAGTTGAAACTATGTGCTATAATATAATAAATAGCAAAGGCCCCGCAAAAGATTTTGCGTAAAAAACCACGTATAATCAATAACACGCGAACATCCTACCTAGTCCTCATTTATAACACAAAGCCTGGCCCTGGCCCTCTCGGGAATTCTAAATATGCCTACTACACCCACCGCCGAACGGGCTATCTATCCATATCCAGTACCCCCCTCGGCCCGTTCCCGTTCTCTGCATCTCAGCCGTATAACTTTTGCAATTTTTTGCAAAAAACGGCCGAAAAAGGGCCATTTTTTGGTTTTTTCTGCCCCCCCGTCGCCCCGGTGGGCTCCGATTCGAAAAATAAACCATCAATGGCACGACACTCGATCGCGACCTTTCGTTTGATGTATAGATCGCCAAAATGGTGTCCTCGCCCTCCATTGTAAATTCTCGAATCTTATATATATAAAATAAATAAATATATATATATATATATATATACCAAGAATATTAATATATGGATCCATAATTAGTACCACCCTCGGCCTGTTCCTTAATTTTTCAGAAATGAGGGTATGGCGTTTTGCAAAAAACGGCCGAAAAAGGGCCATTTTGGGGTTTTTTTCGCCTCCCCCTCCTCCCGGTGGGCCCGATTCGAAAAATAAACCATCAATGGCACGACACTAGATCGAGACCTTTCGTTTGATATATAGATCGCCGCAAATGGTGCCCTCGTCGAAGCTGTAGCCTCGAATCTTATATATATATTAAGATACCAAGAATATTAATATAAGAGACTAGCAAAGCCCCGCAAAAGATTTTGCGTAAAAAACCACGTATAATCAATAACACGCGAACATTCTACCTAGACCTCATTTATAACGCAAAGCCCGTAACATCGTGCCTACAGTTTGTTTAACTAACGCAAAGCCTGTAGCAGCTTTTTGCTGAATTAAAGCTATAAGATTATAGACAGAGTACAATGGATGACGTCACAACAATGCCTTTGCGTCAGCAATTTTCTAAGTGAAAATTGCCGAAAATAGAACTCCTAACTAACTCGTTGATACTCCTCTCGGTGGACCTGCCCTAAAATATAACCCACATCATCGTGTAGCCCTGTCCTTCCTCTTTGTAAAGAGCCCCATATCTCCTTCCTAGAGTCCCACCGGGCGACGCTAGAACGTTTTTCCCGCATGCTGTTTGGTCAAAATTTCGAAAAAATCGAGAGTTGGGTCCTGGAAAACGCCCGTTGCGGGGCGCCCTGGCCCTCTCGGGAATTCTAAATATGCCTACTACACCCACCCCTGAACGGGCTATCTATCCATACACAGTACCCCCCTCGGCCCGTTCCCGTTCTCTGCATCTCAGCCGTATAACTTTTGCAATTTTTTGCAAAAAACGGCCGAAAAATGGCCATTTTGGGAGGTTTTTCGCCCCCCCGTTCCTCCCGGTGGGCCCCATTCGAAAAATAAACCATCAATGGCACGACACTAGATCGAGACCTTTCGTTTGATATATAGATCGCCGCAAATGGTGCCGTCGTCCGGGCTGTAGCCTCGAATCTTATATATATATATATATACCAAGAATATTAATATAACTAGCAAAGGCCCCGCAAAAGATTTTGCGTATAAATACACGTGCAATCAATGATACGCGAACATCCTACCTAGTCCTCATGTATAACGCAAAGCCCGTAACATCATGCCTACTGTTTGTCTGTTTAACTAACGCAAAGCAGCTTTTTGCTGAATTAAAATTATAGACAGAGTACAATGGATGACGTCACAACAATGCCTTTGCGTCAACAGTTTTCTAAGCGAAAATTGCCGAAAATAGAACTCCTAACTAACTCGTTGATACTCCTCTCGGTGGACCTGCCCTAACATATAGCCTACATCATCGTGTAGCCCCGTTCTTCTTCTTTCTAAAGAGCTATATATCTCTTTCCGAGAGTCCCACCGGGCGCCGCTAGAACGTTTTTCCCGCAGGCTGTTTGATCAAAATTTCGAAAAAATCGCGAGTTGGGTCCGCGAAAACGCCCGTTACGGGACCCCGTGGCCCTCTTGGGAATTCTAAATAGGCCTATGACACCCACCGCTGAACGGGCTATCTATCCATACCCAGCACCCCCCTCGGCCCGTTCCCGTTCTCTACATCTCAGCCGTATAACTTTTGCAAAAAACGGCCGAAAAAGGGCCATTTTTGGAGGTTTTTCGCCCCCCGTTCCTCCCGGTGGGCCCGATTCGAAAAATAAACCATCAATGGCACGACACTAGATCGAGACCTTTCGTTTGATATATAGATCGCCGCAAATGGTGCCCTCGTCCGGGCTGTAGCCTCGAATCTTATATATAAATAAATATATATATATATATATACCAAGAATATTAATATAAGAGTATAAGAGTATAGATAGAATAGATTGCATTCTATTACCAATTTTGCACTCATGCAAGCATTTGTAGTGTGCTAGTAAATAGCATATTCCTACAAACAATATAACAAACACTTACAAAGCGATGTAAGTGGGCTTTCCGACAAGTAACCAAACCCAATGAGGAACAACCAGCGCATCACAAAAATTAGAACGGTTGGTACAAACCACAATGAGGAACAACCAGTGCATCACAAAAATTAGAACGGTTGGTACAAACCACAATGAGGAACAATCAGTGCATCACAAAAATGAGGTCGGTTGGTACAAACCACAATGAGGAACAAACAGCGCATTACAAAAATTTGGTCGGTCGGTACGTTGACAAATGGCTCGACAATTAAATAGCTGTTAGTGCTAATGTTGTCTGTTAAACGAAAGATTTTAAATAACTCTACTCTGTCTTCGTTGGCTGTACTGACGTGAGGATTTTATCATTATGCCAACCTGTTTGAAAGATTTATGTAATTGGAAAAGAAAATTCTTCATACATTTAAAATATTCTCGCCACTGTAAACGGCATTCCATCTCCGTGCCACCACTGATTTACCAAAAAATACGTTATTGATCTTAATGACAGCATGTACTTAATTAGCGAACTGTCTACTACGATTGCTAAGATTTTTCTTCAAACCTTATGCAATGTTAACTAAACTTATTCCAAATGACCGTAAAAATAGTCATCGGTCAAGGTTTACTAATCCGAAACTAACACCAATGCGGAATAGGATTGTATGTACTGCAATTGATGTAAAATTTGAAAACCAAATCTCTTAAAAGAAAATTGGCCGATTGTGTAAACACTAGTTCTGAATAAAGAATGCTATAAAATATTGAAAACTACAATAGGGTTTTTTGAATCAAAGCTTAAATTAAATAATAATTACCTCGGACACTCAGATGCTGTTAAACATTCAAAGCTACACGCGGCTCAGCGAATCTACTAAGATTGGCAACGGCGCTTTTTTGACACGTGCGGGTGGCCGACAAATAGAGTGGCACCGTGATAACCATAATCATGAACTGCCGTTTAGTTTCTGACGTCATATGCAAACGTATTTGACGTGCAAGGGAAGATACCTGTTATTGCACAAACTGTGGTTAGTTTCTGACGTAAGCAATAGCTGTGTTCTGTTACCAATAATTAACTTTCTAAGCTAATTATTGAAATATAGAAAACAATGCTAACTTTTATCGGCAAGAAAACGTATATTTTGGACAGTAAATTAAAATGAAATTGAATGTAAACAATCATCAGGTTTTCCTTTCAGCTTTATTAAGAGCAAGGCCGGATTATGATCTTTTGGGGCCGTTAGGCACGGAGGTAACGAAATTATTGCCCCCCCCCCCTCAACGGGTGCCACAAACAAGTGCCACTTTTTTAAATTTGGTTTTCAGATCTGCTGTTTTAAAGTTGAAATTTTATTTCAAGTTAAATGAATTCGGTACTGCAAAATACTAAATTATTAGACTTGTCAAGATTTGCAGAAAACAAAACAACAGAACATTGCTGCTTTGAATCCCGCAAATCTCAATAAGCCGTGGTATTACTGAAAAAGCAAAATAATGGAAAATCTAGAAACCTCAAACTGGAAGCTATGGACTGAGTTTTGGAAAACATGACTGGCATGGAATAAATGCTGAGAGAGTTTTAGCAACAACTGAAAATGCACTTTTTCAACAAAACATCCCTTAGGGGTTTGAGTTAAATTATTTTTTTTACTTTAAACTGTATTTATTTATAGTAAGCTATGCAAAATAGACTGCGTCTGTTACAAGTATATCCAAAAAAGATGTGTCTAGGTTTTGAAAGGTTGGGATTCTTCGTTGTAGGAGGCAAAACGTGAAAATTAGGGCAAATAGCTTTGCCACTTAAATCTTCTTACATTATTTGACCAGGAGTGGCTGCTTATGCATGTGTGGTGAGGCAAGTGTAGATGTGCAGTAAGTATTTATCGAAAAGTGAGCTTGGCTAAGTCACGTGATATGGGTAAAAATGTCTAAATGAGGTCTTGTCGATAACTCCCTAAATGTAACAACTAGAATCACAAAACTTGCAGTGCAGACAGATGAAATAGGTTATCAGAGATAGTATGGAAACAGTGACAAGACAAGGAAGATAGATGTGCATTAAGAATTTCTTAGAATGTAGGCGGTGCTAAGTTATGAGGCATGGGCAAAGGTGTTAAAACAAGAGTTTTGTCACTAACTGGAAAAGTTATCAAGCTGAAACACTACAAGGACATTAAACATTAGTTTAAGGTCAAAAACGGTCTTCATTAGTTTGTATCGCCACCTAGTTTTTCACCTAGAGCGAAAGTTTTCGGTTCTGTGGCTAGGTGGTGTCGAGTGCTTGCTACATGGCTAAGTATGGGTCATTTAGATATGGAAAAAATGTTAGGGGCCCAAAACCCGAAAACGAGTCGGACATTCTTCTATTATTTTTTATGTCAGTAATTTGCAGAGGTTAATTTGCAACAATTACAACAACAGCAACAATTACCACAACAGCAAAATATAAATCCCAGAAACAGACAATACAGACAACGACCGACCAGACCCAACTATTGCGTGTACAATTTCTTCAACTGAACCACTTCTGCTTCCGAACACCAAAGCCCTTGTAACGAAACCAACCGGCCCTTTTCAGGGCCACAAAATTTATCCAAAAGAAAATTCTGATTTTGCAATTATTATTACTATTATTAGTATTATCATTAATATTATTATTATTATTATTATTTTGCAAATTCAACAACTTTCCCCTAATTATTAAAATTTAATTAACACCAAAGCCCTTGTAATATAACCAACCGACCCTTTTCAGGGCCACAAAATTTATCCGAAAGAAAATTCTGATTTTGGGTCATTTAGATATGGAAAAAATGTTAGGGGCCCAAAACCCGAAAACGAGTCGGACATTCTTCTATTATTTTTTATGTCAGTAATTTGCAGAGGTTAAACTGTAAAGTTCTGCATTATTGATTTTACAGTACCCTTCTACTCACTTGGCCAACATGCTCATTTTATGCCTAGAATAGTCTAATGAAGTTACAGATTAGAAAATTAAAAATTTTAAAAAATCTTTAAATACTTTTAAGATGTATAAAAAATTTCAAGTTTAACATTGTTAGGTTTACAAATCAGTTCGGGAACACTTGCATGAAGTTCTGATTGCAATAATGAAAGCCCATCCTTTCAGAACCTGTCAGATGAGACAGAGGGACGGGTTTTGCGCTATCCTTTCAAACAGTAGTCCTTTGACTGTCCCCACCCTAACCATGCTAGAAGTTACAGGAGAACTACAACAAGAACTTGCAAAATTTTATATCATAAGGATGAAATTTTCTGGCAAGTTCCTGGTAAAATTGTCTAACAATCATTCAGAACAGAGATGATCAAGACAATGATGCGAAAGTAACTGTTCAGGCAAGATACACACTTAAGTTACCATGTGAAACACAACCTGACCTTAATATCTAGGATATAAATGTGGATTTTTGTATTCCAGTTAGACAGTCGATTTTACAATATTCATTTCCATACAACTATAGCTAGCAGCATTAAAATTCCCAAGCAGTATTTTAGCAAAACTGTTGAAGCGCCGATGTCGACTATAGTTAATAGTGTCATTCAGAGTTATATTGTGAGTTGAGCGATGTTTCTTGTGGGAAAAATGGACGACTTCATTAGGCGAAAATTTGAGTCACGCAATTTAATACGTTATGCGGAGTTTAATGTAAAATACCAGTTAACACATGGTTAACATAATTGCATTGACGATATTTAGTGAGTTTTATTTGTATTGACAGTCCAAACTCTTGACCACTGCTATTACCAGTTTTGCTACAATCAGCATCAAAGAAGAGCAGTATGACACCTCCATAGGATCAAACGCTCCATAGGATCAAAAACCCTGCTACCACTGGAGAAGCATGACAGAAGGTCCTGGTACAAAAACCTAGTTTAGTTCTCATCATAATGTTTCTTGTATCAATTTTTCCTAATCAATACGAAAGACAAGACTAACCCTATAAGAGCTAATCCTCCCAGCAGCTAACAGTCATGATAATCAATGTCCTTGGGTTTGATGATTGACTTGACTGAATGTATGTAAAAATCAATTGGTAAAACACACACATAGACCTACAACTGTAATTTCACAACACCTAAACAGTGCACATCGCAGAGCAACTATGGTTACGTCAGACTCGGCAAATCATCTACAGAGCCTGTTTAATGTAGATGATGGTGGCAGTACAGAAATCCAACTTCAATTCAATGTTGTTAAATGGCATACTTTACATACAGGTTAAGTTATTAGTGCATAAAGCAAAATCAAAGTTTGACAACACGGATGTCATGCCTGATATAGGAATGAATAGGAATGCTTTGGAAGTTTCTCTGACATAAGGGTTATCTTGTTGAAGTATTTGCTAATGCAGGGACCTCTATAACAAAATGGACGTGACACATGCTGCGTCACGTAACTATTGTTCTACGATCTGAGGGCCAGGAAACTGTTAGTAAGGCATTTCTAGACAGTAATTACTTGAACTCTAGTGACCAACGTTATACAAGCATTAAATGTGACTGAGAACTTAAATAGGTTAAAATAATTCTCTATATTGTGTAAAGATGCTAATGGCACAGATGGATTTTTGTGTATTATGCTAGAAAAAGAGGGACTTTGAGTATTTGTTAACTGGTAACTTGCAGAGTGAACCCATAGAGGGACGCTTTGGCTGGTATAGGCAGATGGCTGGCGGAAATTATTTTATATCTGTTCGGCAGCTTTTGCAGTCTGAAAAGAGCATTCAGAGCATTAACAGCATCTGAGTGTCCGAGGTAATTATTATTTAATTTAAGCTTTGATTCAAAAAACCCTATTGTAGTTTTCAATATTTTTGTTTTTTTGTGTGTTTTGGTTTTTTTTGGTTTGGTTTTTTTTATCTTCACTTGTAAAAATTTAAATGATTGAAAAATATCTGAGATATCAAAACGATTCAGTGCTTGTGACACATTGTCAATGATAACTGTGGAAATGTCATACTTTCAGATATCATAAAAGACTTTAAAGTAGACATCGACCTCAATGAAGATTTTTGTGGATTCATATATTTTGTAAGTGGTTATGCTGCTAAAGTTGCAGCAAGTGACTTGAAATGTAATGACTGCATTAGTTTTATTAAGACCCAACAACCTCTACATGATGAGGATCTATTTGACCTAACTACAGTTCCTGTTATAGATGCCCTTTTTTCCTCTGCAGATAGAGGTGGTTTGTGCCGCCCAACAGAATTTTCATTTGTTGCCTGTTATTATGCATGGTGCTATGTACAATTTTTTCTAAAGCAGGAAAGTTTTAAAACATTTTTGTCAGCTGACTGTTCCCATCTGCAGGTGCTGTCTACTGTCATTCTTGAAAAGCTCGAGTCAGAATATGTGGATATTAGTAGCAGTGCCTGCAAAAGTACACATTTATGCAGAAACCTTTTGCGTAGATTTAATTCTCATTTTTGTCAAAACAATTTTTAAAAATATAACAAATGTTCAAAATGACATTATTCATGTCAAGAAACTGTGTATTACCAGAAAACAACAAAACCTTACCATACTGTAAAAAAGTTCAATCTGAGAAAATTTAATCAGAATTGTGTTTCTCAAGAATGACAGTAGACAATGCATGTAGATGGGAATATTGGGTCTTGAAAATTTAACTTGAATAAATGATTAACTGGATAGAAATTTGTAATTTTCTCTGTTTATTATGTGTGCACAAATGCGAAAATTTATGACTTAAACAAGTAAGACAAACTATGTTCTTCATCATTTATCTCATAATATGCGATGGCCTGAGTGCGTAGACACAAAATTTATGTGTCACGTCCATTTAGTTATAGAGATCCTTGGGTAAATCCTTCATTTAGAGTTACTAATGGATATTTAACTGTTTGTAGCGTGTGTAAAGAAATACCTTAGCTCGTACTAATTTTAATACACACATTTGGGAGTACAAATGTCAAATCGTCTTAACGTATTGGGGTTTGAGAGCATTGTTTGGGGGCGTAGCTTCATTTAAAGGAAAAGCATCTCCATGCAGGCCTATTGTAAAAGAATGTTGCACAGAACTGTGTAAATAACATGACAAATAAAGAAAAGATGAAAAGGCAACATGCTTGTTTAAAGGAAAGCAGGATGACTTTTTAATATCCTACTCCACTTTGAACAGGATGCGAGACAATGACGTCTCCTAGCTTGACATAACAAGCGAAGTGATGCTGTCCCATAGCAACACTATCAGAGATGTATTCACACTTCAAAGCGACTGGAAGTGATAAAACTCTGTACCTCACTTCGACTTCGATATAGATTTCTTATATTTAAAAGACGGTTGACATGACTATCGCCATTTGATAGTGACTGCAATTGACTCGTGTTTTGGATAAGTTGTATGCAAGTAGTGACTAAAAAGCTTATTTAAATCTTGTTTTATTCATTAAAACCTTATTTCTGGTGCGAAAGATGCTCAAGCATGATGGAGTCTGCAAAAATTATATTGTTCATTTTTCACTTTACTAATTGGGGCTAGCAGAAACAAACCAATGTCAATGTGGAGCAGGAGTGCAGACGCGAGCTCATCTTATATTTGGATGTGGAGTGGTGCACAAAGCACTTAGGGAAACCGTATACCAGATGGTGTCGTGAATGAAGCTGAAAGTCATCATAGCCAAGACATTAATATGCATAAAGTAAAAACTTCTTCAAATAGTAATAGTAACGGTTTATATAAATACCTATTCTCAGAGATATCTATATGTAAAATGACATTATCTTATGTGGCATATTCTTAATAGTTTTGAAACATTAATTGAAACATTACTAATAAATTTGTAAATGCAAATAAGTTATAATATGATGTCATAATAGTAATCAAGTACTATGCAAAAACGCATATAAAACTACCTCCCTACAAATACAATAAAATATTGTATATATGTATTTTCATATAATAAAAAGAGTTATAATAATAATAATAACTAACTAACTAGCCAAACCCCGCAAAAGAATTTTGCGCATACACTCACAACAACAACCCACACCACCCTACTCACAAAACACCACCCACACCACATCACACCAACCCACCATTCCACTCACAACACACGACCCACGCCATACCACTGCACACCTCACCATCCACATCCTACCACCCCACCACATTATCCACAAAACACCACCCAGACCAATCTACACCACACCATCCACAGCACAACACCCACAGCAGACCAATTCTCAGCACACACACCACTTCATACGTGGTGATCATGATGTTGAAGACGATAATGACGACACTTACAACACCAACACCATCAGTACAGCATCACAGGAAAACCATTCAAAATGTTTTGCACAAAATCGAAACTGTGTGCTATGGCAAATGCTCTTAAACCCATCTACAGATGATCAATAATGCACGGACATTAAACATAGTTTTGTTTTGCTGCTTCTCAGATGATAATAAGCTAACAGAACTTATTTATTTGTAAAATCTGTAAGACTGTAGAATGACGAGTGGAGACAAAGCTTCGAACAGCCGCGAGATTTTTCAAACTCAAAGACAATGGATGTTCCAAATAACGTGCAGCACAGCAGGGGCGGAACTAGGAGGGGGTGCGCTCCCCCCCCCCCCCTGTCAAAATTTGCGCCCCCGCTGCCAAATCGGACAAATAATTTTTTTCAATATGAATTAGAATTAGGTAAAAAAATGTTTGGTAGCTTCAGTGTGCACGCAGACAAAACTCAGTGTGCATAGAGGTGCCTGTCACAGTGGAGGCCTACAGGGACCACACACAGTCACAGGCTCTACACACAGGCCAACAGGTCTGTGGGCACAGCTATAGGATGCTGGTGTAGCAGCGGTACTATGCTGAAATTTGAGAGTGCCTCTGTGCGTATAGGTACCATGGTGTAGCTTTTACGGTACAGCACGCCAAAACAAATTTGCTAAGCACACTATAGTAATAATTTCATTTCATTGTTTCATATAATTTCATTGTAGTACTGTATTTGTGTAATTCGGGCTACTTGGCCAAATGTATATCAACGTGCCTTTACAGAACGTGGACTTTACATGGTTTGTGGTTTGTAGTAGAATAAAAATTAATCAAAATTGTTTCAGAAATCTGCGCAATATGTCTGGGAATAGGGAAGACGACAAAGTTGTACCACCTAGAAAACGGCAGAAAACTTTAGACTTTTTTATCCAAGGAAGTAAACAGGAATGAGCATGTAAAGATGCAACTGCAGAAGTCCAAAAAGATAATCCTGCCTCTGCCAGTGGAAAGGATCAATCAGTTTCAAAAGTTACAGAAGACGAGAAACAACCGGAGTCTTCTACTCAGAACATGAACACAAGAGCAAATGACTTAGGGCCTGTATCTGAGCAACCACGACAACCACATATGACGAAATATCCGAAAACTGGCCAAGGAAAGAATGCTCATTCTTTTCAGTATGGTTGGTTCGGGAAACACTCATGGCTCGAGTAGTCGAAGCAGACAGACGCAGCATTTTGATTTGCATGCAGGCATTTTGGTAAACAAAGACTACTTGGACTGAAGTCGGATTTAAAAAATGGAAAGATGCAATGCATGATATGCAAAAGCACGAAGAGACGGAATCACACAAGGACAGCATATCAATGTGGGCCCTCTTCAAAAGCAGTAGCAGAACAGGTGACGTTCAAAAACGGATGGAACTTGCATACGCAAAAAAAGAGGAAAAAAGACAGTACGTACGCAGAATTATAGCTACTGTAGAACTGTGCGCAAAACAGTGTCTTCCCCTGCGTGGTCACATCGAAACGGAAGTCAGTTCGGCCAAAGGAAATTTCCTTGAACTGCTCGCATATCTGAAAAAGTTTTATCCATTTCTGCAAACTTACACTCCACCAAAGAATGCCACGTATGCGAGTGGGAAAATTCAAAAAGAGGTCTTAGATATCATGTCTCATGAAATTCTGTCAGAAGTGGTTCAAAGAGTGAAGAAGTCGGGGTGTTATGCAATCATGGAAGCAAGAGATGAAGCAAGAGATGGAAGGAGAGAATTGCTAGCACTGTGTGCGAGATTTCTCAATGTTGACAATGGTAATGTAGAGGAACGCTTCGTAGGTTTTGACAGGTTGGAAGCATTTGATGCCAATTCAATCACGCAGCATATCATGAAGTGCCTTGAAAAATGAAGATTGACGTGGCTGCGTGTGTGACACAGAGCTATGATGGCGCTAGTGTGATGAGTGGCACTGACGGCGGCGTTCAAGCCAAATTCAGAGAAACTAATGAGGCTGCGGTGTATGTCCACTGTTACGGACATCAGCTCAACTTGGTCATCAGACACACGTGCGAATGTGTTCCGGAGGTCAATGACTTCTTCAGTACAATGGAAAATGTATACACATTCTTCGAAAAGTCACTAGTCTGCCACGGAATGTTGGAAGAAGTTAAAAGAGAACTGGCATTGTCAGGCATCGGCGAATTAACACAGATATCAGAAACAAAGTGGGCGTGTCAAATCAGAGCATGCAAAGCAATGAAGAAGAACTACAAGGCGGTAGTTCAATGCTGGAAGGAATTGATGAGCCCGTTGCAGTTGGGTTGCTACAAAAACTGACCCGAAAAAGTTTGTGTATTGTTTGTTTCTTTTTGAGATGCTACTCGGTACATGTGAAATGTTGCACAAATTCCTCCAAAAAACGGACATCGATTTACTTCAGGCTGAAACGTACAAAAATGACGTGTGCGAGGAGTTGAGATCATTGCGTGACGTTGACAAATCAAATGAACTGGTGGCCAATGTCGTTTTTCAGTCGAAGCTTTTGTCAGTGACCTTGATGTCGAACTAACCACTGATCGCAAATGGCAGAATAAACCGAGGAGTGGCTTACACGATTTTTTTGTCACTGCAAACATTGGATTTGCAAATAGCGTCTTGGGTGATAATGCATACCTTCATCGAAACATCATGCTGCCATGTGTCGATAGAATCGTAGCAGAAATCGACGCGCAATTTTGTTCACTTGATCCTGAAATTCTCCGTGGAGTATCAGCACTTCACCCAACATCTGAAAATTTCTTGAGTATTGAGGATCTGACTAGTTTTGCTGAACACTGACATGACAGGAACATGACACAAAACAGAGATTGTGATGGCCAAAAGAGTACTTGGTCGAGTTGAGGAACACACAATATTATCCCTTTGGAAGGCGCTCGACTGGTGATTTGTTTCCCATTCTAAAACGTGTTTTTCAGATTGGAGTCACTATTCCAGTCACTAGCTGCTCATGTGAACGGTGTTTCAGTGTTTTGCGAAGGCTGCATTCGTGGCTCCGTCGAACAATGAGGGAGGAACGGTTAAATCATTTGGCAGTCATTCACATGGAGCGAGATGAGTGTGTCGGAAAACAAAGTCATCGACACGTTTTTAGCAAAAGAGCTGCGACGTTAAAATTATGACACTTGTTGTCGTAACAAAGCTGGTGTGACTTTTTGAATGACGTATCATTCCACATTTCATTTTGACATTATTTCCTGCGTATTATTTTCTTAAAACTTGTGTGTGATAAATTTCTGTAAATAACAATTTAGTTAGAGGCACATTAATAACGTTAGGTTAACTGAGAGTTAATTTTCTCATTATTGCACTGTCCGCTATGCCGTCCTACACACATGCAAATTATAGGCCTGCATGCAGTATAAAAGGGGTTAAAAATTAGCTTAACCATTATTTAACCACTTCGGATACCTCGCCCATCCCAAAAAATTTTTGCGCCCCCCCCTGCTTGCCACATCTAGTTCCGCCCATGCAGCACAGGGGGGTTGAAAAAGAACTTCGAAATACACCCCTCCCGTTTCATCCATTATACATATCTCCTAGGAAAATCATCAGCACTTTGTAGACTGTTTCATCCTCTTTCTGTGAGTGTGTTCATTTTTCCCAGCATGCCCAAACGGTTGCACAAATTGAGTTTTTCTAGAGGCTGTTTGAGCAGTTTTCTGCAAGATTTGCGTGGTTGCGTCCGAGAAAATGCTTGTAGCGGGTATTAGTGAGTGGCCCTTCCGCGAAATGTAAATATAACTATAATTACTAGTATTTTGTACATATATGTATATATATACCGCCGATTAATATATAGATGCCATTGCCAAATATTATACCACCAACAAATGTTTATCGAAACAAAATTACTCTTGATATATAAAGGAATTGATTGTTAGTGACCTATATATAATTATTAACTTGCTTTTCATTTAACCCATTATTTTACACATTTAAACAATGCGCGGTGCGAAATTGGAACTTTTATCCCCACTTCGGAATTAGACTTCAAGCGAGTCAGTGTGTTTTTCTTCTTCGCAAAACATCTTCTTCAACCAATATGCTTCGCTTCGTCGTAAGTAATCATTGTATTTTTTTCAAAGCTTCTCCATTAGGCTCCATGTGAGCGTTTAGTATTATTATTCACACCAGTTTTTATTTTGTTGCAAGCAAATTTTATTGCAATTGTAAATTTTATCCTGATTCACCGATCAGTTGTCTGTGATGTTTTTCCAAGTATTTTGCTTAATAATATATAGATAAAATGTTTTTATTACATTAAATTTTTTAGCTCTTAAATTATTTTCTTGAAACTTTTATGAACAACTATAAGTATTTTTATAATCGCTTTAGATTTTCGTCAGTGTATGTGTGGTGGTAGTGCGGCGAGGGAAAATTAAATAAGCGTGGAGTTTGCGAAGGTAATATAAAGATTTTAGCAAACACTATGCCTACGCATTAACATTTATTATCAAAGAGAAAATATCTAAAATGATGATCTAAAACATACAAAATTCAAGTCTAAAGTTTTATGAATAACACGTTGGGATTAAAATGAATGTAAGTGAAAAATAATAATTTTTTACGTTGTTTGAAAAATCTTTACAGAAATTCGAGGGATTAAACATCAACAAACCCGCAGAACATCCAAGATACAGACTCCACAACGTAAACAGACAGGAAAACCAACAACAAGAACAGGAGTTACAACAACAGCAAGCACTACAATATGCAGAACCACAGTGGCAACAAACAACTCAATTTATGGCATATATGCAAACACAAATAGACAGAATTTCAAACATGCAACAACAACAACACCACCAGCAACTTTTACATCAGCAGCAACAACAACATCAGTAACAACTTCATCAACAACATCATCAGAACAACAGACAAGACATACCTTTCAGAAACAAAATCAGATGACACATCAATGACACAGAAATAACGCACGGTTTCTGTGTGACCGTGGTAGGACGTTGGTATAGCTTGTGATTTTCCAACGTCTTACGAGCAAAACCGAAGAAAATGTTTTGGGGGGGATGCAACTTTGAGGCCCGATTCCATTAGGAAGAAAGCCGTGAAATTTAATAAAATTAGTGTCAAATTTTAAGCTACGGTTAGCTCTTTTAATTAAAGGAAACTTATTTTTGACCTTTGGGGGTTACCAGTTTAAATAATAAGCATGCAGTAATTTAGGAAACGCAGTGGTCTTCACAGAAACTGTAAAAAGACAAAACAGGACTACACTGTACTCACACAATCATATAATTTACCACATTAATAAAACAAAAAAGAAATTGCAAAGGATTCGCGGCTGGGGACTCGTACTGAACTCTAGTCACAAAATTCCGACTCAAGTCGAAAGACATGGATTTGACTGCTATGGGTAATAACGGTTATTACTACATAGGTTTAGGCTGTTAACCCCAGGAAGTTCATGTGTTTCCTTGTCATTATAAAACTGTAAGATCCATAATTTAAAAATTATGCAGTGCTTGTATGCGTCTCTTGAAGAAGTACACGTTCCGAACAAGTGCAGAGTTTTACTGTTAGGAGAAAAAATAGAAAAGCGAGCAAAACCTCAAACTTTAATGATCAAATACAGAACTGACAATGGACAAGCCTGTGGTAATGCATAATGCAGGTACAACTGCTAATGCTCCAAACTGAATAAAGATCTTAAGTATATCTGGTAACATAACCAGCGAAGACAGAGTGCAAAGAAAAAATACCCTGTGGAGAAATAGTGGCATTTCAAAACTAAAGATCGGTAACTGGAGTGGGCTTATAGAATGCGGTTCCTCTGAGCTAACGATACCCGACAAGGCAGTTTCTTAGAGAGACATCCCCACATACAGAATATGAGGGGGCTTATATCCAAATTTTAACACTTAAGATGACAAAATGATATTGCCGCTTAATTCACACTTAAAATGAAAGCAGAATTACCAATTTGAAAACTAGTTCTGACTGAAGCTACGTGTCATTATTGAAATTTGTTACAATTACACAAAGCTTCTGCCAATAACTTTACTTATTTGTTTTATTCGCGTTTTACTTTTAAAGTAATTAAGCCTGTACATGTATATATGTCAGAAAATTAATTCAACATGTAGGAAATAAAGTTGAAATGTAAAAGTTTGGTCAAATACAAAATTAACATTTTAACTACCCATGCTTGTTTCTTTCAACCAGAAACGAGAAAAACAATGAGGTTTGGCAAACAGCGCACACTCATTCATTATGACGCCAATCGGTTTTCAGTCCAGACATAGTAGTTCGTCCGACATAATTGTCAGAACAGACTTATATAGATAGATGAAATCAAAATGCCAGTCATGTTCTAACTTTTGTGTCGGACGTACCATGCTGAGCAGAGTGTCATCGCTGTATATTGGATGTGCACTGCATAATCACTACATAGTGGTTAATCACTGCATAATCACTGTATGGTGGTTATACTCTGCTTAATCACTACATAGTGGTTATACATGCATAGTATATACTAATAATGCTACTTGCTACCTACATTTTCCTGCATTAGTTCAGCAGACTTGGACTTAGATTCAGTATTGGACTTGCGAGTGGTGGACTTGGACTTATTGTACTTCAAGATTTTGGCACTTTTTTACCCTCTGTTCGTACAAACCATACAACACAAACACATTACACACTGTCACACAATTTGAATTTCTTTTTGTAATAAACTACAGACTATGCTTGAACAACTGGAATATGCAAATCTAGAATAATCAAGTAACTGTCCGGAGTGCTGCCATATTTAATGTGCATCTATAGCCCTTTTTACTGGGCTTTTACAAACAAAAGACCACCCAAGAAGCCTGAAAGGAACTATGGAGTAGATGGTATGGGAGGTCTTTCCAGGTAAATTCCGGGAAAAATACAATGAAACAGCATGAAGTCATCCCCAAGCACACATTGTAATGTTTGTAAAAACTTGGAGACACTCGACTGTGACTTGCAGTTCAATGGCAACACTGTAAAAACAAACGTTGAGCAACAATCAACATTAGTCATTCACATAAATAACTGCTTACAGATGGGTCAATTTTGTATCTCTAATTTTGCTAACTAACAAACACCATTCGGATTTCTGTTTTACATAACTGATAAGTGACCACCAAATAATGTGGAAATGTTTATAAGATGCTGTTATTGCAGATCGACAATTATTCATTAATTTTTGCTGATGAGCTCATTATTTTAGTAATGAGTAGTGTTAAAGAAATATTGGAGTTGGAGTGATCTGCAAAACACACGACCCCAAAAAGAGAGAAAAGGTTAAAAAAGAAGGCATATAATGTGCTTACTGAAGCTTTCATCGACTTCGTCTAAGATAAGCGACTGCTGAAAATGATTCTGCAGCATCCTCACAGTCAAAGGTGAACCATCTCGCATATCCGGCAAATCTAAGACTTCCTTTGCTACTGATGCAGCAGGAAGCTGCCGACGCTGATACTGTAAAACAATCTGGACCTAGAAGACGGCTTTGCTTCCCACGTGACTTGTAATTGTAAGGAATGTACCAAAAAATCATTTAAAGGGGAATTTGCTAAAGCAAAGGCGTGTTAGTCTGCAGGTGTGTTATTAGTGGACACATAATACCCTTTTGTATACAGACAAGCACATGCAAAGATTGTGGAAGACAGCATCCCAATGCTCCATATTGAGACATGTACAAGAATTACCAGAGACTCAATCCCAAATGTGGAAGTAGGAAGTTACAGGACTATATTGATAATATCTAACTTGTGCTGATTAGACGTCTTCAGTAGGTAAGTATGAGTTGTCAAATCTATTCAAAATACTTCAAAACATCATAAATATTCATCTTTGGCAACTAGGGGCCTGGCCAGCACATTGGTTAAACTACCGACAGGATTGGACTCCAGCACTCAAGATCGCGGCGGCCACTGCTGAACTAAAATGTTAGTTCTTGCTTCTTGCAAGGGCTGGAAAATGTTTTAAGTACTGTTTATTTTCTACGCTTTGTAAATGTTATGTACGGGTTATTACCTAGTTATTACTCATTGTCTTACAAGGCGTACAAGCCAGGACACAAATCTGCCCTAAATCTGAGCGAATGCCCAAAAAATATGGGACAGACTTGATATCATTTGTCCGGTGATTTTTTGACTGTAAAACATCGCAAATTTTTGTGCCATTGGCGCAATCATTCAATCACACTATTAATATTTTTTGTCAGAAGTATCGATTTTGTGCCACAAACAAAATTTTGAGGTAAATATCACCGCCATCCCCCTAGGCGCGGCTTATATTGTCTCATGTTTAGACTGTAAGATTTTGACATTATCACTTTCCCCATGATATATTTGTCTATATTTCTGTATCTATCTTCTAGTGCTAATCTACCTGCATCGATAATTCTTTCTCTATTATTTAGATATTATGGTTTTGATTACTTGTACTACTCTTCAGTGATAGGATTATGCTGCTACAATAGGAACAGTATTTTGGACTTAGAGAAATTAATTCTGACTGAGTTTTGTAGTTTTTTCACTTTTGTACTGATATTCATAATCTTCTATGTATAGCCATGAAGCTTATTCATATAAAAAGTATAAAAAATGAACGGATGTATAAAAATGAACGGATTTCTATTTCATATGTATATACCAAGTGTTGTCAGATTCTTTCGCTAGCAATGACTCTCAATCTTAACAATCGGTACTTCTTTTCTATTAGAGGGCTTATTGTTTAGTCTTTCCTGGTATCCACTAGCGATTCAGTGTGTAGAGAATGCCCTGAATCAGGGTTGGGCTCGGTACTAGGGGCATGCATGATGTCCTGTCCAGAAATCCATCAGAAGAGGCAATTATTCATATTTGTAGTCATATGAAAATTCCGACAGAACTAAACCAATTTAAGATGAAATTCGCAAATTTCTGGCAATTTCCATGGCAAAGGAATCTATTGCTACTAGGAATGGAGAGCACTAGTCACAGAAAATGCAGGTTAAACGTGGCTAAACGTCTACTGTCATATACGACCTGAGCCAAGTATGTCTACCTTTTACACATGGGCGGAATTACTATGGAAAGTAAAAAAGTGTGTTGATATGGCAATTTTTTCTAACAGTGCCCCCTCTATATAATGTCATTCATAATATTATCTCAGCTCGTGCATTTTCATGAAATTTAGAATACAGATTTGTCACTTATAATCCCGCATATAGATAGAAAAAATATTAAAAAACTACAAAAAAGGCGAATTTTGCTGATTTTTGTGAAATTTTAAAGTGCAAGTACTAAATACTGGAACAGGCTCCAGCGAATTTTCTTTTTTATATTATTAGTGAGGATGATGGTTAACACATACATGAAAACCAGAAGTTCTGTAGCCCCGCAGTGGGCGAGTTATGAGCCTTACAACTTAACCTCTCCCTGGACTCCTAACAAAGAGCCGAATTTGAAAAATCCCGTTCTTTGATACCATTAATAGTATGTCAGAAAAAGTTAGGATATCAGAAGACAATGTCTGGGTCTATGTACCAGCCAACTTACATCGACCCATCTATAATAGTTCCCCCCAAAATAACGATTTTTTGCCTCTTTTGAGGTCAATTTCTTGATGTGGTCATTTCTCTGCTAATAGTAGCTCGATCGATTTGATATCTTGGTTACATGGTTTTGGGAGGTCGCCCCTCCTGTTAGAAAAAAATGATATAAATTCGTCACCCCTCATGTGCCGCCCTCTGCATGGTGCTCTCGCGGACTCCTCCAACACCATGATACCAGTGGAAACATTGGAAAATTCTTACATGTGTTTGAATTTACTTTGACTAAGAGCAAGCATTATGCAAAATGCACTAGGATTTACAATTTTCTGTTGCTCAGAGCTCAAGTAAAATCATGACATCTTCATGAAAGTTGATCACAACAAAAAAAAGAATACTTTTTATCAGAGCTGAAATAGATTAAGCCCATCACTCCACAATTACCTCACATTTTAATGAAAGCGAGCGTGGAGCACACAGAACAACAGAAATGCTGCCTCAGTAGCTGGGGGTAAATCAAAAACTTTATTGGAACATTAGTAAGTGCTTGCGCAATCCTAATATTTCCTCTCCTGTTTTAGCAAAGCAATATTGGCATAGTTTCCGGAATTGAGGCCAACTATACGTGATTAAGATAACATATTATTAATGGCCCTAACTTTGCGCGCAAATAGAGAGCGACGGAACTCCAACAAAACATCACTGGCCAAAGATCAAAGGTCACTAACAAGCGGTCAGTTGTACTGATTGACCTTTTGTGAACATGTAAACAGTGTGGCTTTCAGAACAGGTACTTTGCCTTATACTTTATTTTTACACAAGCTGCACTGCTTACGACGTTCTACTTCTAGGTTTATGATTCACTCCTCCAAATCTATCAAGATCTGCTCAACATCACCGAATTTGTCAAAGAATCATCTGGATACAACAAAAAGAGCGAACTTCAAAATTCTTTGCAAGATTTGACGAAGCTCGTTCTTGTTTCATCTTACTCTATGTCGCCAACAAAAATACGCGAACGTTCTACCTAGTGTTCGTTTGCTTACCTAACACAAAGCCAGTAGCAGCAGCTTTTACTGAATTAAAGCTATGAGGTTATAGGCAGAGTATAATGGATGACGTCAGAACAATGGCTTTGCGTCAGCAGTTTTCCAAGCGAAAATTTCCAAAAATAGAACGTCTAATTAACTCGTCGGTACTCCTCTTGGTGGACCTGCCTTTACACATACGAATTCTAAATATGCCTATGACACTCACCGCTGAACGGGCTATCTATCATAGCCAGCACCACCCATGGCCCGTTCCCGTTCTCCAGATCTCAGCCATATAACTTTTGCAAAAAAACGGCCGAAAAATGGCCATTTTTGGAGGTTTCCCCCCCCCCCCGTTCGTCCCGGTGGGCCCGATTCGAAAAATAAACCCCCGATGGCACGACACTAGATCGAGACCTTTCGTTTGATGTATAGATCGCCGCAAATTGTGCCATCGTCGAAGCTGTAGCCTCGAATCTTATATATATATATATATATATATATACATATATACATATATATCACATACCAAGAAAATTAATATATACGATGTATCGTGGAAAAACGCTGAGAGAAAACTCTGCAGTGCAAGTCTCAACCAAGGCCAGTGACGTAAAAAAATTTAATGATCCACATGGTAAGATGGCGAGAACGGCCACAGAACTGCGGACAAATTTTTCACCGTAAATGACCAACAATAAAAGCCAAAGAATTTGAAAGAAACCCTTGCTATTGGCAGAAAAAAACACAATGCTTCCTTGACAGAAGTAACAACATGTCAGAAGTCATTCTGCCTACCGCATGTGAATATTTGTCTGTTTTTTCTAAACATATGTGTTCAACTCCTATATCCTTGAATGAGGAAGTAGTATAACTTTAGTTTTCCCAGAACAGAAAATAGTGTTTAATGCATCGCGAGCGCACAGCAGGATAAAAAAATTTCAATACAAATTTTAACAATTTCATGTGTTATTTCTCAGCTTTAAATAAATAATTTAAATAGCTTTAAAGAAAGTTTAAAGAGAACTTTATTAACTATTTCGGGTATTAATTACTTCAAGTTTTAATTAGAGAATTTTAATACTTTTAAAGAGTTTTATCGAAACTGTTCTGATGAGTGTAGCATCGGAAGCTTATCTATAAAAGAAATCATGAAACATGTTTACTCCACAGCTGTTATTTTTCAAATTTTAAATACATCATATGTGCTTCTAAAACTTAAAAAATAATTGCACACAGTTAACAAAGTTATAGGTGGCCTATAGATAAGCTTCCTGTCAATACATCTTCACCAGACAAAAACTGAGATTCCATTTGAGCATCTCATGGTAATTCAAACATGGCCTGAGCTAAAGTAGATAATTAAACTTTAGGACTAGACTCAATAATAGCAAAGCACAAAAATTGCAATAAAAAGCTCTGTGTACAAATATTTAATAACACATCACTTTAAGTAGGATGGAACACACAACGAATGTGACTTAAATGTCTAGAGTAACGACAGCGATGACAACACTGCTGCAGCCAAAAACAACAGAATCAGCAACAGCAGCATCTGTAGTAATGCCAACCGATATGCCCTGTTCAGTGAAAAAAATTACTGACACCCACAATCAACAAGAACAAAAACAACAAAAAATACATTGTACGTGGTCACTGTTGTTAACAACATCAAGAACAACTGCAATACTATCATCATCGGCAACAACAACAGCAACAGGAGCAGCAACACTGACAAACATATACTGGGATGGAAGATTTTCGATCGTCTCTGGGGAATGCGAGTCACAAAAGTGTAATAAGTACAACAGCTACTGTTGGTAACAACATGGCAACTCTTTATTACTTACGATATTTTGGTACAGTCTTGCATTATCAAAGAGTTCTTACAAGCCTAGAAATATACATTAAATTATAAACTAATGAAGGCCACTACCCTGCATAATTGCTGCATAATCAATAGCCACCCAAACTACTTTTGCTTTAGCTGGTTTGATAAAGTGCGCTGACGGTGCTACAAGGCTGCATCAATACGTAAGCAAGAAAAATATACCTATCCACAGTACCCTGCATTATTTAGCCTGGAAAGTGTTATACCTGTGGCTGCTGTGTTATACCTGCAGCAGGTATGTTAACTGACAGAGAAAGAGGAACACAAAGCAGTAAGATCATGATTAAAGTAAATCATAAAATAAAATTGAAAATACTTTCTCGAATACTCTAAAAGGCATAAATATACAGCTAAGCACGAGGGATGTGTTTCGCGATTGTGCCATGATGGTCATGGTACAACTCAAAATTTCTGTTGCCTCTTTTTAACGGTTCTGTGATTGTGGTCAGTGGTTTTATGCTTCCGTTTTCCCATGTTTTTTATTTGCTGAACCGCTGTATTTTTACCGTTTTTTATTTGTGTGCTTCTGTGTTTTTTCAATGTGAATGTATCATTTTTAGTGCAATAATGTTATGTTAATGATATCAAATTTTCGCAAAAATAATATTAGTACAGTATGTGATCTTGCAAGAAATATATGGTCCTAAAATATCAATAAGGTTCAATCTGAAACTTGGGGTTAATTTTGTATGATTTAAAATACTTTGACAGTATACTGCAACAGTGGGGTTTACCAGACAACCGGAATGCATTTTGTCGTTATCCAGCTGCGAAACAGCTGGGGACTAAATAACACAATGGTTTTTATCAGGCGTCCCAAAGGAAATGATCAAGCAGAGCTGCTTCACGGAACTTGCGTGTTGACAACGATATCACCATTGCCGTAGGAACTTACCTTGGAAAAAAATAAACAAAGTCACAAATGAGGAGTCCATTCATTGTGACAAACGAGGACGAAAAGAGGAGTGTATAATACTTTTGTTTAAGAGCTGGGTCTAGAGTGTAGACGATGGAATGTTTCAGCAATCTTTCAGAGTGACATGGGAGCAGTTTGCCCCGCTCTTGTTTATTCTGCTTCAGTACTTGATAAAATTTCACGTAGCATATAAAATTATACGTGAAAAACAATATTTAGCCATTTGCATAAGGCAATTTTAATTAGTACAACAGTACTAATGATACTAAAATGTAATAAACCAATTTTTGAAGCCATACTTGACCAAAAGGAAAATGATAAGAATAATAAGAAAACTGTTCCCACAGACCTGGATTTGCACCATAATCTAGTGGATTGCAGTCATTATTGCTACAGATTAATCAAAAGAGCCCATCCAATGCCAAGCCCAGCAGCTATTTAAATATGTCTGTAGACATTAACCGTTTGTACCAAAATACATAATGTACGGAGTTTATCGATAAAAACTAGACTGTGGAAACAATTACTTATTGACATTTGAATCTAACATTATTTTTTTAGTTTATGATTGTTTCATTATATTTATGTTTTTATAGGATAAATTGTCAAGAAAGGATTCTACATTCAAACGATTCTTCGCAAGAGCCAAATATATTTATAGAAACTTCAGGATTTTCACTAAATTGTGAAGACAACGCTGAATATGATGGAGATCATGACAATGAAGAAGAAAAGAAACCAACACCATGAAAATGCAAGGAAGCACAAGAAGCAACGAGTACTATGGAAAATTTGAAATTTTGTCTGACCACGACACTGCATGTGGCTGGGTGTCCATTGGAACAACTGTAAGCGCATATGTAGAATGTGACGATAATAGATGCGAAGCAGACTTCAGAAGACAATGGAGAGCAAGGTTCGCCGAGGCAAAGGTCATACGATTAATAAGAAATGAGAGAATGAGAAGAAAGTACGGTGCCAACATTATGGAGAAGAAAGAAAGTAGCAAGTACCAAGAGAAAGACCATGAGAGAAGATTAGAAAAGCTTGCAGACATGTGAGGAGTTATTTGAGAAAGAATAGGATGGAAATAGCTGAAATGTTTGTGGCGTGACTGGAGTCTGCCTCATTGTCAAGGATATCCCTCTAACAAGAGTGACTGAACCGGCAGGAGTGTCTCAGCCATATTTGAACCTGTATGTATGCTCTATCTGAGAGGTAATTAGCCATGGTTTACATGTAATAATGCCCAGAGCTAGTATCGAACTCACACCACTCGCATGAAGCAGACGAATGCTGCCGCTTGACCAACTCTACCATAAAAAGTATTTATATATGCATATATATAAATATAACGTGAAAAGCAGTGATGGTTGATACTGGTTAGTCAAATGGGATCATCCAATGCAAAGCTCAGTAGATATTTGAATATGTCCACATTAACTATCTGCGCAATAGTGCAATAGAATTTATCGATATACGCCAGACGCCAAAATTGTTACTTATTTGAATAATATAACATTAATATTTCAATGTAGCAGCATTTTTTAGTATACGATTGCTTCATTACTTCTGTGTTTTTTACAGGATGAATTGTGAAGAAAGGTTTGTGCTTTCCAGTGATTCCCTGCAAGATTCGATCCACATATTTATAGGAATTTCCACATTTAAAGTAAATTTTGATGACAGCGTGGAATACGACGGAGATGATGACGAAGGAGAAAACAAGAAAATAACACCAAGAAAGGAAAAGAAAATAAAGATGCAAAAGCGAAGGAGAAACACAAGAAACAACGACACCCGTGGTAAGTTTGAAACTTCTTCTGGCCAAGGCACTGCAAGTGGGTGGGTGTTCCTTGGCACCACAATTGTATTTGCACATATAGAAAGCGATGACAGGGGGTATGAAGGGGACTACAGGAGACGTTACAGTGCTAATTTTATTGAGAAGAAGGTTATGCAAATGAGAAGAACAGAAAGGATGAGAAGAAAGTATGATGTCTACACTATGGAGAGAAGGGAACAAGGTGTGCAAGCACATAGAGAAAGACCACGAGATAGGGTTAGAAGAGCTTGTAGGCGAGTGAGGAGTTACTTGAGAAAGAAGAGGATGGACATTGCAGAAGTGCTCACCAAAGTGACTGAAGCGATTGCAGATGTAGGGCAGTGCCTTGGTCAGTGTATTCTTCATTAATTGGTAACTGTCAGTGTTTCTTTACACTTATCCAAGCAGATTAGTAAGTGAACTGGTACCCGATATAACAACTAGGGTTGTGCCAGGGAATGTGAATTGGGCGAAGACCACACGAATGCAGCCTGTCTTGGATAAGACAAAGAAGATGCGCTACACCATTAATGTCGGTTGCAGAATAGAAAAAAGCATGAGAAGCACAAGAAACAACAACAACTGCGAAAAGTTTGAAATTTTGTCTGTCCAAGGCACTGCAAAAGGGCGTGTTCATTTGAACAACAAGTGTAAGTGCATATGTAGAAAGTGACGATAGTGGATATGAAAGCGACTGTACAAGAGGACATATTGCCAAGTTCGCCAAGAAGGTCATGCAATTAAAAATAAATGAGAGAATGAGAAGGAAGTATAGTGCCTACATTTTGGAGATGAAAGAAAGTAGCAAGTACCAAGAGAAAGACCATCAGAGAGGATTAGAAAAGCTTGCAGACGTGTGAGGAGTTATTTAAGAAAGAAAAGGGTAGAAATAGCTGAAATGTTTGTGGCGTGACTGGAGTCTGCCTCATTGTAAAGGATATCCCTCTAACATGAGTGACTGAACCGGCAGGAGTGTCTCAGCCATATTTGAACCTGTATGTATGCTCTATCTGAGAATTAATTAGCCATGGTTTACAGGTAATAATTCCCAGAGCTAGTATCGAACTCACACCACTCGCATGAAGCAGATGAATGCTGCCGCTTAACCAACTCTACCATAACAACCATAAAATGTATTTATATATGCATATATATATATATGTATATACATATGCAAGTTATATATATATATATACATATATAACGTGAAAAGCAGTGATGGTTGATACTGGTTATCAACCAGTATCATCCAATGCAATGCTAACTGATCAATGGGATCATCCAATGCAAAGCTCAGTAGATATTTGAATATGTCCACATTAACTATCTGTGCAATAGTGCAATAGAATTTATCGATATACGCTAGACGCAAAACTTATTTGAATAATATAACATTACTATTTCATTGTAGCAGCATTTTTAGCATACGATTGCTTCATTACTTCTGTGTTTTTACAGGATGAATTGTGAAGAAGGGAATGTGCTTTCCAGTGATTCCCTGCAAGATTCGATGCACATATTTATAGGAATTTACACATTTAAAGTACATTTTGATGACAGCGTGGAATACGACGAAGGAGAAGAAAAGAAAATAACACCAAGAAAGGAAAAGAAAATAAAGATGCAAAAGAGAAGGAGAAACACAAGAAAAAACGACAACCGTGGTAAGTTTGAAACTTCTTCTGGCCAAGGCACTGCAAGTGGGTGGGTGTTCCGTGGCACCACAATTGTATTTGCGCATATAGAAAGTGATGACAGGGGGTATGAAGGGGACTACAGAAGATGTTACAGTGCTAATTTTACTGAGAAGAAGGTTATGCGAATGAGAAGAACAGAAAGGATGAGAAGAAAGTATGATGTCTACACTATGGAGAGAAGGGAACAAGGTGTGCAAGCACAAAGAGAAAGAGCTTAACCAACTCTACCATAAGAACCATAAAATGTATTTATATATGCATATATACATATATATATAACGTGAAAAGCAGTGATGGTTGATACTGGTTAGTCAAATGGGATCTGGTTACTGATATTATTGATACCGATACTGAAACTGCAGTATTGCAAGGGAATGTGATTAGGCAAAGGCCGAATGAATGCAACCTGTCTGAAATAAACACACTTGGAAACACATTTGCGTTATGAGACACCTGACTTCGTTTCATGGTTTTTATGTCTGCAAGTCAGCACTTATCCAGGAAAGTTTATTAACATCACTGAGAGGGTCTGACTGCCAGGTGCAAACCAAAGTTCTTAAAATATCAGATTGAAAAAATATTAAAAAAATGAAGAAAAATCTGAGAAAACCATAAGCTGTACAAAATTGCACTAATAAAAAAACAGAGGAACCCGATTCTCTTAAAAAATGGATTAATAAGAAAACACAGAGATGAGTAGCCTATGTGGATCAGCTTTAGGAATCAAAATAATTTATAAAATGAATAATTATATACTGAATGAGAGAAAAAAGAGCATGCAAGAGAGTAAGAGAAAGAAGAGGAATAAAACTGGTATTCATTAATTTTTTCAGGATTCTGAAGCAAAATTACATCACCTTTTTCACTGAATATAAAAACAAAAAAAACACATTTACGAATGCAAACACCACAATAGGTGGTTGTGAGCAAGAACAGAATCCCCCAATACCTCTAAGATACCTCGATGAGTCACTGAACCAGTGAAAATGTCTTTGCCATGTTAGCATATATATGGATTCTCCCTCTATAGAGGTAGACAGCCAGAAGCAGTATGGCGAATGAAACTCGCCAGAGTATTATGCTGGCATCAGCCGTTCGTTTATTGAACACCTTTGGTGCCCATCTTAATTTTGGTTGCAAAGTATATACTGTTACCACTTGGCTATTTTTCTTTTCACATACGCAATTTGAACATGGCACTGGTATTACGTTTCGATTTCACATAGAGCCATGTTGTATTTGTGAAATTTACAAAAGCATCTTATTAACTGAAATAAGAACAAATAATCCCAGAATGTAAAGCATTTGGGTTATATGCTTCCCGCACATGCGTGCACGTACATTTTGATTACACGTATTTGTAAAAGGTGCAAACTTTAGCAACATGCTATATTTCGAATCCCCCAAATCATTCAACAGTTTTTCTACATTAGTGCTCTATTGCGATGTAGCAATTTAACACCCCATGCCGCCCACACCATGTCACGCCACAAAACAACAGCAACAAAAAAAAATTGGTGAAGTTGAACAGTGTGAAGTGGAAAAGACACAAATATACACCCACTGAGGACCAATAATGAACGAACAGTCTACATAGTCCTTGCTTTGCAGATTATAGACACATCTTTGCAAATGGCATCAATCCAAATTTTTGTGAAAATTTAGTTGTTTTCTCATAATTTTAATTAATGAATATAGGTGCAAAGTTTTGTATTACATTAATCACAAGATAGGTATATCACAGAGAAATGAATGGCTTTATAGAGTTATTCGCAAGCGCATACATAATGGAAAAAATTTGCGTTTCTGTAACTTTTGGAATAAGATTTAAGCTTTCTCACCTGGTGGGCTGACATACGTTCTCATACATACCCCCAACCGAAGAATAGCATGTATCATCCCTTTACTTTTCCTCCAATCCACTGCACCACTGAAAAATAAACCAGGATTTCGTCAAACTTGCTTACTGGTTTTTAAGATTCAAAACAAGTTCACAACGGGCCAATTTTAAAATCTTACAGGCCAATTTTATGGCCAATTTCACGATCTTACTGGGCCAAGTCTACAATCTTACTGAGTTAATTTCACAATCTTATTAGCCAATTTCACAATGTTTGGCCAATTTTACAATCATACGGGTCATATCAAAATTCTAGCCTATACAGCAAAACAATTAATCTAGCTAAATTTGGACTTAACTGCTTTACTAAACTTTGCCAAACTCACATCAATCATGCAAAATATGACCTGGTATCAGAGTATGGAGTAAAGACACTTGCAGTGTACATATGTCAGCCATTGAGGGGGGGGGAAGGTGACCATTTTGGCAAAAACCGGCGTTAGAGTACAAAATGATTAGCATTTGGATGAAAAAAAACTATGAAATTGAGGCACAATATCCCTCTCCCACGATACAATACTGTGTAAGTTAAAGTAAAAAAACGAGCTGAATTTTGTACTCTAATCTCTAATCTCATGCGGATGGTCTTCAGGACCTCCAGAAATGCCGAGGCAGATAAAAAAGTTCTAAAAGCATTAGCATGCTATATACAGTTTAATATCACTCTTCCTCCATCGATCAATACAAGGTAAATCCTGTACACACACATAGTTGCTGAAGTCAAAGGTATGTCATGTTTAAATAGGAAAAGTGAGAGCAATTTGGAAATCGCCCTTGGGCGGCCAAAACTCATGCTATTCCAACTGATATGACCTTACGCCCAAACAAATATCAAGTCGATTCAGTGTAAGTGCGCTACTCGAATGGTGATGATTGTAATTAATTAATTTTCTAATCAATAAAAACAGCAACTTTTACCTCTCTGCACCCAAAGAATTCAACCATTCCAGATAAGTCGCATTATCCAGAAATACTAGGCATCAGTAGCCAGAGTCACGATGGTTCTTTTGAAGCCCTTGCGGTTAGTGTACAATTACTATAAATAGATGAAATAAAAGTTCTGTTAAAATATGAACAAAACCGTTTAAAAATGTTCAGCTTAACACTTCTTCAAAAAACTGAATCCTTTGTGACATGAGCAGCAACAATGACTAATGAACAATGGTGACAGTTAGACAATGTACACCAAGCAGTGGATGGCTTCTGAACCAAAGTGCCAGCATTTTTTTAATTCTTACGCTGTACAGACAACGTGAAGGGGGAAGTGCTAAAAAGCTTCGATCTTACGACTCTTACCGCTTTGATATTGCGGTAAATGACAGAAACTATATTTGCAATCAAAAATGAAACAATGTCACAAATGGTTTTTTACAACAACTCAATTTGTTAATTTTATCAAATCTTTATAGCCACACAATTTTATTAACAATTTATGGTAAAAGACAGTAACCTTACACTTACCATCTTTGTTGGTGAAATTGTACTAGTAAAAGGCTGATACTTAACGTGTTGAGCGAAAAAAATGGGGGAAAACACCAGTTTTTGGAAGTTTCAGGCTTATGTTCCTCTTGAATGTCTCGAATTCAAAAATAAACTCAACGTAGGACAGGGTGAGTCAGAGATGTTTTGTTTGACATGCCATTTGTGACAAGTAGCAAATGGTTCAGCGATGCTGTGAAAATGTATCACACATAAACAGTGCCTGATAGTAATGCCACAACTAAAATTAGTAGCGCTGAAGCACCGCCACTACTTTAAAAATGAGTACTGGTAAATTGTAACTTCATTACTTCTTTAAGTAGCACTATAATGTCACTACAGCATTACATTTAATTTTTGCAAATGACTGTTGACAGTTAACGCATACATAGGGAGTTGTATTTTCATAGCTATTGCAGAATTCGAGGGGTTTAGCAAACAGTATAATAACAGTTATAACGATTTTGGGCAAAGTAAAGCAACGCTTTCTTCCAAGAAAACATATTCCACTCAAACGTAAAGTTGTTGCTTCCTGGCCACAACTTTAAAAAATTTGCTAAGTTTTTTTAAGTAAAGTAAATTTTGACTTCAGGCTTGCACAGTTAGTAATTTATCACACGACATAAAATAGTAATGTGTCACTGTCAGATGCTGTATGAATATTATTAAGAATCTTACTATTATGTTGACAAATGTATAAATGACCTACAAATGTCTGTTTATAATCTTTTGTGATCGTAAATGAACCGCTTAGTTAAAACCTTGATACAATTTTCTGCACTTTGGATTTGTACCTGGGTTTCTTTAGCTGCCACTTACTATTTTAACATAAATTTACTATTATATTAACTGGCTCGTTTAACGTGCCACCTAGATTTTGCAGTGCACTATATCAACAATGCTCAGAACTCTCCACAAAATGGAATAGTGGCTACTAGTAGTGCTAGTACAGTAATTGCAGTTGCAACGACTGCTTTTGTAAAAAATTGTATTGTAGCATTAGCACCACTACTGTTCAGGAAAGTAATTGAATTTGTAGTGATGCTACATTTAAAATTGACTCAATAATGCATGTAAACAAATAAATTCGTAAGTAAATATACCTAAAGACTTAATAGTATTAAAATAAACAATAATTTACGCACATTTCGACATGCAAGTTTCCGTACTTGTAACATGATTTTTTATATTCCATTTTATGAACGTTCTCCCACCGAGCACCATCGCCTGTCACTAAATCGAACCTGAGCTATAAAATGACAAACCTAGCGCTAATTTGGAAAAGACTATTCCGATTTCAAGTCAGCAGCAGAATGCTCCAAAATTGAGCCCAAGCATCTGCACACAAAATGTCATGCTTATTTTCGAACTCCATTTCCCAATTTTCAACCGCCCGGTGACGTGTCAGACTGTCAGCGCACCGTTTGCGCATGTACCACGTGACAAAAAATTCCGCAAAATTAGCATAAAGTTTTGTAAGCAAGCGTGCCAATTTAGAGCTGTTTTATTTTATTTGTAAGAAACGATACCCCGTTGCAGATAGATACAGCGGTTATAAAATTTCAAATTAATAAACAAACCACTAACTATATTATTGAAAAACGTTGAATTTTGGAAATTTGATTTTTCTCAACCATAGGTAGTCATATAAACTAATATTTAATACATTTGATCTGTAGTCTATGCTAGTGGTGAGTATTCTCTATCAGAAAGCGATTTCGAAAGGAATCGAATTTGTGGCTTTCATTTTCGAATCGAACCGAATTTTAGTATTTCGCATCCGAATTGACATCGAATTGAGTTGGAAAGATTTTCGAACAAAATTTCGAAATGCTAGTGAGAAGTGGTCTTACTAAAGATCGTGCACATTACTTGATTTTGTTCTGCTGTAAAACCATTATTAGTTTGTTGAAAATTTTGCGCAGAAACTGCAGCTAAATTGTGCTAATTTTATGCTGTTTCAAACACTTTAATGATAAAGAATGTATGTGGCTAAAATGTTTTCGAATATAAAATTTCAGCTTCAAATTTATTTCGAACTGAGAAAACTCGAGCGTGCGAATCGATTTCGAATGCTCAATGGTCACCCCTGTTGTATGCAGCACAACTCAATCACGTGAATACTTAATAGTATTCTTTATCATCACACTGGTATGTGATAACTCAACTTCAAACGTTTTTTTAATTATCCGCATTGTTAGCACTAGCAATGCTTTCGTTAAGGTTGTTCGGGGATATTTTTTTATGTGACGAAATTGGCTTCTTTATCTGTATGAGCACATGCTTTAAAGAACTTGAGCCGCTGGACTCTAGTAACATTATTATTTAGACTTTTTAGGATGAAGTTTTTATTTTCACTGTTGATCTTGTGCTTTCGTAATCACGATGTATACTAATATTTCTGTCAGATGACCATGAACTCTTCTTCTTAACTCCTGATATTACCACCATTTACTTTTTTCACACCTTTTTGAACGGCACACTGATCTTTCAAGAGCATTTTTTATATTTCTTCAAACATAGTGCCCAAACTGGCATATAAGTTTTACTGATTGGGCCCAACATAAACTTCAGATCTATTAATTTCACCTATTTTTTTACAATTTTCAAAGAGTGTATAGTGGGTTTTAAATCAGATATGAATAATCAACAGTAGGTCATACTCCTAGAGTTGCACGCTGATTAGGATTCAAAAATAAAAGCCATTTATTGAACTAGGAACGTATTCTATTTAGTTTTGATTTTAGAAGATTACAGTCGAATTTTGCACTGTGTTCCCTATAAATTTTTGCAGATTTCTGCAAAAGCTTGGATGAACTTACAGTGCAATCAGGTTCATTCTATAAAATAAAAAAAAGGTCTTGGTATAGTCCCTTGCGGAACACCAAAAATCACAGGTAGGTATCCAGGTCGACTGAACATTGTTTAAAGCTAATAAAAGGAAATAAAAGCTCCGACCTAGTTAAACACTTTGCCCATAATGCCTAGCCGGACCATATTGTTTTAAGCAGTAGACATTTATGTGAAACAGTATTAAATGCTTTTGTTGGTGTAAAATCTGTATATTAATCGTGTCAATGCCTACATCCGCTTTGTCAAACGAATTTGTCCAGTCATACAAACATTCACTCATTTGTGTAAATCAAGAACAATTTCTTTGAAAACCATACTCCTGGCAAGATAGGTACTTTGCGGCTTGATAAATATTTTATTTTTTTTTCTTGAACTACATTTACAACTTGATTGGTTAAAGAAATAAGTCTAGCAGTAATTTATTGCTAATTGCTTGGAATACGTCAGGCAAATATTAGCATGTGGTGATTCTAGTCAGTCACTGGGAAGATTACTTGTACCAGCAGATCTATACTCTTATATTAATATTCTTGGTATACATATATATATATATATATTTATTTATTTATTTATATATAAGATTCGAGGCTACAGCTTCGACGAGGGCACCATTTGCGGCGATCTATATATCAAACGAAAGGTCTCGATCTAGTGTCGTGCCATTGATGCTTTGTTTTTCGAATCGGGCCCACCAGGAGGAAGGGGGCCGAAAAACCTCCAAAAATGGCCATTTTTCGGCCGTTTTTTGCAAAAGTTCTACGCCTGAGATGTAGAGAACGGGAATGGGCCGAGGGGGGTGCTGGGTACGGATAGATAGCCCGTTCAGCGATGGGTGTCATAGGCCTATTTTGAATTCCCGAGAGGGCCACGGCGCCCCGCAACGGGCGTTTTCCCGGACCCAACTCGCGATTTTTTCGAAATTTTGACCAAACAGCATGCGGGAAAAACGTTCTAGCGTCGCCCGGTAGGACTCTCGGAAGAAGATATGGGGCTCTTTAGAAAGAGGAAGGACAGGGCTAGACGATGATGTGGGCTATACGTTAGGACAGGTCCACCGAGAGGAGTACTGGTGAGTTAATTAGATGTTCTATTTTTCGCAATTTTCGCTTAGAAAACTGCTGACGCAAAGGCATTGTTGTGACGTCATCCATTGTATTCTGTCTATAATCTTATAGCTTTAATTCAGTAAAAGCTACAGGTTTTGCGTTAGTTAAGCAAAAAGTAGGCATGATGTTACGGGCTTTGTGTTATAAATGAGGACTATGTAGGATGTTCGCGTGTTATTGATTATACGTGGTTTTTTACGCAAAATCTTTTGCGGGGCCTTTGCTAGTTCTTTAAAATAATACAATGTAGATATAACAGAAGAGCAAAATTTGAATCATTTTTTAAAACAATTTAGAACGAAGGTAATAATAATCTTCTGCGCCTGTAGATTTATAAGGGTTGATCTTATGCATTATAGTAAAAGAAAAATGAACATCATTAATGTTTTATGGTTTCGATTAGAGGTTACTTTAGGAAGAATACGATCAGGCTCAAGACTCATCTCTTTAGAAATGTAACATTAGAAGTAATTTTAATACTTTATCCTCATATTCCCTACATAGCTGACCAACCAGTTAGGTGCCTCACGATAGAGTGATTCTAATTAATTAGATTTATTCTTTTTATTTAAATTAATCTTTGGACAAATTTTCTGTTAGTAATAATAGTAGACCATGATTAATTGTAATTAAATTTTAAAATCAATTTTTTTGAAAAACTGGAAACATAATAAATGTTAAAAGTTGCAACACGGACTGGCTGGATTTAAACTAGCGGCCGACTAATTACACGGCAGTGCCCTGATTCTAGATCCCCTTGCCCAGTAATATCACAGTCGAAAATTCATCCCTTACGTAGTTATAGCTGACCACTCAGTTCTGTTTGGTTTCAAAATTTAATAATTGCGAATTTACGACAACTACAAAATCACAAACACAAAGTCACCATCGACGTGACACATATGCCTACTGTCATTTAATCAGAAATTTGCAGGAATGGTTTCGGTCATCTTCAGTCCAGAGTCTGCAAAAGTGGACAACACATTAAATCTATATAATTACTTTACAGAAATCAGGAATATGATTTGCGTCACTATTATTATGATTTGTAATCTAAACATCTGGCTATAAAACGTAGAAAAACTTTAAAGCGAAGAAAGGGCAATTTTAAAGTATGTCCCAAAAGATTTTCTATACAAAGTTACATTGTTTAGCATTATGCTTACCTGCTTGAAAGACTTGCGTGACTAGAAAAGAAAATTCATAGTAATTTAAAATGTTCGTGTCAACTGGTAAAATGTCACTCACACATTTTCCACTGGCTCAAGAAAAAAATGTATTTCTAATTTCTTAAAATACAATAATTTGAACTGTTTTTAAACTTCATGCAGTGTTATCTAAACTTTGTCCCAATGATTTTCCATTGCCATTCCAATGGCTATTTGTCACAATGGGAGTTTCAATTTTCAAGTTTTATACTGCGTTACTGCTGAGCAACTCTGTATGCAATCAGGTAATATGTAGAGAATGACAAAATTCCAGTACAAATTTCGGTCGCTTTATGTAGACAGATGGCTTTATTGTGCTTTAAACAGATTCCAACCTGTGAATCAACTTAAGCTTAATTTATTTGTTATCAAACGTTATCAACATAAAACTGTGATATCGCGCTACTCAAAAACCTTCACGCAAGGAATAACAGTTTGTTTTTTTTCCAAGAAAATAAGCAGCTAACCAAACGGCCATGTTTGCGCGAGAGTTATACCATTTCTGTTAACAAGAATAAGATAACATGTGTATCTTATGCCAGTTATATGATATGAGTCACAATTGATAAGAAACGCATTGAGGTCGTTCATATACAACAACATTTTTTGTAATATTGTTTGACTTACAGCTAAATTATTTTTTCGTTCGTACAGTTTTCTGTAGAACGATTTTTTACGAAATTATTTATTTAACTTCATTCACAGCTGCAGCAAAACGTGAAAACAATACAATAATCACAATGTTATGACGAAAGAACAATGGCATACTATATTTTAGTGTTGTTGTTTAGGCCTACTGCTAGTATATAGCAATTAAGCTAAGTACTAATAACTTGTGCATGAATAAATATTATAACATGATACTGCAGACTTTGTATAATTCGTACTGAGAAATTATCACTGCTTGGAATAATGTGACACGAGATGTGAAAGAAGCCAGCGATGTAACAACTCACGCAGTCAGATCTAAGCTTGCCTAAACTTCACAAGTGTGATTGTTTGAATGATAGTTTGGTCAGATCAATGGTGTTAGATTAATAAAATTGTAGCTCGTGAGCTGTAATCATTATTAAATTTTGGCTAGCTTGTTTTCATCATAAATTATAGTATCAAACACCTGCAAACTGAAGATAAAAATTAGTTGGCTCACAATTTTCGCGAGTTATCAGTTATACAAACTAAGTAGAGTTAGAACTGCTACGCTATAGCTTAGAACACCTAATAAAATATCAGTAATGAAATATCTGATCTCATTTGTTGGTACTAATACTGATTCAGAAAGCAAAATACGATTGACACTTGATTTTATACCAGTAAATATGACTTAATAAAAATACTTTGTGCTTTGTTTTTTTATATAACTGGTGGCTTTTAATTATGACTGATTAATTTTATTAACGGCATGATGCTCATTTTTTTAATAATTCAATACACGCAAGCTACATTATTGACAACTGCCGGACAAGACCGCCCAACAGGGACGTGATAAATTTTATGGATTTACATGTATTTCTATTATGTCTTTATCACAACTTATTATAATAATTATCAAGTCCCTGCGCTCAAAGACGATTTTCGAGTTTCGTGACACGGAACCGTAGGGATAATGATGTTTTTTGCAGATCTATGGCCGAGCTGGAGGGAGCTACCTTTCGTACTCAATGACGTCATACGTGTGCGGCTTTCTGAACGCTGTAGTCTGCGGAACCGTATGGCGAAAAGTCGAAAGTCCACGTTGGTTGTTGATTGTCGGTGATTATCAATTTACCACGTAGCATTTAGTTATCCCGTTAGTTGGCATCATGGTTGACGAGAACATTCCGGTAAAGAGTGAAGCTGCATTGCTTCAGCTTATGAATCGAACCGGATACACAATAATTCAAGAAAATGGTCAACGAAAATTTGGAGGGCCTCCGCCCGGCTGGGAAGGTATGATATTTTTTTATTTTAGTATTTGTTTTACTAAAATTATAGTAGTAGTAATAACAAATTGGCACCAGTACGATGTTATGTACGTACAGATTTTTAGGCTGCACGGTACGTGACAGTCGAATTTAGTAACTCTAGCTAATGATGTTAACAGTGTTTTTCGTTTACTTGGCCAACCGGTTTCAATTAATACCGGTGATTTTTGAGGCTGCAAAATTTAAAACACCGGCGCGTACGTAAAATTAAAAGTGATTTCTAAAATTTATGTTAATGTTGATTTTGCATTCTACTGGTTCAAAATTTTGCAGGTTCAAAAATGAACGGTTTCAGTAGTTTGGTTAATTGCCTCCAGGAAAACAGATTCTGGACGGTTTCATTTGCCTTATTACTTCCTACTTTGTGATAGGATTAGGATGTATATACTTACATTTGAACTTTAAATGCTAGTTTACCTTAGCTATTTCATTGTCTCATCTTACGATTGATGAGTTAGGTTCCCATATCGGCACTGCCATGTTACATTAATTGTAGAGCCTGTCTTTAAACGTACTGTTTAGCTGTATTAAGAAAACAAAATTGTAGTGCTGAGTACAAATTTGTTTTTACGTTAAAAATGATAATTTTTGATATTGAAGTGCTTATTGACCATTTTTTACAGAACAGAGGCCTGTCAATCATATCTTGATTACAATTAGATTTTTAACGTTCTTTTTTAATATGTTTTTTAATGCTCTCTTTTACGTGTTTTAGTGTATTTTTAATCTATTCTTGTGGACTGAAAATCGCTACTTAATTAATTCGCATCACAGCGCTCTCGATAACAGTTTTTCGACAGATTTACACTTGCGTCAAAACGTACCAGCATTCATATAGTAAAGTATAAAAGCTATCTTTTTTAACGTATTTAAATTTCTATTAGCAGGAAAACATCCTCCACCAAGAGGTTGTGAGGTGTTTATTGGGAAAATCCCTCGTGATCTGTTTGAAGATGAGCTGGTTCCTGTACTGGAAAAAATTGGACCAATTTATGAGCTCCGACTCATGATGGATTTCAGTGGATCCAATCGTGGATACGCTTTCTGTATGTTTACCAACAGGGACGATGCCCAAAAAGCCGTTAAGCAATTGAACAATTACGAGATCCGCAAGGGTCGGTACCTTGGCGTGTGCCCGAGCATAGATAATTGTCGACTTTTCGTGGGTGGCATTCCCAAAAATAAAATGCGGGAAGAAATCATGTCGGAAATGACCAAAGTTACTGATGGCGTCGTTGATGTCATTGTGTATCCATCGGCGACGGATAAGTCCAAAAATCGAGGATTCGCATTCGTAGAGTATGAAAGTCACAGAGCGGCGGCTATGGCCCGCAGAAAACTCATACCGGGAAAGATCCAGCTTTGGGGGCATCATATAATGGTGGACTGGGCTGAACCAGAACGAGAGGTGGAGGCTGAGGTGATGCAGCAGGTCAGTTGCCATAGTTACAGTATTCTTTACTTAGCATGAAATTGACTGCAGTCATAGGTGTTTATGATAGTTTGAACTAACTGTTTTACCTGTGCTTGTAGTAATTAGTAATTTACTTTGTAATGACTAATAACAAATATGTATTTGATCATCTATATTTAAACAGCTTTGATACTGTTATTATATTGTTAGGACACTAGCGCAGCTTAAAAAGTTTTAGCGAGTTTGTGTATCTTTTTCCATTGATTGTTCCCACTCACGATGAATGTCACATCATGCAGTCATTGGTTATAGAATAGATTAGAAAATAGAAATTATTTTTTGATGTATATATAAAAATCATTGTAAACCAAAGTTGCTTGCATTATAGTCCAAGTAAATTAGTAGAAAACAAAACACATTCATTTGGCAGTTTAAGCTAGTTTTCAAAAAGAACGTAAAATATGGCTATATCTTTTATTTAAATGTTATGCAGATGAATCTATATGTGAATATCGCAAATACTATGACAAATAAACAAACAGCAAACCATTAAAATCTAGGAGGAATGAATATAAAAGCTAGTGAAGTCACACAAGATCCAAAAATGTTTTTTGTTTGTTTATTTATATTACCTGTATTTTTATTTCGCCATTTTTAACATGTCAGAGCTTTTCGCTTTGTTCGCTTTTTTAAGTTCTTTTGCGATTGTAATCTTAGCTTTTTTGTGTTTCTGCTTATTTTCTTTATCCAAATGTTTGTATATATTGTACTGATTCTTGTATATATGTCTACAGATGTTTATGTTTGTGTACTTACATGTATTTATTTTTTTAATTTTAAGTCACTGAAACCACCAATCAAGGCTTTGGTGTAAATGAGCTTCGCTCAATCAAGTTATCCTGAATAAATATCTTTTCTTACCTTATTTTGAAAATATATCTATTATTATTTATTACATTAAATCACTATTTATTATAGACTATTTCTGTGTAGAATATTCTGCCACCAGGATTAGTATGTAAATTAACCTTAATGATAAAAGTGTCTGCAGCAAATAACCACAGATATGCATATGCATGTCCCCTTTTTGTGCTCATATATAGTCATCGCTGACTTATAAAAGTAAAATTATATCAATAGCCAAAACATTGCTACTAACTTACTAGTAATGTAGCATTTTAAAAATGTCTAATGTCTGTATCCAACCGTCTTTGGCATGCATGATTTTTATATAAATGATGGGCTGATGTCTTATATAACTGTTAGTTTATATGAGTCAGCAAAAGCATGTACAGTGCTGCAGCATAGACTCAGCATTAACACTTAAACAGTGCCCTTAAAAGTGCCTATAACAGTTCTAACACACGCCCCACGTCCAAAATCCTGATCCCTATTTATGGGTTACCAGCTGCTTTTGATGTTAAACTGATAGTTTTAAATGCACTGCATCACACTCCACACCATTATCGTAACGTTTTCAAAACGTCCGAAGTGCAGACGTCTAAAAATTAGTGAGTAAAGTGTTAAAGTGTTTCTAGTTTATCTGTTAAATTCATATACAAATTGAATAAAAATTCTCGCCCTTATGGCATTGTTTTAAAAAAGGGCTTACTTTTTGTATCCACCCTGTATATGCCATTTAAAAGTGTCTAAGGAGTAAATTCCAAACGTCTGTGTCTATAAATCTTAAACAAGGCTAAACCTTGTTTTCCTAATCATAGGTGAATAGTTGAATGGTTACCGTGTGTACTTGGAGATTGAAGTTAAGCAATACTCGGTCTGGTAGTGAATTAATGGACCTCCACGTTCAGTAATCGTACAGGTGACTTATCGATCAAACTGAGTTGAACTGGCATGAGTGTTCAAGAAAATTATATATAAACATCCAATCTTAGCTGTCATTTTTCTTGTCAGGTCCCTTATTAGAGAAAACCTTAGCCTCAATTTTTAAATAATAAATAAACAAGAACAAATAATAATAATAAGCCTCATTAAAATAGACTGAACTGCAGCCGCCATTAATTACTGCTGACTGCCATTCTAGTAGGCTACCCAATACTCATCTGTACCAAGTGCAGAAAACGTCAGCACCACCTGTTGCCAGTTTTGCCGTTTGCCGCTTGCATGCGAATATACCTTTACGCCAAGCGATCAATTTACCATTTTACTTCGCAGGTGAAGGTGCTATACGTGAGAAATTTGATGCTTTCCACGACCGAAGAAACGATCCGCGAGCGATTCAACGAAGTCCGAGATGGAGCGGTGGAAAGAGTTAAAAAGATGCGAGATTTCGCTTTTGTGCATTTCACCACCCGGGATGATGCAATCCACGCAATGGAAATGCTTGACGGTAGATCTTTATAGAGCAAAGCCTTTATATATTTGTTTGCTCATCTATTTCACAAAACCATTTATTTATTTATTCATTCATTCGTTTACTCATTCTTTTATTCATTCGTTCATTCATTTATGCACTCATTCTTATATTCATTAAATCAAACATTTATTCAATGATTAATAGATTTATTCATTCATTTATTCGTTCATTCATTCGTTAATTCATTTACTCTTTCATTCTTTCAATCACTCATTCATTTAGTCATTCATTCGTTCTTTCATTCATTCATTCATCCAGCCATTCATTAAAACATTGATTCAGTAATTCATTCATTTGATCTATCATATGTTCATTCATTCATTCATTCATTTATTTATTTAAAATTTATCTCAGCACATTAACGCTCGATGTTAGCTAGAATGTCAAACATAAAATATTTGTTTGCTTTTAGAAAATGCTACTGTGTATCGAGATTTTAGACTGATTTAGTGAGAAAATTATGAGTGTCGCTTGTAAATTTCTTGCTCTATGAAAAAGTGTGTGTCTAAGTAAAGCCAGTGTCAGAGGACCTATGCTGTAATTTGCTTCCCGAACACCTTAGTCCTAATCTGAAGCAAGATACAGTGCCCAGTGTACATTCCTGGGCAATCAGAAAATTAAGTCGTCTAGTTTCTGGACAAGCTGGTGCCACAGACAAACTACATAACGATAAAAAGACGATGCATAAACAACATCGTCATCATCATCATCGTCGTCGTCGTCATCATCATCGTTGTCATCGTCATCATAATCGTATGCCCGTTATGTTTATTGTAGACATTGGGTAAGCAGAATCCTAAATTATAAGAAACACGTCTTCTACAGGTCAGTAATCCAGCAAAACAAACAATGCAAGTGCTTCTCAGCACCACTTTCGAGCAATAAATCAACAAAAATTTGCAACTGCCAGGACAAACTCATACTGGCGTTGAATTGTCAAACCTTTGCTGGCGTTAAATTAAAGTTTTTCACCGTTTAATAAGACTTGAATTTAAAAAATAAAAAATTTTGTTGACCTTTTTCACTAAATGCGATAGTGAATTGCAGCCAGACTAGGTCGTATATTAACTGCAATAATTAGTGGAACTAACTTTCTCTATTGTAATAGACTGCGTTAATTTAGTGTTATTAAATTAGCAGTGTCTGTAAAATGAATAATCTTTAGAATGCTGGTGATGAATGATAATAAATTAGTTCAGTGATTTTAATTTTTTCGAAAGTAGATATGGGTGGATAGCTGCAGAGATAAAATTTAAAATTTTTATTCGAAATTGAATACGTTAAAAAATTAACGCTGCTCCAATTAGATCCCACTGCAGCTTTTATGAAACTTTTATAAATATGAATGTTGAATGCCACGCAATGTTAAAATAATTCGTAATTTAATATAAGCTAAGTATTATTATTCATTTTCATCCATTGCTCTTACGCTCCTTTGTATCAAATATATGCATGTGTTAGTCAACAATCAAATTTAGGTGGAGGAAGCTCTGAAAAATTATACTCAACCAGGATTCGAACCCAGAGCCTTGTAGTTTCGCCGTTGTATTTACTAAAAAGTTCAAAAAGTAGCCGGCTAATTTGAAACTTATTCGATCTTGAAAAATTTTGAAAAATGGAAACGCCGCTGCACTTAGACAGGACAAATGCAACAACATGAATTTGTACATGATGTTACTAATAGCCTAATTTTTAGCAATTTTGCTATTCAGTGTGGATCAAGCGATAAATTTGTAATCTTATTTAAATGTGACCTTTAGACTTTAATTTCCCAACATTATGTGTAAATATGGTGTTTTATATATGTTTGGAAACACATGTAAGATACGCTTATTATACAGGCGTATTTAAAATTGCGTATTTGTTTAAAATTTATTTAAAGTTGTTTATGTTGAACGCTGTGCTATATACTGCGCCTTGCATAATGTACACAGTTGAAGAGTAAATAAAATAAACTTACAGTAAACATTACTTCATTTCATTAACTCATGCAAATGAATTTTTCATAGATTATTTTTATTAAGGTAGTACCAGTACACTGTAGAACGTTGTCCCATATGCGATACGGCGTGTAGATTATCTGATATCAAACCGTGAGAACTTTATAAAAAAAACTTCCCTATCTTTCTTGCATGACCTAGTATAGAGCGACGTAAATTCCCCCGGCTGAGTACACAGTCAGCGGTAACTTGACTTATCTGATCTTATCATAATCAGCAGTTATAGTGAGTCAGTCGTGACAAAACTAAAGATTTATGATCCGGTTTCTGCTAAGTGGTAATTTTTTGTGACAGACGGTCTGGAATTCGTTACCGACATCACAAATGCAAAGCAGCGCTTTATCGATGTTCTAAATTAAATTAAACTAAATTAGATTTAAACTAAATTAAATTGAACTAATTTAAAATAAATTAAATTAAACTAATTTAAATTAAATTGAACTAATTGAAACTAAATTAAATTGAACTAAGTTAAACTAAATTAAATTAAACTAATTTAAACTAAACTAAATTAAACTAGACTAAACTAAATTAAATCAATATTGTATATTATAATGACCGGTTTTGGATATTCGACACTCGAATATGATGATTTTCATTCCAATCGTGATTCTTATCCCATGCCTTGCTAGACGATAAGCAAGAGAACAAGCAAGCGAGAGGTTTTTATTAGTGTAACTCTTTTTGCGGGTGTGCAAGAAATCATTTCTAACTAATTCATTCACAAATGAGATAGAGAGAGGGGGGAGAAAGAGAGAGTAGAGCAGAATGAGCAGAGTTGAGTAGAGTAAAGTAGAATAGAACAGAATGAATAGAGAGTAGAGAAGAGTTGGGTAGAGCTGAGCAGAGTTGAGCAGAATAGAATAAAGTAGAGTAATTAGTAGAGTAGAACAGAATAGAATAGAACAGAGCAGAGTTGAGCAGAATAGAATAGAACAGAGTAGAGTAGCTAGTAGAGCAGAGCAGAGTTGAGTAGAATAGAATAAAGTAGAGTGGTTAGTAGAGTAGAGCAGAATAGAATAGAACAGAGAGGAGTAGAATAGAATAGAATAGAGTTGCTAGTAGAGCAGAGCAGAGTAGAATAGAATAGAATAGAGTAGCTAGTAGAGCAGAGCAGAGTAGAATAGAACAGAGAGGAGTAGAATAGAATAGAGTAGAGTGGTTAGTAGAGTAGAGCAGAGTAGAATAGAACAGAGAGGAGTAGAATAGAATAGAATAGAGTAGCTAGTAGAGCAGAGCAGAGTAGAATAGAATAGAATAGAGTAGCTAGTAGAGCAGAGCAGAGTAGAATAGAACAGAGTAGAATAAAACAGAGAGGAGTAGAATGGAATAGAATAGAGTAGCTAGTAGAGCAGAGCAGAGTAGAATAGACCAGAGAGGAGTAGAACAGAGAGGAGTAGAATAGAATAAAGTAGAGTGGTTAGTAGAACAGAGCAGAGTAGAACAGAATAGAACAGAGTAGAGTAGCTAGTAGAGCAGAGCAGAGCAGAGCAAAGTAGAATTGAGCAGAGTAGAGTAGAACAGAGAGGAGTAGAGTAAAGTATATTAGAGCATTGTACAATAGAGAAGCTAGTAGAGTACAGTAGAGTAGGGTAGGGTAAGGTAGGGTAGAATAGAGTAGCGTAGAGTATAAAGTAGAGTAGAGTACAGTAGAGTAGAGTAGAATAGAATAGAATAAAGTAGGGTAGAGCAAAGCAGAAGAGAATAGATGAGCTAGTAGAGTGTAGTAGAGTAGAATAGTGTAGAATATTCTGCATATTAACTGAGCAACGCGAAGAAAAACGTACATAGGATAACGTGGGACTGACTATTTTAAATGCAGTAAGGTTATTTCCATGTACCTAGAATTTATATTTCCACGTTTTCACAGGCACTATACTGGACAAGTCAAAAATTGAAGTAACTCTGGCAAAACCACCAGACAAGAGTTGGAGTAATTTCTACGGTTATCAGCGACCAGGACTTCAGCAGTACTCACCCACCGCCTACGTGTATGACCCATATTATCCACCAGGGTACATGAATATGTGCCCGCCCCCTACTGCAGCGGGGTAAGTTGAACTTGGAATAGACGTACTTATAGGGACTAGTGTTGCTTGAGCTTGGGCTTTTTAAATTGATTATTGATAATTTTTTTGGATGTGTCTTAGGGTTGCCACACGTCCCTTATATACGGGACATGTGACTTTGATAATTTTGTCCCCTGTCCTATACTGACTTTTCAGGCACTCCCAAATGTCCCGTTTTCATTTTCAAATTCGTGATAAAAATGTATTTTTACTACCTTTTTACGGTTGTTAGTAGTAACTTTATGAAAAATTTTATTTTATTTTCTCAGATTCTTTTGATGAAAATAAACCAATTGTACCAATTAAATAATAATAATATTTCTCTGTTGTCTTTATTAAATAATTTTCAAATGATTTTACTTTTGTTCTCCATAAAACCAATTAAATTCTTTGCTTTATGTTTTCAACTTATGTTTCTACTGTTATGTAATATATTGGTCTGGGTACGTAGGCATGTATAAATTCATGTGTATAAATATAAATAAATATAGAAATCTATTTATATATAAATAAATAATATATATATAAATATAAATACACACACATATATATATATATATATATATATATATATATAGTAAGATAGAAAAGAGATTTCAAGAGTGTCCCATATGTGATATGTCTAATTTTCTTATCTGGCAACCCTAATCTATCTAGACAATAGAATTTGTTTGCAAATTGATAAATTAATTTGTAGTGTGATGAAAGATAACCGACGAACGAAGACAAAGCACTTTAAAAGACATGCAATTCTTGACCTGTTTTTCTGCCATTGTCATAAAAAGTTGAGATTATTTTGACCTTTCATTATATCCTGTAGAATAAGTTAACATGCGTCTCTAAGATAGTTTTGGCTGTAAACAGTGGTTTCTTTTTGGATTGGAGTGTTAATGGTGCAGTTATGCATTTCATTATTTAGCGTCTGTTTGATGTATGTGTACATCGAATCATCGATATTATCCATTCAGTGCCCATTATCCATCACTATGGCAAGAATTATATGATTTATGTTGTATATTGCACATCAGTTAGAAAGATGAGACTTTGAAACGATCATCTGCCCTTTGATAAAAAACCATGTTAAGAATGAGACGGAATGCTGCAGTAAAGCTTGTTCTTTTTCACAGTATTTGCGCATTTCTGCTTCAAAAGCGCAAAATGTGAATTCAAAAGTGCAAAATTTAAGTTCAAAAGTGCATCATATGAATTCAAAAGCGCAGAATGAGAATTCAAAACTGCAGAATGAGAATTCAAAACTGCAAAATGTGAATTCAAAAGTGCAGCTTGTGTATATATGTATATCTCTGTGTTTGTGTGTGTAAATTGAACAATTTATTTTGAATAAGACTTATAATATTTTTTTTTTTTTTTTTTTTTTTTTTTTTTTTTTTTTTTTTTTTTTTTTTTTTTTTTTTTCTCTCTCTCTCTCTCTCTCTCTCTCTCTCTCTCTCTCTCTCTCTCTCTCTCTCTCTCTCTCTCTCTCTCTCTCTCTCTCTCTCCCTCCCTACCTCCCTCTTCTCTTTTTCTCTCCTCTTTTTCTCTCCTTCTTTTCCTCTGTTTCTCTATCTCTTTTTCTCATCACTTTATAGCTTTCCCCACCGCTGATTCTCTTGATAGTCTTTCACTTACGATGAACAACTGATAGAGCCCATGCGTCATGTAATACTTACCGTAATTAAAACTTTTGTAGCGCAAGTAATTTGTTTACAGGTAAATTTAGAGTACCCCTAGGGCAACATTTTTCATGCCTCACAACCATCTTAATATAATAAATACTGGATCTCCTAGCAGTACAACTACTCACCCTTGGAATTAAAACCATTAAGCTTGTCTTATTTTTACTGAATGTGTTGTTGTAGATTTTGTAGAATTTGTAGATCTTGGCCAGAGTTTAAAGAGTCCTAAACCAACAAAAATGACGAAATCCGACTTGAGAAAGAACAGTTTTCGTTTATCTTACTAAACACTTCAGAAGACAGAATAATTCGTTTACTAGTCCAAAACTAAACTGTAGTAAGGACAATGTTATAGCTCACTTTACACTAATTCTAGACGCAGCACATTTTGCTCTACACGGTCTCTTTTCTCTCTTCTGTACCTTCCTCCTAATTTTGGGATGCCTGAACTGTTTTTTGTTCCAGCTTCTTTGCATGGGTAATCCTAGGAAGTTATTACAGAAAGCTCTAGGTCATAACATTTTACAATAAATAGAGCCTAGTGCTGACTACAAGTTACAATAAATAGAGCCTAGTGCTGACTACAAGTTTACCAGAAGTAAGGAAATGACTTAGGGTTAACTACTCGGCCTGCACTTCTGCAACTTGCAAACCCCCCACTGCCACGTTTTTCTGGCACTGGCATGCAACATGCTTAGCACAGTTGCAAAAGTGGGAATAGCCAAGTGGTCACGAGTCTGCTTGACATTTAAAGTTAAGTAACACTAAGCCTGGTTAGTAAATGGGTGAGTGGGATGAATGGGTCTGATTTCGGCTACGTATTTCAGGAGGAGTACCTTTGCTAAGAAAAAGATAAAAATTTACGATTTATGTGGTGATCGAAAATGATTACTCTGATTTTTGACTGCTTAAAAGGTGCACTTGTTTCAGAAGAGGTGGTATACCACCCCCAGGGCGAGGTAGTCCGCCATTACCACTGAGGGGTGCCTTAAGAGGTCGAGCTACCCGGGGTGCAGCCGGACTTCGTGGGGGCGGAAGAGCTTATGTGCCTCTTGGAAAAGGTGCTTATCAAGCACAGAAACATCCCACAGAGGTTTGTACAGCTTATAAACTTATACAGCTCTATTTTGGCACCCAATAACTGCCTTCGTCACAAAGTTTCATTGAAATCTATTAGATAGTTACGAAATAGACTTACTGCCATAACAGACAAAAAACAAACAAACAAACTGTGTTGAAGCATAACTTCCTTGGCAGTAATAAAAATAACTAAAATAATTACCCCCCACCGTAATCCTAATCCTAAACTCGTATTTTATTGAGTGTGACATTTCTTCCTGTGCTATTTCTACCATGCCATTTTTGCCTGTACACATTTTACCTACTTTTCCATTTATGCCATTTTCTCCTGTGTTATTCTTTCCTATGCCATTTTTACCTACATTCGATCCCTATTAATAATCAATACACGCAGTTAAAATAAAAAACAACTTTTTATACGTACTAATTAACTGTACTTTGAAAAGGATTTGTTACATCTTCTATGAATTTTATTTTCTTTGAAATGCCAGTTCTTGAAAATAATTTTTTGGGAAATCTTTCGTGGGAATTTTTTCTGGAAAGTAAGCTTTTGTGGTAAAAAATTCTAGGAAACTTGCGCTATGTGTCTAAATGTCCTTGTGTCCAAATGTTGTTGTGTCCAAATGTCCTATGTGTCCAAATGTCCTATGTATCCAAATGTCCTAGTGTTCATATGTCTTTGTGTCCAAATCTCTGCACACCCCGAGGATGCCCATAATTTCACTAGCCCAAAAGTCATAATGTTGCCCTACCTGTGACATTTTTTAATCTGGGTTTGTTTTCTTTCCTGTTCCATTTCTTCTCCCTACGTTCGCCATGGCCGCGTTAATTGTTATGCGTGGCAGATATAGAGAAAATTTGAGTTAATAATGTTTAGGACACTCTATAATCATGAATGGTTAACCTGTCTGGGGCGGTAACTCGAAAATTTCTGTGAAAAGCGAATCGAAAAGGTAGCCGCCCGCCAAAGGTCGCAAACATAAAAGGGCCGCCAAACTTTTTGCGGCAAAGCAGCGGTACCGACCCGACAAGCGATTGTTCGTGGGAGTCTCGAAGGTGATGTACAGTGGGCGATGTCAGTCTATGCATTAACCTGCTTGTGGTTTTACAGTGCCTGGCATTCCCGTGATGTCTCTTCTAAATTGTTCACGACAAGCATTAATACTCCTTAAAGGACAAAGTGTTGTGTTACTTTCCTTTATATTATGACTTTTAAATCTATAACTTTCAAATGCACGAAGTTGCATAATTTCTGATGCTAATAAACGTATTTTAGTAATTTTAGTATAATGTATGGTAGCCTTTGTTAGTCATACGTCCTACAAAAATGAAGACGAAGCATTAACCAAGAAGTACTACGGCTGTTGTCCTTGGGCATATGACGGTAAGGAAGCCCTGTAGTTGGTTCTTTACTCCGGTTTGTGACAAGGTGCCCACCCTACATTTCTGTGGACGTCTTGCACGAAAGGCCATCATGTACGAAAACACGAAAAGGCGAAAAATGTGTCCGCGAGTAATGGGAGAGGGGGGAAGGAGGTAAAGATGGCACAAGAAAAAATAGCATAGGAAAAATGGCACGCTTAGTAAAATATGTGCTTAGGGTTAGGGTTACACATGGGACGATAATTATTTTAGTTATTTTTACATCTGGCAATGACGTTATGCTTCAGCACAGTTTGTTTGTTTGTCTGTTTGTTTAGTTGTAAGCCTACTACGCAAAAATTATCTAGTAAATATGTCTAAGAAATTTTGTAAAGAAATGCGGGTGTGGGGTGGCAAAAATGGGATCTTTTTGCCGTTTTTTTCCGAACACCACGTACAAAAAACATTCGTGAAGCACTTCGTAGATCCGAGGTCTCAGAGGGAATATTCAGTGCTTCTTTTTTATCTCCACCTGGTCAAACAACTACGAGTTAGTTCCACTTCTATTTTGAGTAATGTTTGTAGCTTTAAAAGGTAACTTGTTAGTATATGTTTGTCAGTCTATCACCAACGCCAGAATTGGTGGTGAAAAAGATAGATAAATTCCACGTGGAACATTCGTACATTATTGATTATAAACCCGTTTAAAGAATAAATAGTTTGTGAGTCTTTTGCTAGTCTATACAATACCAATACAGGTACATTTTTGTACGTTTGCTTGTTAATTTTTTGAATCAAAAGAAGCAGACGAATAAGATTAGGATTGTTCGTCTTTGGCAGAGATCTGCTTCCCAAATCAGTTGCATCAAAATAACATATTTTTTTCAGTGCCACTTTTACCGTGCCATTTTTTTCCTGTTTCATTTTTACCTACTTTTCCATCTGTGCCATTTTTACCTTGCACCATTTTGCACGTTTTCATCTTCTCGGTTGGTGCTGACTGTAGAACAATAATTATTCCAGACATTTTGCAGCTGTGCTGCGTTTCTAGGTTAAGTATCAAAATTTCTCTTCCTCAAATCCTAGTTCAAAAGTTTTCAGCCGATGTTTACTAATCGCCGCTTGATATAATGTATTTAACTTTGATATTTGCCGACAGTTCATTTTAGAATAAATATACCGGGCGCGTTTGCTTGGTACAATTCTGGCTAGGAAAAGTCACTACTTTTTTCGGCTACGGTTAGGGTTAGGGTTATTTCTTTTTTCCTGTGACTTTTTTACCTTTATTTAGGGTCACTTATGTAAGGAGTGTAACCCGTGTGCTTTCTGCGTCGGTTAAATAACTGACACATTGATGACATTCGTTCATTTTACAAAACCTAAGTGTTGTTTATTCAGTTTTGTTTTAATATATTGTAAAAATGTTATTTTCGTGTCGTGGCATAAATGAGTTAAGTTTATGAATGATTGCAGACGATTTAGACAATGCAAGTACATATAGGTACTAAAATCGTTATAAACTTTAACAATTGTTTTGAGTTCTAGTTGTAATAGATAAGGTTTGGTGGATACTTCCAATCCATGTAAAAAAGTTAGAGGTAAAAATAATCCTAACACTAACGCTAACCCTAACATCAACCTTGACCCTTACCCTAGCCAAAATTAATTGTCTTTCCTGTGATTATTTTTCCTAGCCAGAATTAATTGTATCTTTCTTTCCGTGACTTTTTTGCTGTATCTTTATTATCGGTCACCGTTAGTTCATAGCACTGGCATGATGTTTTGACTACCATATGTATACCTACGTGTTCTTGGCCAATCAATCCTACATGTGTGCCAGTGTGTGCCGGTTCAACTTTCCACATTTTATAATAATACTGCTTTCTTAAAGGAAGCGACAATTATAAGTCACTTAGCATGCTGATTTTACTATCGCTTAAATTTAGAAAAATATAATAAAGAAATTTGAAAGAAACTGTCTATATAGCATAAACTTAATTTATACTACCGCTGTAAAAAACAGTTTCATGCGCGGTGATAGCCGTGATTCACGTAAAAATTAGGGCAGAACTGGTGGACGTCGTGACTTTTCGTAAGCGCATCGTGGCTTTCCGTAACCGAGCCCTGCTTAAACTAATTCAAACTTCTGCAGCTTCCCTAATGTTCGTGCAAAAATGACACAAAATTGGCTGTGTAATTTTTTGTAAACATTTATTATGCCTTTTGACAATGCGCTGCTTTTCTTCAGTCAACGAGCCGAGTGTCCTTTATAAAAAAAACTCAAGTTTTTTGAAGTGCACATTGGCAGAGGAACAACCCTGCTTTTAGTAACTGGTACAGGCTACTGTAAGCACTTCGGAGGAGGTCCCTGTGTTTAAAAAAGGAACGATAATGTTATGAGTTGGAGTTGGTTACAAAATTACATTGAACAAACGGAGATGCATTTACGATATCATTCCTTTTTTATTATCCGTGAATGAAAAACAACAGAAATGAGACATCAGAAATTTCCACCTCTTTAACAACTAACTAACTAGGTCAAGATGAAGTTACACAATTCAGGTGAGGAGCCAGCCTGGCCCTTAAATTAGAATCGGCAGGCGGGTCATAACAACAGTGCGAAAGCCCAGATTTATTCTACTTGGAATCAACTGTTCCCAGTATTCATCATGCAGTGCTTTACTTGCTTAATCGAAAGCAATCCTTAATAATAATAATAATAATAATAATCTATATTTAAAGTCGGCTTTTGGGTCAACAATTAACATTAGCTCAAAGAGCTATTATCGCCGACTGTAAATAACAACCTACAACTACATAACAGAGACTATTATTACCCCACTTTTACCCTAAATACCACGCGTCAGGCAGGGCAACTGCAGGTACCATTTTTAAAGTCTTTGGTATGACCCGGCCGCTGGTTCGAGCTCACGACCTCCCAGACGGAAAGCAGACGTATTACCACTAGACTAATCCTTGAAGCAACAAACATAGCTTCCTGCCTGACATTTCCTCAATTCATATACAACATCCGGAGCACCTAATTCCCAAGTGTCATATTCAGTGAAAAATGCACTCACTTTACCTGTCACTCATGTTTCGCATGTCGAAGGCCCAAGATACTAGTTTTTTTGGAAACTGTTATACATGCTTATTTACATTTAGTTTTTCTTTTTTGTTTGGTTCTAACATGATATTATAGCATGTTTTGTTTTCATAAGAGAATTTTTGTTATGACTAACTGCATGATTGTGTGCATGGTTGTATTTAGGTTCGTTTGTATGATCTTCTGCCTGGCACGGAACTGGTTCCTACTAACCCGCATACACTGAGGCCACAGACAATGAAATCACCAGTTCAGGTTTGTGGTTTTTCTTTAACATCAATCACTTGCTTGGAAAAAGATTGATTTCTTCACAGTTTTTCTTAGTTCTCGCTCCATTTCATCTTTCATTCACTACCCCCCCCCACATTTATGTATATAATATCATTATTTCAATTATTAATCATTTCTTTAAGATTTCCACGTACAGTTTGGCCTGTCAAGCTATGCTTTTAGGCTCAAACTGTATGCATCAAAATTATTCTGTAATGTAATTTGCACATGTATATGCTGCATAAGAATCTCTGTTGTAATTTCTGGATTATATTGCATTTATATTTATATTTACTTCAGTGAAATTATCTGTATTTTTATTATAACTGTAAGATGCAGTGTGGAAATAAATAAACTTAAACTTAAGAAATCTTAGAAGATGTAGTTTTCTAAATGTAAATTATTTTATTAGTGATAAAGTTGTTAATAAAGATTAACAGCTCATTAATTCTTTCGATGTGGACTGTTAAGGGCTGAATAGGGGTGTTCAGGATTGGGGGCGATGTATGATTGTTATTGCTACTTTTTTGAATGTCTTGTAAATAGTTTAAAGCAAATGCATGACTAGCTTTTCACCGCACATACGTGGAGAGTGTGCATGCATACACTCGAGTGCATCTGTGACTGTGACGCTTCTGGTGGAATGCACTTTGCCAATAAGATTTGGAGAATTTACGAAAAACATTTTGTGTTGTTCTTATCTCACGGAACTGCTACTAATATCCTAATCTAAATATCGCCCAAACATACGTATAATATATAGGCAGTGGGCCCTGATATGCATGGTTATTCTTTTTTCTTCATAGCAAGAATATTACTGTTAGGTTAACTTTACACTTTATTTATCATAGCGAAGTATATGCAGGCTATAAGTGCAAGACTTGATTATCTAAACAGGAAGGAAATGAGAAATGTACGTATTGCTACTACAAGACTGCAAATGTTTTGTTATTGACAGCATCACAGGGTAACTAATGCATTTGTAGTTCTGGCAAACTCTCAGACTGTGTGTCTAGACAACTTTTTTTCACCAGGATTTTATTAAGTGATAGGTTGGAGCTAAAATTACAGAATTTGACTGTCATTTTCTTATCTGTATTTATTCACACTTGTATTTACTGAAAACTGTTTAATTAGTACGTAAAAAATGTATAATAATATTTCTTATATACTATATCATATATTAATATTTATATTACATATGTGTTTATTAAAACTTAGTAATTGTTCTCATATGCTCAGCCATTATTGAGTGAAATGAATTTTAATGTATGCATCATTTATGTAAATAGTTTTTGTTTTTAATTAATCTTCTCTTTTAATCCTTCTATGCAACTGATTTTATCTTATCTTTTTCTATCCGTATGTATTTTATGACTATGTCTGCGAGCCGAAATAAAAGATCAAATTTGTTGTTCAGGGTCTGGAACTTCGATCCCGTACCCCAATCCAGACTACTTGATCCTGAAACTCAGTTACCATCTGAAACCCTGACCCTGAACAGCCTAGGGTTGATTCATCCCAGCAGACACAATTGCATTTTCACTGCATCTCAAAATGGTTTTCAAAAACTGTTTTCAGTACACAGGCTTTGAACTATTTTAAAATGAATAGTGAGGTGATGATATGGCTTGTGAAGACTTCTGTTTGCTATTTTAAAGCGACGACATGCATTTTGTAACGGTAACACAACAAAAAACAACAGCATATCTTATAATATTTTGTAAGTTACTTACCTGTTATAGCATTTAAAAGATATTTTTATATATATTTCTGAGCCTCAAAAACACAGTGTTTTTGATACTCTTTTAAAATGTTGTGAAAATGATGTATTTATTAGGAGTCTTGCATGTAACTTTGCACATCTTGAATAACTTTTGGCAAGGTTTACTAATTTTTTATTAATTATTAACTTACTAATTAATTTACTAATTAGTAATTAATTTTGTCTTATTACACCTGGAACCAGACACCCGAAATAAAATTAAATTCTAACAAATTCTAAAAACATGGAAATTTGATCAACACCAAGTGTAGTGTTTTAATTATATGTATGTAGGGATGTTACCAATAACGATACCTAATGTCGATTATCCTGTCAATAATTATTGATTATCGCATCGATGGCGATAAAAATCATTTTATTGTTATTATTCTCTGAAAATCGTTTCGAAATTGGCTCGTATTGTTGCTTGTCCCTCACGATTTCTCTTTGCTTTTTTCATTTATGCACTGGAGTTGTGCAAAAAATTAAAAAAAGAATTATTTGCAAGATTGTTCAAGTAATTTTCTTTTACTTTCTTCCGGCAGTAGTCTCTGTCCTCAATCGGGTTAGTGACGTGCAAATCCCCTGTGCAGTATCTTTTAGAGGCATTTTCCCAGTTATGTGAAGGCAGTACAACACACTTCAATAAATGTATTATGTAGTAATAGATCTCTGTAATGTATTTATCAGTTGCAGCTCATACATTAATATAATTTTATGACTAAACAAGGAAGAGAACTTTGTCATAAAGTTACGTGTATCTGTACATTAATTGAGAAACAACCTTCAAAAATCAGTATTGCAATACACTGAGGCATCGTTTAGTATCGTTTATATCGTTCGAAATAATTATCGCCTCGTATCGTATCAACTGAAAAACAGATTATCGATATTGTATCATTGGAAAGTGTATCATATCATATTGTTATATCTATGTACCGTTTAACATCTCTAGGTTTAATATATGTATGTTATTTCTTATATCTATCTTCTTGGACAAATGCATGGCATTAACTTTTCGCTGGCTTGCATAATTTTAATTTATCACTTTTGCCATTGTCCATACAGAGCAGTGTTTCTCAAGTTAGACAAGTGCATGAAAGAATTTCCCATAATACAAGTAACGAAAGTAACACTCTCTTTATAATTTAGCCGGCCAATGCTACTAAGTGAGTCTTCTTCGCAGTTCGTCTAAGTTCTTAGACAGTCGTTTTAGGGTGCGCGACCTAATTGAGACTTCTCCACCGTGGGCCTAAATTTTTAGGCAGTCGTGTTAGCGTGTGTGATTAAAAATTCAGACTTCCCGACAGTGGGTCTCATTGCTGTGGCGTTCATTTTAACAACTCTTTTTTGTCTTGTAGGTGCTGGATGAATTCTGTCAGAAGAACAACTGGGGCGTACCTCAGTTTCATCTGTTTTCCACGAACCAACCATCAGCTGCGGGTGACAGCCTGCTATTTGTCTTCAAGGTACCGTATTTTTTATTTACCCACTCGGGCTCTGTGCTCTAAAACACTTAAAAACAGGGCCGACTCAAAGGGTTGTGTGACATGACCGGAGCTGGATTCATAATCAAGGATGTCACTATAAGATGAGCCACTGAACCAGTAGAGGTATCACTTTCCTGTTCGGATGTGTGCACATACTCTCTCTACGACATAAACGGTCTTGGTTTGCATGACACCGTCCAGAGCGGGTATTGAACCCATGTTGCCCAGGGAATGCTGACCCTAGGCCACTGATCTCTCCACTCTGTAAATTTTGGTGCGTATTGAGTAATACTGTCTTTAATAATTCTGCATAAGACTGTTGGACCATCTCTAATAATTCAAGAAAACCTTGCCTTGAAATTTTATTAATTGCAAAGGAAGTTTATTTGGTTACTACTAACTGTGTACAGAAAAATAGTTATTTGATACATTTTTTGAGCAGCAAACCCTTTTTGTACGTCACAGGTTATTGTGCCAGGTTTCTCGCTACAGCCGTTCATGCCTACCAAACTGTGCAAAACTGTGGAAGAGGCAAAGACATATGCATCGGAGTTTGTTCTTAATCAGCTGGGACTCAATGTAGAAGGTGCATTTTGCATTTTTATATCTATATATTGCAAAGTAATCAAGTTCGGTTTATCAAGTAATCAGTAATGATTTATTCCATCATCAAAGCGTGTAAAACTGATACGGAAGATTTTATGAAGGTAACTGAGAGTTGTACAAATTTAACAAATTACAAAAATTGCAGAAGTAGTTGAAGATCTCTAACTCACCCAGGTAATTCACAAGCATGTTCAGACTAGAGAGCAAAACTCGATGTGAGTTGCTTTCCCACAGTTAGTGTGAGTGACATTCCCTTCTCTATTCACTGTGAGAAGTGTCGAAAGTTACTCAGCAAGGCATTCATACGAGACAGTAACACAGCTGTCGCAGCAAGTTACTGTCCGTGAGTTTGCAATAACTTGCTAACAGTAACTCGTTAAACAGTTCACATTGTGAGTTTGAGGCATTCACACGCGACAGTAACACAGCTGTCGCAGCAAGTTACTGTCCGTAAGTTTGCAATAACTTGCTAACAGTAACTTGTAAAACAGTTCACATTGTAAGTTTGAAGCATTCACACGAGACAGTAACACAGCTGTCGCAGCAAGTTACTGTCCGTGAGTTTGCAATAACTTGCTAACAGTAACTCGTAAAACAGTTCACATTGTGAGTTTGCTGTCTGAGAGAAAACTCGCGACAGAAAACTCGCTAGACTGAATTCGTCATAAGACTCAACCATTTAATGTTGTTCATAAAATTTTTCTTCAGGTCAAAATACGACATCCGTTGTCGAAAGTGATGATTTTAATCGCCTGCCCGATGATTTCTCGTTGGGTGGGCTGCCCTCTCAGCTGAGTAATCTTGCTTTGTCGTCTCCAATGGGTGGGCCACCTCCGCCTGCAATGCCGCCGAAGCTTTCCGCTTTCCATTCCACGCCGAATCCTTCCGCCACTGCAACTTCCTCCACTCATCTGCCTGTGAATTCCGGACATAGTTTGAGCTCGATGCTGAGCCAGTTGAACATACCTATGGCAATGTCGTCTGCCTCCCCGTACCAGAATCAACCACCACCGCTTCCCGTAAACTCCTCGTTCCAGCAACACGAATCGAATACCTACTTTAGACACCTGACTTCCTAAGAATTCCTTTTCAGACGTAAGATTACTTTGTTCGTAATTTCTGCATGAAACTGTTTGTTAACGGTGTTTACACCATAGCATGAAAATGTTTGTATTTTTAGCAAGTACTAGTGAACTTTAAAAAATGCAGTAAGTATAAATTAAAAAAGAATTTTTAATAACTGTAGGGTTTCAGAATGTATCATGGCAGTAACAGTTTATTAATGCTGTTAAACGATAATTATCGATACAGAAAATAGCCTATAGTATCATTACTACAACAAAAGATCATTATCGTATCAGTACCAAGACGTATGGCAGATGCATGTAAATCTGTGCTACACCTAATTATGAAAAGGAATTGCTAAATTCCCACAACCCAGACAGAAATTAATTATGCAATAAAGTTAGTCTCTGATTCGAGACATAGTTATCACTCATGTCAAGTCGATTTTCTCGAAAAATGTATCAGTCTTTATCAAATTTAGAAATGCATCTTATCGTGTCGATCAACAACAGTACAATGTATTGTATTTTTGAACTGCACAACTCTATGAACTATCACCAGTTTTGTTCGTGCACCAACTGTTTGTGATGTACTATGTAGTTGAATAGTTTGGCTTTTTGGATATTTTTCTCTAGCTGATACTGCTACATTCTGAAATTCTCTTATCTGGTATTTTTTCTTAAGTTCATTTATTTATTTTTTGTATAGCATAAATATCTATATAATTATGAATATTTGGCAACATTAACATGTATTTATGTTGTAAAGGTTTAACAACATTAACAAGTATTTCTGTTGTAATTGTTTGGCAATATTAATGTGTATTTGTTTACTTATTTTTCAGTTCATCCAGAATTGTATAATTTCTACAATGATACCCAGGAGCAAGTCTACCAGCAGCCACAATTTTCTTAGAGTTCAGTTTTTATAATTTTCAATTTGCGCAGTTTTTGTTTTTTCTTCAGTTTACAGTGAGCCACTACACTTTCCGTCGGCATTTATGCTGTTTAAACAACTGTGTCAGAGGAAACTGTGAGTTATTAATTGACTGTTTCCAAATTGTGATCCGTTTTTGTCCAAGGATTTATTGTCAAAGTTATTTTTGGCATTTTTTCGTTTAATTCAAATTATGTTTTACCATTTTTACGTCATTCGTATGCCACGCGGGTTGTAGTATTTGGGTACGAGCCCGCGTAGATGCCTTATTGACCTCGTAACTGATATTGGTATCGGTGAGCATTTTTTCATGTGGAGCTTGTAAGATTGAAGGTAAGGTTGCAGTCAGTTCAAAGTCCCACTTTGCTGAGCATACTGTTGATTTCGACGTCTGGTTGATGATAACGAGTCTGGTAAGCGCAGGGCTTGGCATCTGTTTTGTTGACATTGAGGGCTGTACTGTTTAGATGAAGTGGCTTTTTTATAAGGCTAATCAAACAGTTTGAGAACTTGTGCCGATTTAAGCATCATGTAGTAATATCGTCTTTTGCTCTACTTTTTTGCTTTGTACGAAAATAGCTCTAGTGTCACTGCCATGAATATGGAATTTTTAGGACTAAAATACTTTTTTGCACAATCAGAGATGTTCGTCAACTTGACATGTACTTGGGCTCATTTTTAGGAAGATAAAATGAGCATGAGTATAAGCTTTCATTTTCACAGAAGTGATTCGGAAAACTTTGAAATGAGCAAAAAATTCTACATTTGTAGTTCATAATTAAAAGTACAAGTAAAAACAAAAATTTTATGAAGTCTCCTAACCCTGTTCATTGTGTAACAGTAGCAGCTTGGTGTACATAATTCTATAAGATATTTTAGCCAAAAAATAGTACCTTTGAAAGATAATTTAGTAAAAGAAGTAACGCCTTTGTAAAATATTTTAGCCCAAAAAAGTAGTACCTTTGAAAGTATTTTAGCCAAAAAAATAGTGTCTTTGAAAGATACTTTAACAAAAAAAGTAGTACCTTCGAAAGTATTTTTGCCAAAAAAGTTGTACCTTTAAAAGTTATTTTAGCCAAAAAAGTAGTACCTTTGAAAGATATTTTATCCGTAAAAATTAGTGCCTTTGAAAGATTTTTAGCTAAGTAACTAGTGCCTTTGAAAGATTTAAGTCGCTCTGGTGCCAAATACTGATATAAAAATATTTATCATTTATATAGATAGCCTTATGCATGTGCCTAATTAAAATTGAAACCAAAGACTAACCAATTATGGACATTTGTGATAAGTTTGAAAATTCCAATACCACTATATAAACGAGTTATAAAATTGTTAGTAATCGCATTTTAATGAGTTGCTTTTAAAATTCCCGAAAAATTCTTATCGTATTTTAACTATTTTTGCGTTGCGTAATTACCAATTAGATTTTAATGTATGCGTTTGACAATTTCATATTAATTATTACCTTTTATGCTCTGTGGTTGTGTTTAATTAGATATACATAATTATATATTAAGAATATTGTTCTGAGTCCGTGTATTGAAAGCACATTTTTAAATGTCCAGAGCTTTTCAGTAAAACCTTGTTATCGTCATGATGCTTCCATAATTTTTTTCCTTACTTTGGTGTCAATTTACTTATGAGCCAATATTATTTGCTTTAAGTACACATTAAAGTACCATGCAAAACAAGGCAAGTACACATTTAACGCCAGCATGCAGTGAGACACTTGTAAGTGAAACAAAATTTCAAGACAAATTTTTAAGCTTTATTTATGAAAATTGTTTTCTTTTGCTTTAAATTTTAGACTTAAAGTAATTTAAGCACTTCTTCCTGTTTGCGTATGCAGCTCCCTCGTGATGATACAATCCCTTGCTGGAAAGCTTTGAATATTTAATAAAGCTTTATCTATATTTAAGTGTATTAATAGTTGTTTTAATTAATTAGAGATTTAGAATGTGTTATTATAGTCAGATATGCCTACAGACTTAAACCTGTGAACATATTTACACTTATTCTTTTGCCCACCTAAAGATTAGTTATCTCTGCTGATAGTATGACCTAATTTCAACTGTGAATATGATCATATGACAAGGTTAATATCCACTTGATAGATGCATTTCCTTGACTTTTTTGCTGTTTGAACATTTTCAGTTTTAAACGGTGATATATCATGTAAATTTATCAGTTCATCAACAGTAGTATGTTAGTGTTCATCACCGTTGTTGTAAGCTTTAATTTCCCGATGTGTTATCGTATAACTTTGATAACTTCACTTTCTTGTGACAGTATTACTTCAACCCCTCTCTCTTAAATGTGTTGATTTTCGTTTTGCCACTTGACTCAAATTATTGCAGTAGAAAATCTGTCTCTTTTCAAGAAGCAGCTTTGGTATCAACAGCGTTGCTGTCAGGTGTTTAAAATAGCAATTTATCATTATTTTCTTATTTTTAGTGCCAAATTTTACTTCCACAGTTAATAATATGAAAGAGCTAAAACATTAGCGGAAATTTCCTCAATTTTGACCAAACATTTTCACCTGTAATTTTTGATTTAGTAAAATTCTCTAAAGCGAATTCTCTAAACTTTCTGTGCTGTGATGTGCTATAAACATTCCTTGTGTTCTTAATTTTTTAATGTTATTTGTGCGTACTTATACGCACTGAGGGTTATTCTGCCTGTAATACATTTATTCACCAAAAAATTAGTATGAATACTTATGTACAGTCGGAATACCAAAAAACCCCGTGCATACAGGTACACCGAAGTGTGATAAGCAATGATGTATTATATTTTTAACAACATCTATTTTTGAAACAATAATACATATGTGCCGTCCTCGTATTTGTAAGTACTGAGCGAAAATATAGCTGTAGGAAACTAACTGGTTCAATGTGAAATCATTTACCACAAAATTTCAGATGGTTCCTTAAATATCACAAAATTTTTAAGTCCTTAAATTTCAACTGTGGAATTTCTAGCTGGGAAAAATTGCCGCGTATTATGGCGATGTGATTTAGATTTCAGAATAACATAATATAAGTTTAATGTTCTTGTTTAGCAAGTTCTTATTTTTGCAGAACGTTTTTATGGAGTCATAGTGTTCCTACTATTTTTGATACTCATTCAGAACTCTCTTATTTTTCACTTTGCTTAACGGTGTCTTGCCTCAGTATTTATAGATATCCAGTCTGAAAGGTGACTGTAAAATACGAGAAACTTAAGCCGTATCAATGGGTCTGTAACTGTGCGCCGCAGTATAAATACAAACCGTGCGGCACTCGGCATGAAGATCATTGCGAGTTGTCGCACGTTAAACGTTCGACTCTCCTTGCAAATTTCTTCCTAATGAAAATCTTGAATTCGTCCGAGTTTTGAAATAATCGGAAATCTGGATCTCTAGTCAAAGATTTTCCAGAAGAAAATCCGCTAAAATCAAGGGAATTTACTCGTGTTTTCATTTGCGAATGGTTTAATCAGTGAAGAACGTTGATGCTGGCATTAAAATGCATGATAGATTTGCTGAAATTTTTTTAAAAATTGTGAAGAAATTCCTAGAAATTCATATTGATTCGTAGTTAGTATTTCTGTGAATATCTAATCCGTGTCGCTGGTATGTTTAAAAACTTTCTAAAGTTTCGTAGTGATTGTCCGTACTTCATGTTTTATTCCAAAATGGTTAGATTTTTTCCACATGGCCTTAGAGGCGAACTCACGTGCACACCATTGTAACATTCGCATGGCTTTGGCGAAATGCATTTATGTCCCACTGGTCACACTTACATGTTTTATAGGTAGACTCACTATAACAATATAAATGTTACGATGTCGTGCATGTGTGTATGACTTGCGAGACTTTGTGAATTCGTGGAGACATATTATTTGTAAAAATCGTTAGGGTGAACGCAGTATAAGAACTACAGAATTTGCTCGATGGGCTATTTCGAAGTTGATATATTGCTTAAGTTTTAGAATTCTAGTGATATTTTATTTTTGTTTCTATGCTTGCGGTTATGTGCTATTTTAGTTCAGTTAGTTTTGTGGCATGTTTTGCAAACAAAGTTGGTTCAGTTTTTTGTCATATTTTATAGTTTAACATATACATAGTTTGTTTTACATAGTTTTTGTTGTAAGAGTTTGTTATTATTTTTAACATTTTTGGGCATTTGTATAGCTGCACATCAGCACATATGTTAAAAGAGTATCGTGGTGCCCTCTAGTTTGCAAAAAAATATCTTTACATGCATAAATTCTAGGCGCACTCATTACGTTACTTTTCCTAGGCATCTTACAGTTTTTAGCATGTCTACTATTTTATACACAGTATCTGATAAAAAGGTTTTTTATCGGAAACCGATATTATGTTTGTTAAAATTTGGATCTACATGTATATCCTTTTATATACATATTAATTATTATATTAAACCCACTGCATAGTTTTTCATAAAACAACATTTGGCATGATCTTGCAAACATTAATACTTAATTAACAAGTGCAAATTAGTCTAAGTTTGTTTCTCGTGAATATGTAATTTAAGTTAATTTATTCAGATTAGTTCAACTTGCGCAAATGAAAATATTTTTAATAGCTGTTTTAATTATGTTTGTTATAAAAAGTAGAATAATTTGCGAACGATTTTCGGTGTTTAATGCAGCCCACCATACCGTGAACGTTCCAGTGTTGTTATTGTGAAAAAGTTATGCAGGTACATGGGTGACCGTTTTAAACGTGTTGCAAACCTTTTAGAGTTCGAATTGCTTCTTCACATCATAAGATACAATGTGCTATGGTCAGAATTCAAGGTGTAAACCTGTAAATGTTAGTTGTAATTTGACATGAACAATTAAAGTTGCATTCTGTTTTTAAAACATTAATGTTGCCTTTATGCATTTTTTATCAGTGCAAATCTTGATTTTGTTTTAGTATTAGTAGAAGTAGTATTAAATCTCCAGTAGTTATAATATAACTTTTGAGACAAATAGTTCTTCGACTGTAATTGCTACAAATTGCACATACATTAGATTGTCATCAACACCTAGGTGACTCCACTGGCAGGTTTTCTCACTATAATATGTAATCCAGCATCCTTGTTATAGGCGTGTTCCAATTAGCATGGTGATTAAATTTCAATGGATGATGTTTATAGTGTCTATCTAATTTTGATTTAACTTGTAACCTGCTGCCCGCCTCTCAATTAAGCACGTTTTATCTATAACAAATGTGATCAGTCAACTCGCTGATACATCATACATAGGTATACAGAATCTGGGCAGAGATGATACATACAGTAATTCAGATTTTTGAATTAATTTTTACCATAATACATGCAAATGGTAGACAATTCTAAAATACAAGTATACGTAAGTTATATGTATGTGAAAATAAATTAAAACTCCCTGCTCAAATGATGAACAATGCTGACGTGAATTTAATTATATTCTGATTCTGTATCTTATACAGCCCATGTGCTTCTGATTTTTTACTATTATTCGCATGTGCATTTAAAGATGCCCTGTATTTTCAATATTGTAAGCAGGACTAAAATAACATGGCTACTATATTTTCTCAGCAGACCACATCATTTGCGACGTGCCTTCTATTCTTATCGGCTAATTTGTAGAACATGAAAATGAAAATCTACAGAAATGTTTACTTAAGTCGTTCTAGGTGGCAACACCTTACAGCAATATGTTACATGGTTGTCCAATTAGAAATAATTAGGATTGAACCAAAATAAGTATTATAATACTGACAACAATATTATAGTTTCATTTGGTTTCATATGTATGTATATATATATATATATATATATATATATGAAACTATGAATATATGTATATATATGAAACTATGCGTGTGTGTGTGTGTGTGTGTGTGTGTGTGCGTGCGTGCGTGCGTGCGTGCGTATGTGCGTGAATGCGTGCGTGTGTGGCAGCGATAAAAAGAAGTACGACAGAAGTAAACTTTTAGTTGTATTTTAACTGTAATTTAGTTGTAATATAATTGTTGCTGTTGTTGTGATTGTGATTGTTATTGTTGTTTGTGTTGTTGCTGTTGGTGGTGGTGGTGGTGGTGTCATTTTTGTTGTTCTGTCGTTGTTTCGTTGTTCCTTTGCTTTTTGCTGTACATAGTTGTTCCATGTAATGATATCTCAAGAACTACTTAAGTGCATGCACAACATAGTGTGCATTCTCCACCAATGTCACCTCGTTCAAGTTAGTGTTAATGTTGTGTTGTGTTTAAAGCATTTCATAAATATGTCGTTAAATTACTCGTTTTCACGAGACTCATCTTGTGCAGACACTGCATGCTTTTGCTTTGTTTCGTGTTACTACTATTATTAAATTGCTGTCACTGCAGTTAATGCTGTCACTATTGATAATTGTCGTTGCTATGTTGCTGTCCCTTGCTTTTGCAGTACCCCCTTTACCGAATAGCTGGCGCTCACAAAATTTTAGTGCAAGCTACAATACGTAAATCATTTTTTTGCAATTGATCACTTCATAATGTTCGACGTGGGTTGAAATCTGAGCTTACTGGATTTCCTCTCTATTATAGCTGACCAGCCCTTTGATAATTTGGTGAATCTGTTGTGATAATACTGCTGTAAATATGTTTGAATTTTGTTGTTTACACTGTTGCTGACACAATATTGTTGCTGCTGTTACTACGTTTGACTTTTGTGGTTCTTTAATTGTTGTAATTCTGTTGACGCTGTTGCTAACACTGTCCTTGCTGTTGTCAGTGTCATTGTTATAACTCTTTATTTGTTAATCGTCATTAACAGTTTTGGTATAATTCCAATATATTTCAATGCGCTGCAAAATGTCTTTAATAGTTATATGGCATATTGTTACCAGTTGCAACAGTTCACTTCAGTGTACTAGTAGTGTACTGATAAAATTTATTTCTCTGAATCTGTATCATACCTGTAATTGCACTAGTGCTTCTAAAGAAAAATTGGTGTTTAGAACTGAGAAGACCATTTTTTGGTACTAGCAACGTCGTGAAAATTGACTGGAGCAGAAATCACGATTGAATAACACGTCACATTTATGCATTTTTTGCAAGATTTTGGTTACTGCCACTGCTGCTGTGCCAGTAAAACAGATAGGCTTTTTGAACAAAATTTAATTTTATAGTTTTACAATGAACTTCCCAACTAGAAATATCACTTTATTTTTTTCAGTATTTTTACATTTTCTAGTAGAGCTTGTTGTATGTTTTTCTGATAACGACTTGACAGTTGACATCCCAGCTGGAGCTAGGTCGTGTTTCTTTGAATTTGCTAAACCTGGGCAAGTTTTAGAAGTTGATTTTCAGGTATTGTAACGTATTGCTCACTTACATATGACTGTATTTTTCATTTGTTCCAGCACAGTCGGTGGTTTCGACTGTGGCATTATTACCGAAAAAGCAAGAAGAAAAAACTGAAATTGTTTCAGGGTCGGTCGCTAGACCGATTATTAAATAACTGAAAAGTGTCATAGTACTTTTAGTACATGCTGTGCAGCTCACTGGTCTGAGCACTGCCTTGTGCGAATACCAATACAGAAGTACAGCAGTTTCCTTTGTTTTTTGGTCAGGTTAGGCAAATGCATAAAAGGTCCTGTATCACGTAAAATGTACTGTACCAGAATTCCTCCATTAAGATATTTCTTCCGTTACTATTTCTACTGGTACTGGTACCCCATACATTCATGTTTGCTCGTCATAGCTGTGTACTGCCTCGTCATGTACTGCTGAACTGTGAACTGTTTTGGCAAATAATACTTTGCTGTAGACCACCTTACCATGTGTACCAAATGGTGAGGTGGTGCGTAGCACTGTGGTACATGGTGAGGTAGTAGCAGTACAAGCCAAACGTGGTATGCGAGCTTTTCACAGAATATCCTCTTACACCAGCTAAAGTATGTAATTTCAATTCCCGCAGTCTCAAATTTTTTATTACGTGTTAAGGTAATAATAACTGTCGCAAGTAAACTTCCACTAGAGTGCTCCCCAGATTTTTTTGGGTAACTGTAACTCACACACTGTCGGTGCACATGTATTAAAAATAGCTTTCATGATGTTACACACTATAACCTATAACGTCGAGCTATGTCTACTAAACGTGGAATCTTAACAACCTTCTATGAATCTTAGTGAGGCATGGTTTTGCAACTTGGCACTCACTTCACAGCGCCATCTGCAGCAGATTTTTACTTCACTTTTCCTCCGATAGGTAGCAGCAAGGACGCCAAACTTTCAAGCCCGAATTTTGGGCAACATGTTCTTAGTCGTTTTTCTGTCGTGTCAGGTTTCAAGTTGGTGAACTGCTTTATGGTCCAGCTGTCATGTCTGCCTGCATAAAATATTTTCTTACAAGTATTTTTTAAATTCATTTTGCTAATTATCTATACTGATGACTACGTTACGAAATGAGAGCGGTTAAGCTGCACCAAACGAGTGACCATAACCTTTGTTTTTTGTGATTTCCAGTTAATGATATCTTGCCTCTACATTCCATTTGTTTGTTTCTGAGGTTATATTTATACATACCCAGGGCCAGACTATGACGTTTAGGGGCCCCTAGGCTAATGAAATTATGAGGACCCCCTCAAGTAGAACCACCTCTAAATTGCCCGCACGTGCCTTGAATATTTTTACTCATGATATACTTTAGACATTTACATAGCTTGCAGTAAAATCACTACAAATTCTTTAAATAAATTAGAGTAGCTATCTTTTGTTTGTCAATAAAATGTTCTTTAAGAAATACCATTTTTGCTATTTATTGCAAGCCACATCAATCACATATTTCATCACAACCTTGGTGAAAGAACAGATTTTTTTCCATTAGTGGAAAAACAGATTTTTTTACCAAACCAAGCCTGAGAGGCCCTAAGCTTCAGCCTATACTAGCCTATAGAGCACTTTGGCTCTATATATGTATAATCTTTATTTGCACATGAATTCAGGAATTACATGACACTTGAAAATTAAATACACACTACAAAAATATTTGCAATGTAGAAAACTGGGGTTTGCTTGTTTGATTTTCGTTACTCAAGATTGTTATCTAGGCGTTGTTTGCTGATCTCCGTGTTTGTCTATGTTTGTTTATTATGTTTCAGGTTATTGATGGAGGAGATCTGGATATCAGTTTTATAGTACAGTCTCCCCAGGGCCGCCCTCTAGTGACTGACATTAAAAAGCAGGACAATAATCACAGGTAAACAAAAAACTGAATGAAAGGAAAACGGGATGAATTTTCACATCCTACCCCATTTTGAAGTATAGTAAAAAGTATACATTTTAACACCTATAATAGTGACAAAACATTTCCCATAAATAATAGGTTAATGGCAGACGAACTTAACTACTGGCGACAATCACAATTGAAAAATAATTTTTGACAGCACAAACATTCCACGAGTGCATTGTACATGTATGTTTGTCAAAGCGAAAGTTGAAGTGCAGTGCTACAGTAAAACATTCAGTGTGATATACAAAAACTTGACAAATTCTAAGTTTCAAATTCATGATATACAAAAACTCGACAAATTCTAAGTTTCAAATTCATGATATACAAAAACTCGACAAATTCTAAGTTTCAAGTTCACCACTGTGCTCACGCGGGAGCTGCCGAACATGTGCACTACATCACAACTGGACACCTCTGAACTGAGAGGTACAGTAACCTGTTTTGAGTGCAACATGTTTCTGAAATACAGCCGCTATTGCCCATCTAACTAGCGAAAGACAAAATGCCCGTAACAGCGAAGAACTAGCCACACGAGCGGGAAATTACCATTTGGTGGTTAATTATTCTTTCACATAAGTCATTCGTCAAAACATAGTATGTTCCCTTCAACGTTTTATAGGTTGCATTGTTTTGAGTTATAGCTTAGGATTTGGTCAGGTTTTCCTTTGACTTTTTGCTATTGTGCATCTGAGTCTTAGATGCTTTCCCTTTTATTAATCTTAAACAACTGTTAAAATAGTCAGTCTTTGATAATGTACTGTCTGGAAGTAATGTAAGCCTCAGCGAGCTTTAAATGTCAGCTCAAATAGTTTCGAAGTAAAAATTTTTGTTTAACGTAATAGTCACATTATTTTGTAATACTTTAGTTATTGTGTTTCGGGGAAAATTTTACTTTAAATTAATGTGTAATAGTGATCGTTAATCAAAAAATTCTATTTTGTATAGCAAATGAGCTTTTTGTGCAATCACAAGTAGCCGTTAGAGGTGAGCATAAAACGTTTGAGTTTGAACATTCGAATTGAATTCAAATGTTCAAATTTGATTCAAACGAGTTTTTTTAGTTCGAATTCTATTCGAACGTAAAATTATAAATTCGAATAATTCAGCACTTCAACCACGTACATTCTTTATCATTACAAATTTAAAACATCATGAAATTAGTACAATTTAGCTGCTATTTCTGGGCACCAATTATTAGTGGCTTTACTGAAGCACAAACTCAGTCAATATGGATGATCTTTGTTACACCGAAACTTGTGATTCTTTACTTATTCTTCGAAAACTTGTTGGAAACCCTTTCAAACTCAATTTGAATTTGAAATACTTAAATTCGATGCCAAATTCGGTTTGATTTGAATACGCTTTCTGGTAGAGAATGCTCACCCCGAGTAACCATTGCTACTTCTGCTTATATTTTCTCACATGTTATTGGGCGCTATAATTTTAATGATTGGTTATTATTACATAAATTAGTCTAGTATAAATGCGAAAAACACTATTGCACCTAAAATCATTGTTGAGTATAATCTGTTTGTTCTAAAGATTATTTAGGGTCAGCCTATAGTGATCTTAAACCAATTTTAAAAAATTATGCCAACTTCAGTAGTAATGTGTTCAATGACCTCTTCAGCTGTGTTCCTATATTCCTATATAGCAATAAATGCAGTTTAAATTTAAATTTATCAATCAGCCAACATAGTACTCGATACCAAGTAAAATTTTCACTGGTATTAATATAATTACCATTTGTCCATGTAACATTTGCTTAACACATTGGTTATGTGCTGCCTTTCCATTACCACCCCACTTTTCCTTCCCTTTTCATCTCTGACCCTTTTGTCTTTTTTCTTGTTTCCGAGGTGGCCTTGGTGAAATGTGGCAGAATTTTACAATGCCAAGGTCTCCTCAGCCTCAACTGTTATCAGTAAGCAGTGGCGGATTTAGGGGGTGGGTCAAAGAGGCCTGGGCCCACCCTTTCATAGTAGCAGTTACAGCACACCAAGTGAATATTTTCTCTGGATTATAAGCTTTGGAAGTGGTAGCTTTTGATGACGTGGATTGAGTAAAAAGTTCTGCATTAATGATTTCAGTGTAAAAATGCCCTTTAAGTGATAATTGAAGTTTTTGGCAAAGATATCGCTGTGCGCAATTATATGCTATGCTATACTAGTATATTGATGTGTAATTAAGAGTCAAAAGTTTGAAGTGACATAATGAGTTTTAAACTTTTGAATTTGCTTGAGGAAATAGTAAGAAAAATGGTCTAAAATGCATTGGTAGCTGGGGGCTTCCTAGACCCCCCCCCAGCTGCTTTTTCGTTGGGCCCTTTTTCTAAAACCTGTATCCGCCTCCGGTAAGCATTAGTAATTTGACCTATTCACGTGCATTTTTCACACAGACTCGTGTAAGTTTATATCCAGTGTATTAACAAATAAACAAACTTGAAATAAACTTGAAATTAAATAAAAGACTGTAAAGTGTTATGACACATAATTACTTGTTTTGCAGGATAGAAGTTAAAGAGGAAGGCGATCATAAACTGTGCTTCGACAATACGTTTACTCGTTTCTCTGCGAAGCTAGTCTATTTTGAAATTGTGATTTATAATAATGATGGAACGGAAGGAGCGGATGATGACGATGAAGACTGGCTGAGCAATATCAGTCCTGATGAACTTGTAGATGTGAGCGTAGATAATTTAAAAGTATGTATTTTTGTTTAGCTGGTGTCACTTGTTTCGAGCCTGCTATTACGATCTGAGTTGCAGTGTTCAGAAATGCAACAAAACATTACTAATGTTTTTAAGCTACTTGTTAGATTTGATCAATAAAACTAAGGCCACTCTTGCAATGTTATAGTTTTCAAGTGGACAACCCACTACGTTTTGTTGCAAAATTCTTCCATTCAGCGCAGCTTCATCCGCAATTCATAAATACTGACTTCGCTACTTGGTGCTTTTTGCTGCGTTTTAATGGTAATTTTAAGCGAACAGTGGTATGATTAACTTAATTTTCTAGTTTCAAAACTCTCCAAGTTTTGCGGTTTTCATTCAAGGAAAAAGTATTTTTCCCGAGGATTTATTTATTTATTTCTTCCGATCTGAGAGAGGTTAATAGCAAGGACTTTTGGAGGTGGTTTATATTATATATTATAGTACACATAAGTTTATCTGTACAGCAAGACAGTGATGAGTGGAGATTATTTTTGCAGTGCAATAATACATACTTTCTGTTGCTTATATACAATGGGAACATGTGTATAGAAAACTGATATTGTGTATGGGAGATATTCTTAAGGAATTAATCTCCAACAGCATGCCAGCCAAGTGTTTTAAGCAAAGTTTAAATTACAAAAACTACATAAAAGTTCCTGCAAAATGTCTTGCAGATGAAAAACAAAAAAAAAAACAAATATATTTTACAAAAATTTATTGCAGAATAACTGAAACATGTTATATTATATTAGATTACTTAATGAAATTCTTACCTAAATGGTTACCAAGCGTGTGGTCATAAGACAGGCCAGTGCCAGGAGTTGCAGATTTTCCCTGATGCCTTAACCAGTCAAATGGATTAACCCTTTCATTACGTATTTGCTTTTTAACTGGACCACATTGGCTTCGCACATTTGTCAATAACTTCTTGTGATGTGTTACTAAAACAGAATCTTGTAAATAAACAGGTGGTTGTTTGTTATTGAGTACTAATATTAAATATTAGTTTAGTTCTACACATGCACACATATACGAGCTCACATACATGCACTCACGCATACACACACGTGCACACCCTCATAAATAAGCATGTACTTATTTGGAAACCATTTTGCACAAAAGACACAATACTAATCCATAATATGCAATCATTTTATCAGAATGCAGAACAATCAGCTAAACATACATTTCATCAACGATCTACGAGTGATTTTGCGTGGGAACATACCATACAGTACAGTATTGTGGAATGCACCTGGCTTCAGATGCCGATTGGATGGTTAGCGTTACTTGTTGTGAAGCAACCCCAATCCCACTCATGTTAAACGTTTCTACAATGTTTTGCACTTCCGTAGCGGTGAAATAAACAGACCTGGGTGATTGTGCTTAGTGCTGAGCTCGAGCAATAGTCTACCGCCTTCCGTCCCCTGCATAAAAACATGCAGAACACTTCCGCCTTCCGTAGTGAAAGGTTTACGTCTTGACGATCGTAAAATTTCAAACGATTAGTCATTCTTGAGCTAGCAACTGCTCTCAGCAATTTCGTTAATATTTACGTAACTTGAAAAGGTCATTTGCAAGCTGAATTCCTCTGCCAACACACGACCCATTTAGCAGGTAAACAGACTCATTTTTCTATAGCTTTATGTATATACATGTATACACCTGCCGGGTGGGCAGATCCACTAGCTAGTGAGGCCCTAATTGTCTGAGCACGTGTAGGTTTGGCGCTTTTTTGCAATAGCACGTTTATTATAATAATAGCATGTAAAAATTCTTATAATTTAGTATGTGTAGAACAGGTAACAGAACAATAGTCTTCAATAACAAATGTAAATAATTATTACTGAATATATAGAATGCTGTGGAGTCAGAGTCAGCAGTAAATTTACTGCTAAAGAAGTCGGAGTTGTTAAAACTTTGGGTTTTGGAGTCGGAGTCAGAACTCGGGAGCATAGAGGAGTCAGTGTTAGAGTCTGTACAAAATAAACAAGTTCAAACTACAGTTACTTTTAACTTTTGACACATGTATGCATAACGTCCCATTTTAGGACGGTTTCGTATTGATGTCTATGCAGCTAGACTGTTTTTCGAGCATAAGAAGTAGTGATGAAATGCTACTGTAGCTAAATATTGAGAATACTATAAACTATTCCTTAAAGGCAAGAGTTGCAGTTGGTGTCGGGAGTCGGGGCTCCTAAAATTTTAGGAGTCAGAGTTTGATTTAAAATTTTAGGAGCCGGAGTCAGAGTCTGAGTTGGATTTTCTAAAATTCTAGGAGTCGGAGCCCTAGTCAGGAAGTTAATGTACTGACTTTACAGCCTTGTGTATAAATGTTACATTTAATAATTACCCTTTGAAGCTCTCAGTTCCTGGCTCCTTATTTACAAATAGGTTTATAGAGTTCACACACTCGTATGATGAGTTAAATGAACCAAATACCTACTTGTTCTGTTGTCTGCTTATGGCATGCGTTCTTAATTAACTTTAAAGTCCTAAGCCAGAAATTACAGTACACTCCATCATTGCAGGTGGCATTAAAGATTTAATGTCACACAGAATAAACCTTAGTCACTGTCACTATACTACTGAACTAGCCAGAACCACGATGAAAGAAGCAATTTTGTCAACTGCTCACAATAACTTGGCTATCATTGCTTTGAAATTTTTAATGTAATGTGTACATGGGGGTCATTCAAAACTCGTGCATCGCGTAATTTGGCATAACGATGTAAGCTGACAATGTAAACACGTACGTCAGTGGGACAGTCTCGGTAACGTAATCTAGTGCTAGCTGCTGTAAACTAAAACAACTCCACAGACAAGAAGCCCGAGGAAAGAAATCAATTTATGATTATTGTAAGAAACTTTGAAGTTCGTTTCTCATCCATTTATTGTTTATTGCAGGATTCCATAGTGAAGGTAAAAGGAAACCTGGCTCGTTCCATACAGCTTCAAGGGTTGCTGCGTGTGTTTGAAGCCAAAGATCGTAACATCATGGAGAGTAACTGGAGTCGCGTCAACACTTGGTCAATCATCTTTATCTGTATTATGATCGGAACCGGACTTGTACAGGCACGAATTGTTTTAATTTATCGAATTTCGTCAATCTTATTTGTTAGGTATGATGATGAAGCTGATGATGATAATGATGATAAATCCTTTATTACGCCTCTATTTGCAGGCTCAATACATCAATAATTAAAAACGAAACCATGTACATATATTAGTGACACACAAAAATAAATACATACAATTACATAAAAATGAAAGCAACTGTACAAATTATATACAAATAAACAAATGCATATGTATAAACAAATACGTTAGAATGCACAAAACATATACAAATGTAAATAAAGGTATATAGCGATTAGTTAACGTTTTTACAATGTAGTCATCTTTCACTAAGTCCAAAAATGCAGTAATTATACTTTTGGCTTGCTTTAAAAATACGACATCTGTTGTTTGATCCGCAAGCTCTAACATAAAATGCCTCCTCTTCCTTTGGTGACCAATGGGCAACAAAATAATAAATGATCTGGTGTCTGAGGGGACCGTCCAATCCGATGCGGCACAGAAATTGATTGAAGTTTCCTTGCTTAGTGAGAAAACAAATTGCCGCAGTCTCCAACTCCAATAGCCTGCCCGAGTTTCCTACAGGCAGATATAAAGTTGTACCAGCTACTAGGATATCGTTCCCCGTTTCAATGCGTTGCAGTTAAGAAATTTGTTAGCTAAAGCTTGGGAGTACGGAGAGGTGCTATTGTTATAACTAATTAATTCTGAAGCTGTGTATCTTGCAAGTTAGGTTTTCATGCATACCCGAGTTTTGTCTAAGGCCCAGAACAAACAAAAACTCGCGTAATTAACTGTAACCCGAGTTTGCTGCAGTATTCAATTTGCCCGAAAAAAAACAGCTAAAATATGCTGCAAGAAGTTAGGATTTTCCAAGCCTGCTTCATGATCTATTTTCTGTCCAAAGACATTAGAATGTTCATTAGTGATGTGATTGTTTTAGAATTAGACTTGTTACATGTTCTTACCTTATCTTTCCTACAGTACCAGACGGCTTGTTGGAGGCAGAATATGTTTTTATCCCATCTACGGGTTTTCCCAATACTTTTATCTTCCATGTATGAATTTAAAGCAAAACAGACTGAAAATGCAGATATGTTTCTTATCGGCAATGAGGGACCAGCACAATGTGTCATAGCTGTAATTTCCTGCTGAGTTTATTGGCTAAAAATCCAAGTCATCCATCTTCTTCGGACCACTGAATTGTGCATTTGTTCAAACATTGTTTTCACAGTTATTGCCACTATCCCATTTTACAATTATTCGAGCAAATTAGTTGATTTTTTTTCTTGTTTTTTTCAGGTTGTCATGATTCGTAGTCTTTTCGACGACAAAAGTCGAGTCGCGCAAGTTATGCGAAAAATCAAAGGACAAGGCTGACGTATTGTACTCAATCAAAAGTGCCTTACTGAAATGTATTCAAACGGATTGGGAAGCTAACAGAGGCAGGCTTGGCGCGATTTGAAAAGCTCTTTATAAGAAAAAAGACTTAATATTAACAACCACTTTCACACTGTGTATATTTTACCACCGGTTATTAAGAATCATTATATTATTGTTATGTTTATATGTTAGGTGTCAGTAGATCACAAAAAATAAGAAATCTAAAAAACTTTGCTAAATATTCAGTTTTTTCTTGAATATTTACAATAGCTGTTATAGTTTATACAAGCATTACATGTTGTGGGCCTATGTATATATTTTTCAAGTAAAAAATGAATAAATAGTGTAATTTGTTCTACGAGAATATTGTTGTTTGTGTGGCATTCATAAAGATTTTGTATAAGACTTGTAATATAAACAGGAGGTAGTTTGTTAATGAAATGGGATAGCAGTCTAGATCTGTGAGCCAGATGTGTGCTGGCCACTTTTTGTACGTTTGGTTTGAATATCTGTAAAACTCAGCAGCTTAATAATTTTCAATTCAATTTCAATTTATTTCAGACAAAAGCATCCATAAGGTTAGTTACACACAGTAAATGAAAGATGAATGAGTTAATAAAGAAAACTATTTGATAAATATTATGTACGTAGATGAAGCATAACACATAGTCTTGCACATTTAAGTATGTTTAAGAGAGTTCTGTGACATACAATAATTATATATAATTAAAGTATGTTCCTCCGTCTGCTGTCAAGTTTATCATATGCATCAGATAGCTTGATTCATCTCAGTGAGGAAAATGAACATCTTCTTAGCAACACAAAAATAAAGGATAGCAAGATTTACTGTCATTTTCCTTGTGCTGCAACTATAAGGAAGAGAATTAAGCAAAGACCTAGTAAGAAAAGATCTTTTAACTTTAATGCTGCACAGTTTGATGGCTATATAACTTATTATTAATTCATCAATATCAGCAATCGTTTTAACACAAAATGAAACTTGTGGTGCCATCTATGTGTGCGTCTGGAAATTAAAGTGTGATGAGGACACAAAATTTGTAATCAGGAAGGTTAGCGAAATGCTGGTTTGCTCTTGCTAATCAAAACGTCACAGGGCATTAAAACTTTTCTACTAAAATTTATTTTTTAAAAGATTTGGACTTCTTCAGGTGCAAATGACCTTTTATGAAATTAGTTTAGAAATTCTTTTGTAATTAAGCTTTATAAATTCTTTCTACTTCGTTTACTGTTTGATTTGCTTATAAATTATTTTTACTTGGATTTTTGACAAACTTCTAAACATAGTAACTACTTTCCATAAAAACATTGCAACAGCTACAATTCTTAATAATCGCAAACTTGTGAAAATATTAAAAGGAGTCAAACCAATATAGTTTTAAAAAGTTGTTTTGACTATATTTTTGTGCTATGCGGTTACAGCATATGAACAAACTACTCTGTAGCGTGGCTAAAATGGCTATAGGCACTTGACGGAATTAGGTATGGCGTATATGGGCCATATTCTCAATGTTATTGCTCTATTATCAACATTAGCTTCTTTAGTTTGTATTTGCTAGCACTAGATGGCACAAGTGAGGCTTTCCATGTTGCCACTTACGTGTATCACTATCAGTTGTGTATACGCATGATACATCATTATCCCAAATTATGAAATTACGTGTGTACAGTTTTTGTGCGATGTACAAGTTACGTTAAAATATTCAAATAAATGATAGTCAAATTATTCTGAGTAGTTGTTAAAATTGCTTCTTCATTTGTGGTTTTGACTAGTTCAGTGTAGCGTAATAGTTTAGCCGGTGTGTGTTTTTATTAAAAATTTTGAATGCCACCTGCAATGATAACGTGTAATTAATTTCCCGCTCATTGAGACGTTAATTAAGAGTGCACGCCATAAGGGAACGACGGAAGTAGGTATGGTTTTCACTTAACTTGTCATACGAATGTGTGAACGCTATAAACCTATTTTTAAACATCAGTTCTATTGTTTTGTTATGGTCTAATTGTCCCAATAAACTTCTACACCGGAACTGTAATTTTTGGTTTCTTGCAATTATTAATCGATAAATTTAATGTTTTTGTTTTTAGGTGTGTAATAATCATGGAGCAGTTGTATAGGCAGACAATTCAACTTCTTAACGATATTCAAAATCACATGAGCAAGTATGAAGTAGCACCAAGTCAGGACGCTCAGCATATACTTCTCCAGATCAACAGTTTGTTCGGAAATGTCAACAACAACGTGCAGCGGGTAGAGATACTGGTAAACAAGGAGCCGCCTGTGAGGAGACAGAATGCGAAACTGCGGCTGGACCAGCTCAAATACGACCGCCAGCATCTTGAGGCTGCTCTTCGCAACCTGCAATACCGACGTCTTCAACGCGAAGAGCAAGAGCGACAACGAGAACAGCTCATGTCAACCAACTTCCGCACAAACGAGTCGGAAAACACGTCTGTTGTGATAGATCACACCTTGCAGCACCATACACACCTGCAGAGTGCAAACCGTGAGATGGACATACTGCTGGACAGTGGCAGCAGCATTCTGGGAAGTCTGCGTGATCAGCACGGAACCCTCAAAGGCGTGCAAAAGCGCCTGTTTGACATTGCGAACACCCTAGGATTATCAAACACTGTCATGAGGCTGATAGAGCGACGCACATATCAGGACAAATTCATACTTTATGGTGGGATGATTGTAACGTGTGTGATCATGTTCCTGACTGTCAAATACCTTGTGTAGTTGCGATGCAATTCTGTTGAGTAAACACTGGTGCATTTAAAGGCAGGGGTGTATTAACATATAGGCTAGCTAGGCTATAGCCTAGAGCGCCAAAGTTTGAAGGCATCACATTCTAGAAAAAATTCTTATTCTCCTCCGAAAATGCATGTACTTTCATATGCATGTAAAGGGCACATTTTATAACACACCACAGGCTGTTACTGAGCGGACCTTTCATATAAGTGCCACATAACGAACAGGTGCGAGGTATTACACAATAAGCAGTTGCGCTGCCTGCATGAATATAAGTGCTATGCAACTATTTAATACTACGTAATTAATAACGACCACATAGAAACTGTGTTAATAATGTTTCTAATACATCACAAGTAATTGTTTATTCTGCTCATTACGTAAGCAATCATAAATTCACAATAGAGATGGGCGGGACAGAACCGTCAGCCTAGGCGTTGTAAATGGTTGATACTCCCCTGTTTAAAGGGTGGAGCTAAAGTTAATGGGTCTAATCAGTAAGTTTGATACTGAGAAGTGAAGGGTGAGATTTTACTTGAAAAGACTTGTGGTACTGCATTTATGAATAACATTGACTGTGTAGTGATATGGTGGTGATGGTGACGGTGACACAAATTTGGTGTTAGAAGCTGAACAGAAGATTCACAGTATCCTTTGGTTACTGAGACTGCAGCTTGGCATTTTTAAAATTTTAATTAACCTGTGATCAGTCTGCTAGTTTTCTGCATCGATGCTAAAGTTACGTCGCTACAGAGTGTCTCAAAAGTCGCTATGCACTTAGCATTTTGTATATTTTTCTAAGAAATGCAACAAACTGTTTGAAAATTGATACAGATGAACTGAAACCTTGGACGATTCTTTTCGTCGAACTAGATGAAAATCAGAAGAGAAATGCTGCACTAGTAAGCTTTGCTATTTTCACCAGCTCCTTCAGGGACCTGAAGAGCTTCAGAGACTAATCCAATGGCAAGTTGGGCATCTTGCATTGAGAAGGTGTCTCACAGCCCATGAGTGGTGAGGAAGGACGGTAACTTGTTGAAACACTACAGTGATAACAGTGAGAGAATAGTGTGGTCCGTACGGATTTCTGCTGTACTTCGATTGGTGATCGAAGAACTTTTTGGCAGGATGATTTTGCTCCTCACTTCTAATGTTACTGTTGTTACCATAGAAACGGGGTTTCAGTCAAAAAATAAATAGAAACAGTTGTCGTGGGCCATTTGCTTTGCTCGAGATTGGAGAAAAATCTAAAGAGGAAGTTAAAAACCAAAGTGTATAGTAACTTGAAACCCAAGTGTATAGTAACTTTTGAAACACCCTATACTGTGTAATGTACAAAGTACATAATCATTAAGATGCCTATGTACTATTGCCAATTATTTCTGCTTTTTTTGATAAGCAGTGCATCCTTCTTAGAGTTGTGAGGATTTTTTTATGATTTGGTAAAGGGCAAATTTGGCACTGTGAAAAAACCTATGTGAAAACCACGTTTTTTACAATTGTCAGCCATTTTGTGAGTGAAACATGTCTGCTCAACAACGGAGAAATTTGACTGTATCAGCAATCAAATATTCACTGCAATGAACCAATGCATCTCTCCATTTTAAGCTCTTGAGCCGACTCATTAATTTTTACTCAAACCGAACAATTTTGCATGTAATCCATCTGTTGAAAAACCCAACCCTATCCGATCTTGCAGAATTTTGTGCAAATTGTTGAAGCTGTATTAAAAATATTAAATATTTGTTATAACAAGTCACTGCAGCATTGCAACTTTTTAAAGTCATTCTTTAAAGGGCAAAAGCCAATTTTCAAAGCTAAAATGCACAGAATGAAGTGGGACATGCTTAAGTGCTTGTATTTATATGTAGCAGCAATAACCAGAGTCGAATTTACCTACTAGTGGGTCCTAAGCCAAACTCGTGAGTGGGGCCCCAAATTTATAGAAATGTTGGCATGCTTCAGCATACAATATATACATATATATACGCACGCACACACACACACACACACACACACAAATATATATTTATTCAATATCCAATATGCATAGGCCAGTGAATGTCTACAATTATTGTTTGGGTGGGTCCATACTCAGGCCGTGGCATGCTGAGTGACAAATTGGTTTCAGTGAGCTCCCAGATACGTGTAGGGCCTACTATAGCTTTTGATAAATCTGGCCCTAGTAGTACACGGCGCTGTTTGCTAGTATTTGGATTACCAATTTTTGCCAATTTTACAAAATGCCAATTTTTTGGCATTTTTACATACGACTTGTGTTGTCAGCAGAATGATCTGTAGAAGCATTGATCATTTGGGTGTAAGAAGTGGTATTAGGTGCTGGAATGACACGACACACAAAATTGATGAAAGTTTATAGATACAACTTTTTCATTTTTCTGTGTTTTTTATGTACAAATAACTGACATTCCAAAGTTTGTTGGAGACTGTATTTTTGAGTGCTGACACATATGCAACTTTTGTCAGCTCAGCTTCTCACAAGAAAATATTATCAGTAAAACTGCTGCAAAATTTAAATTTTTTCAATTTTGTTTGCATGTGTGTTTAAAGAGAAGTTCTTGATTTGTGTTTTAAAAAAAGCGGAGAAAAATTCTGACAGAAATTGAATGAATAAGATTTTGTTTTTTGTGTTTTTTTAGTTAAAAAATGTCAGTTATACAACTTTTATCTGCTTGTAAAATTTCAGTGTTTTCTGATTACATTTTAAGACACACTGGCAGATTACTATTTATATAATACAACTATTATAATAATACAAACTTGTGACTGTCAGATTAGTTTAGTAATTGCCTAAAACTAAATCATCAAATCCGCTCAAACTGTTATTGTAGGAATCCTTTCCATGCGATGCTATTTGTTTCTGACCCTAATAGCATTGATACGTTGTCTAACGGTTACCGTAACCAGTATTATTATGATTGTTTTACAAAAGAATTTATAAGCTGTTTTTCTGTTGCCAGTTTTTTGTTCTAACAAATGCATGATAAGTATATTTATTTGTGTTTAATTCACCAATTGTTGTACTGTAATTTCTATTATATTACAAAACTTATTGAAATATTATGGTACTAAGCAAGTTGTTAAATAAATTGATTATACATATCAAAATACTTGCTTCATAATTTTCTGGCAGCATTTTTACTGAAAAACAAGTTAAATAACAACAGTGAAATCTGTAAAGAGCTGGTATTGGGCATAAAACTTGTCATACCTAATGTGTGAAAGTGTATGTTCAGTGTTCAACGAATGCTAGCCTGGACGGAAGTAGTGCTGACAAGTCCACTGGCATAGTAGTGTTGTCTAGTTTTTTGCTGGAATAACTGCTGTGTTTACCGTCTTGAGGGCAGATTTCTATTATTTTAGAATTCTGCCAGCCCACAGTACATGTGATGATGAATGAACGTTCACTTGATGTTCACGAATCGTGTGAACACTGAAGGCTTCATAAATAAATTTTCTCCCACTGAAGATGAATGCTGTCACACATCTGTGTTCTGGTATTTGGTGATTGTCACTTTCTCATTAGATCAGCATTTTGTAGTATTGCCTGATATGTGACAGTATCTGTAGCGGATAGCCCTATAGGCTGAAGCCTAAGGCCCGGGATCAAAAGGGGCCCGGCAAAATAAAACGAAAAAAATTTTTTTTGTAAAAAAAAATAAATTGACAAAAGAGCAAGGGGCCCGCCAAAATAAAATATAGAAAAAAGTTTTTTTTTCAAAAGTTAGTCACTATATTTCAAATCGGGTTTACACAAATCAAGTTTACACAATTAAAGTTTACACAATTCAAGTTTACACAATTTAAGTTTACACAATTCACGTTTACACAGTTTAAGTTTAAGTTCAAAATTTCAGTTTCCGAATTTTTCTGGGGGCAAAGTCAGTTATAATTTCTGAAAAGTCCATTTTTATCAACATATCTGACTCAATATGCATCAGAAATTAGTAAGAAACTAAAGTTACTTTCAGAGTTTCTGATTGGCTTATTTTAGTTGACATCCAACCCAGAAACTCACCAAGCTGTAATCGTGTTTATATAGTCCTAGTCCACAACTCAAGGATCAAGAAGATATAATTTTTATCACAATCGGTGGGCAAAAACTCACAAAATTAAATAAACTTAGAAACGACGAGAGCTCCACAAAAACACGTCAGCTCAGCAGTGTAGCAACATTTAAAAGGCCCGTTCCAAGCTCAAGCCTAAGGCCCATAAAATCATAATCCGCCGCTGGACAGTATGTATCTTGTTTAACAATTATGTATCATATGCCCAAAGTTAAATTGTAATGAATATTAATTCAACAGTATCTAGCTGAGCCGTCCTCCTCTGTAGAGAGAGTGTCACATAGCTAATTCAAAGGTTATGATTGCTGTACCCTTGACCTTCAGGCTGGTGCAGAAGAGTGCAAGATAAGCGGGTGCTCATGCTTGTACTTTGCATGAAAGACTCGTGAATGCCTGAGTTCGATACCCACACCGGGATGTTTCATTTGCCATTGCTGATTCTGGCTATTTACTTCACTGGGGTGAATGCATTATTATTGAATTTAGAATTTATTGCACTAGCAGACCAACCACCAATTACATCAAAAACGTAACAAAAAGAAACATACCGGGTAATTGATGATGATAATGATAAGTCTTTAGCCTCTTTATGCAGGCAAAAATTTCTGTACAAACATTATACAATTTTATATAGACACTAGAGTGAAACCTACAATATTATATGTTACGCATTCTGTAATTACGTTTTTTAATGGTGCGTCTAACATTATTTACAGTGATGTTAAACAAGGAGCATTGAGTGGTGCTAAAATCAATGTTAATAATAAAGCAAGCTTCCTGTGAGGTAACATAGAAATGCAGATAAATTAACACACTATTAATAGAGTAAGTTGTACCAGTACTGCAGAGCATAACATTTTCTGTAGATAAGAAACATTAAGCGCATTAAATAGTTTAAAATACAGTTAAGTTAGGGTTAAAAAATTTAGTTTATCTATCAATCTGTTTACAATATTTTCGTACTAGAGGTACGAGTATGAAATTTAAATATCATTGCTGTTACATAATTCATCTGCAGCATGCAGAAAGTTGATTATAATTTTAAGAATATTTCTACGTTATTCTGACCCATTAAAGAAGTTGTTAAATATGTAAACTTAGTTTGTTTGGAAAATTATTGTTATTTTGTTTAAAGGCTAAAGCTAAATTTTGAGAACTAAAGGCTTATAAAATTTCTAGTGCTAATGACAGGTGTGTTAAAATGTCTAAATGTTGTTTGTATGAATTCGTTGAGTGCTTCAAACATCTCTTGCTCAGCATCGTCGTCAGACTTCTCTTCGTCGTCTGAAGAAGCCTGGATCTTCCGCATCTCACTCAGTTTTGCCTCCAACGCCGCTCTGGGACGTCTTATCGGCTTGGTAAAGACAAAATAACAGCATATAAAGAAATAGAAAATTATTTTCGCGTGAAAATCCATCGGCTGCTTTAGATTATTAAGGCACAGAATTATAGACCGCTTTAGATTATTACGATTATTAGATTACAACGGCACACAAAAAAATAAGATGCTTTTTCACGTGAAAATCCATCATTTTTCATTAGCTGTGGGTCTGTAGAGAACGTAACTTAACTTGATGGGAGCGTATCAATAGAAAAATAACGTAATTGCTTGTTGCCACGATGCGACGCTTTCTGTGGCAACGAGAAATAATACGTCACTGGGCCGGCGCTAGACAGAGCTATTTTTAGCGCCCCCTCTTCAACGATCAGCCCCCTTTCCCAGGGTTCCCACCATGCTCCGAAAGACAAAGATAAAGGCAGCATTTATTTACCATCGCCCATTACCTTTCAACTTAGCAGCTTTTTTACTTTTTGTTTCCTGTACGTTTCCTGTAAATTTCGATTCTTATAGGTTTATCTGTCATCATTAGATAAGTCTATTGTGAGAAACTTTTTTTATTAAAGGGAAAGGTCATTGCTATAAGTACTTTTTTAGCTCTGCTGCTCTATTTGTTTTTTCTGCAATTCTATTTTTATTAAATGTAGGTGTTCCTTTCTTATATCCAACCCGTCACTTCATTTAGACAATATTCTCTTATTCAGGCATTACAGCAAAATAGGTACAGATGATTATATGTATTCAAATTCCGACATGGCTAAAATCCTTCTGCTAGTCCAGTGGCTTAAAGGCACAAGTTAATGGCGAATTAGGTACCAGTCACACCACAAACGTCCAGTTTGAGTTGTCTCTGTTGTTGGACTCTGGCCTACAGAGTTCCAATTTGTATGAACAATTATAGTCTTAACCTTTGACTTTTCACTTTTGATAGGGGTAGAAAGGGGTCTAGCTCATGTTTCTTTAAAATTTTGTTAGTAAATGTCACAATGTTATTCATAGAAGGCAGTGTGATATACTATGGCTAGCACTCTTTAAGGCACTGGTACTGCCATCTACTAAAGATCTATTGTGAACCAATAGAGGTTACTGCACCTTTAACAAGAGTACCTTCAGCAGGTTTGGTGACGTATCAGTATGAATGGTACTTTACGTTGTGATTCTAACTACAGATCATAAGCGTTTCATTTGACTACTTTCTCATCCAGCTTTTAGACAAATAAAAAACAAAAGCAGCTTAACAGATAGATCGCAGAACTGGGATTGTTGGGGGTTTTACTCACACGCCCAGCCATATTTGCACTTAAAGCTTATACGAAATAAACAACTAAAGCGCGTGTTCACGATTGTTTTTGCTTTTGTCTTGTCTTAAAAACCTTGTGCAGCTAAAATTTGTTAATCGTAATGATTCAAGGTGGGCGGGGCTAAACGCCGTTTGCGCTCTGTCTATTCGTAGTGTTATTTTTCACAATTTTTCAGACCTGACTTTGGGCAGACAGCTATACAGCCAAACGGATGGACACACAAACAAACATGGGATTGAATCTAGCAGTTTATTCCCTGCGACTAATGCATTTTTGAAGCTAGTGTTGAAGAGATGCTTACGATGTCTGTCAACAAACCGTTTTCCTCAAAAGTTCCCAATTTCCGTTTTTTATTTGATCAAGTGGGCGTAGGCCCATTGGTTAAAATCCCTAAGCAAAATTTTTAAACTGTTCAGGTTGACCATGTTTATTTTACTTCAATGGATTATCCTACCTGGGACACCTGGAATAGGCAACCGGACGGGGTAGAGGTGGTGCTAATTTGCACCCTTACGCTAACTTTCACAGGGTGGTTTGAAGAAAATACAGACGTTAATTTTAGTGAAAAATGTTGAAATCAGTTAATTGAAAAAGGACGAGGGAAAAGGATTTAAAACTATGGCAAGATAAACTTGAAGCGTGTTTTACGGCTAATATGTATTTGAACAATAAACCACGACCTTATTTTGAAAGCTGGGTGGACGATATGCAACTATAATACTGAGTCGCTGGTGAGCGCAAAAATTAGCGCATTGGAAATTAATGGAAATCCATTATTTAGATGGAAGATAGCTGAACGTAATAGACTTTGTAAGTGTGGTTTGGACTTAGAAAATTTACACAGAGGCGTATTAATCAATAGGCTAACCAGGCTGTAGGTTAGGGCGCCAAAGTTTGAGGGGCGTCACATTTTAGAAAAAATGATTATTCTTCTCGGAAAATGTGTAGACTTTCATATTTATGTGAAATGCACATTTATAACACACTACAGGCAGCTACTGAGCACAGCTTTTATATAAGTGCCGCATAACGAGCAGGTGCAAGGCATTACACAACAAGCAGTTGTGTAGCCTACTTGAATATAAGCGGTATGCATACACGTGTAATTAATAATGACCAGGTAGAATCTAGATTAATAGTGATTCTGATACACCACAAGTAATTATTTAATCTAATCATTACATGAACCATAAATTCACAATAAAGATGGCCGGGACAGAACTATTAGCCTAGACCGTCGTAAAGTCTTGATATACCCCTGAATTTACATTATATTTTATTGTACTATTCTTATTATGAAAATGAAAGAAGTATGGTTATTTGGGGAGCAGTTTAGATGAAGATCTTGTGAGTTGGGTGTTTCTCCAAAATACATATTTTGTGAAAAGCTTCTTAGTGATATAATAAAGAAACGTTGTGAGATAGGAATTGCAAGCCTTGTCTAAGTTAGCATGTTTTTTAAATTTCATCCGAGTAGGATTTTTGATTGCTCACCTAGATATAAAAAGATCTAGGCACTAAACTGCGAAGCTCAAATTTTAGACAGAGCAAATAAAGCATGAAATGCAAAAAATCAAAATTAATAAGTATGCGCCCTCTATTCCACGCCTTGATTCGCACGACAGCCTTTAATTTTAAGGTATGTGTATCTAGGGAGTCGACCTGAAATGACTGCTACATGGCCCCTTTAAAAGGTCGCTTTTTTACCGAAATAGAAAGAGAAGCAATAGATAAAACCTACAAAATCATTAAAAATAGCATTTAATTTTAAGTAAAGAAGACTTATTTTTGTATGTGGTATTGACACCCTTATAGTAGTGTTTTCCAACGGGTGGAGGGATAAATATGACTCTTTTTAAGTTGATTTCATTTCCGAGGATGGATGTGATAAGAATAGAAAAATATAATTCCCATTAAAAATAGAAAAATTATAAACGGTATTAGAAGCTTACGTTTATAAATCTAATAGTCTGGTGCGTCTAATATATTCATGCCCTGTGTACTCAATCAGAAGTTTATTGTTTTTCAAGGTACCCTTCAAAATAATTGCAAGTTTACAGTCACGTGATCACAGGTTTCAAACGAATGCTGTTCACAACTTCAACGCGTGACTATGGATTATCTTCTTTGCAAACGAAGGCCAGTGATGTAGCCACTTAGGCCTAGCTACTTGCACTTATAATTATTGTTACGTACCACACACCTAAGATCATAGCATAAGTCACTGAGTTTTTAAATACTACATCTAACTGGACGGGGCGGGCGATGCAAACACACTACGACTGCGCACAATAAACACCATTGGCTTCTTAACGACAATGAAGTCACGCTAGAATATAAAATTTTACTATGGTGTGCTAAATCTATATTTATCAGCATAGTACAAGCCTACCCTACACTTTTAAATACTATCAGCCAACTTTAATTACGTAACTACGTCTAGGTTTCATATTTGCATCCAAATTTTCCTGTGTCCAGATCAACTTGGAAACACAAATTGCAAACCCAAGGGCCTATTTACCAATAGGTTAATTAGGATGTAGCCTAGGGTGTCAAATTTTAAAGCGCCAGATTTTAGCGTCCTCCAATAATAAGAAAGTCTTATTTTCCTCAGAAAATGCGTGTCCTTTTATATTATTCATAAAAAGCGCGTATTTCATAACAAACCACAAGCAGTTACTGATGCCGCTTTTATATAAGTATAAGTGCAACATAACAAAGAAATACGATAATTGTATAAGTGGTACTACGCGACATAGAGATGCAGCCTGTTTAGGTGTACAAGTTGTGCGAATATTATGTAATTAACAATAATTACGTAACTGCTCGGTAATACTACTACTAATACAGCACAAGTAACTGTGTATTGCGTTCTTCTATGAACCAACCATAAATCCATAACAGGATCAGCGCATTGAATTTACTATTAGTCTGGAGCACCGTAACGTGTTGATAGCCTTCACCATTCTGCAAACCAACAAATTTTGTTTATGTAGGCCTAACTGAACCACAAAGAAACAGGCTTAGAGACGCGTCCAATTCATTTGCTATATTTTTCTTAATCAAACGTTTATTATTATACTATATTGTATTATATTTTATTGTATTATATTCATCATTGTATTGTATTGAATTGTGATTTCTGTCACATGCTTAATTGTTACGTATGCTGTCTTTATGGCACTATGTGAGCTGACACAAATTTTATGTCATTTCAGCTTTAAAATTTATTAATGGTGATAATTACTTTATTATTGATATAGTTGTCGTTGTTTGGCGCAACACTGGTTTTCACATCGACATACTCTTTCTGTTTCTCTGTCTTTCTTTCCTTTCGTTCTTTTCATCCATTCCTCTCTTTCTCCTTTTCCATTTCTTCCTGAAGTGGCCTTTAATTTATGCGGCTGTTTTGCCATTTTTAGGTCTCCTGTGCCACATAGCTTTACTATTTGTGTTCAAATATATTAATTTTTGTGTTGTTTTTTCTTCAGCTGCGTTGTAAATATTAGTAATTTGCAATTTGCTAAGTTTCAATAATTTCATCATCATCATCATCATCATCATCATCATCATCATCATCATCATCATCATCATCATCATCATTATTATTATAACCTTTGTCTAGGCTAGCTCATGCAGTAAGCCGTCCACATAACTATTTTTTGCGTTAATTTTGCAAAATGCGACAGCGGCTAAATTAATAAAAAATATATGCCTAATGCCCAAATGTATATTCGCTTTGAGCTGTTAATTTTTACTTGCAAAAACACCCACAAGCATTTATGTTCTCACTATATTAAATGTTCTCACGTTTTCCAGCCTCTTAATGCTTCCAAGCTAAAAAGCATAATTATGACGGCTTTATATTTTTAAATTTTATATTTTTATTTATATTTTTTAAAAAACGTAGGCCTGACGGTTTGGAAGACGTAGTAGTTCATAACATACCACAGACAGTTACTAATTTTGCTTTTATATAAATAAAATATAACAAACACGTACAATTACTACGTAAGAACTATTACACAGCACGACGAATTGTTACCAATTGTTCACATGACCACCACTCTATTATCCCAATAAGAATTTTAAGTACATGTAACTTTTGATATTCGTTTTTAATAGGCCCTATCAGGCAATATTCAACGAACTAGTTTTAGATAAATTATTATAAGTTGTGGAATTTATGAACAGCATTTAACTGTCTACACTAGATCAGATTCCGAAAGGTGGCCTTCGTGGCATTAAACTAACCCTCCTACATAGTGATAGCTGCAATTAGTAATTTGCGCCCAGCTAACGCTCTCTAAGCGGACTAATTTCACACTAATGTCAAACTTTTGACAATCATTCTAGTTATTAAGAAAAGTAGTCATGATTTCATCATCGACTAAGTTGAGTGGCTTCTGTCGCATATGGCTCCGGACATATGCCTAGCAACCGTGACGTCATTACTTCGGTTCGAGCAGAAACCCCTACAAAAATAGCTTGGAATCTCCTTACGGACTACTTTTGCCGGCATGATTTTTCAAACAGTGATATTTTAGGAAATGTGAATTGTTTTACTAGGCTAAGAAACGCACGTTGTAGCGCATAAGTGATAATTGGCGAAAAATTAGCAAACAAAATTTTGTTTCATTATTAGTTCCTTTTGCAAGTATCGCGCAGTGATATTGATGGGGCACGGTGTGTACTTTGGTCCTTGCTGTCCGCCATTTTTATAGTCATCATTGCTGGAATTTGCGTGAACTTAGATATTAACATTTAGTCAAGTTTATTCAAATTTACAGCGTCCAAAATGGATAAATTGGAGAAGGAGAAAAAAGATGAGTTGGTGCAACGGGCCAAATTAGCGGAGCAGGCGGAAAGGTATGACGATATGGCAGAAGCGATGAAAAAAGTCACAATGTTAGAATCGGAATTGAGCAACGAGGAACGAAACCTCCTGTCAGTCGCGTACAAAAATGTGGTTGGAGCAAGGCGAAGTTCGTGGCGGGTAATATCAAGTATTGAACAAAAAACGGAAGGCAGTGAGAAGAAACAACAAATGGCCAGAGAATACAGAGAAAAAGTTGAAAAAGAATTACGAGAAATCTGTTTTGATGTTTTGGTAAGCACACACCTAGTACTAGTAGTAGTATTCTTTTGAAGGGTGAGTCTGTGACTCATCACATAAGTATTCGACTTTGGTATATAATTAATATAACGTCTACTACCATTGATTTTGCAAATGTTGACTTTCATTTGTTGGTGCATGTGGCTTGTGAGCCTGTTTTTGCGGTGCTGTGCAGTAACTCATTATGGTACAGTAAAAAGCAGACATATGCTCATTCTATATAGGATGTGTTCCTATATCTCTGACCATAATGCAAGACTTGAAGACATTTATTTCATTCGAAGTAGAAATAAAGAATTTTCAATTTCTAATATCTTTGGTTTGAATTGGTAGTTCTAAGACCTGAAAATAGATTTTGGTTATCTTTTGATTTCCAAAGTGTAGAAGGGCCGTCCCAAGTTCAGGCAAAAATTTTAATGTTGCAACTGATAATACCTGCACACATCAAGTTTAAAAAATATTTGGAATTTGAAAATAATGAGAAGAATCCTTTAGTATATGTCAAGTGGTTAGTCCCTGAGGAAGAAAGGCTGTTAAAAAATAAATGGGCATCCATTGGGTCTGCCTATAATATTACAGGTTTCAGAGTCTGAGCCTTTTAAAATAAGTGAATATTTGTACTACGAAAAAAGCACAAATTTGTTTGATCAACTGCAAATACTGAGCAACTGGAGTTATCAAGTTTAAGAATGCAAAAGAAGTTCAAAGATTTAGCCAAATATGGAATTCAGCATTGGTCATTTCAAAAGTGAACATGCTTTGCAAATACTCACAACCAGCTTCAGAACCTTAAACGTATTTCATCATTTCTAGAATGTCGATACGTGTATCATTGTAAGATTATGTATACTAATTACCAATACTAATTTTGTGTTTGTGTACATTGCAGATGCTGTTTTTACTGATATTTTACAATTAATTTATTTTGTAAGGCTGTATATTTTAATGTACAAGATAAACAATAATAACAAACCTAACTGTTTACTTAAATTGCTCCTTGTGAGTTTAGAAACTTGAGAATTAGTATGAAAAGTGCAACAAAAATGTATATTCCGCATTAGTACTAACCAAGCACAATCGAATGTGATTTAATTTAACATTTGTTGTGTGCACTAGTGATGGGACGAATTGGAACTTTGATTCGGATCAATCCCAGTTTTACTTTAAGTGTTTCAGATCCTCTTCGAGCTTGGCTTAAAAAAATGTGAAGCAGCCTTCGTGATTTCTGTTTACTCAGTTTAAGGAACAAATCCGTTGCCAACTATTGCTGTAAAATTTATGTAATATCCCTTCTTACCAGTTTAATCTCTAACAAAAGTAACATTTTTACATTTTGCGATGTGTGCTATGTCATGTTGACATCTTTATTATGATCGTGAAATTCCTTAAAAATTATGCACTGCATAAATTATTTGTAATTAAACTCAGTGCCCAGCTCGCACCAAATATTTTCAAAGTGTGACACAATTTAGGCACAAGATTTGGATTATTATGCTTCTAAACACAAACAATACTTTAGCACCATGTGAATTTTTCAATTATTTTAGTTGAAAATGAGAAAGTTCAGTCACAAAATACTCCAAATATCCCGATTTTTTTGTATGTAGTAGCACCCACATTTTGCAAAGTAACGGCATTATTTTACAGATGGAAGTAAGTAAAAAACAAGCTGAAAGTGAACTAAGGTAATAACTAAATCTGAACTAAGAAACTACTTTTTAGCAAGGCCATTATATGAGACCGTGTTTTATATATATGTTTCAACGAAACACCCATTGCAACTAACACTACACTCATTCTAAGATGGAAACCTACCTGGACTTCAGTTAAGCAAGATTCACATTCAACTTGGTATTGGAAATTAAGAATGAATTAAAGATTCGGTTTTTTTAACCATATATATATATATATATATGTGAGATTTCGATTCAGTTCGGTTTGGGAAATGAAACAGAAATCATCTTCGACTTCAGTTTCGAAACTTCAAGCTTCATCCCACCCCTAATGTATACGTACTTTTAAACATCTGAAAACCTAAAACACCCGAGAGTTTACCTTCTTGCATTAAGCACGTGTTTTGAATTTTAAAATTTATCACTTTTGCTCCTATACTAATGCAGTATCATTAGTTCCCCGTGTATATAATTGACCTACAGCTCTGGGAGGTGGGGTGCGATGGCTTCGCCCAAGCGCACGACGTCAGCGCGCCATTGACAGTGGCTACTGAGAGTAGCTACACAATGCATACATTTGCATATAATTTTGCTGGCATTTTGAAGTTAAAAATCTTAATTAACTAGCGTTTTCAGCGAATATTATTTTGAGCGAACTCCGCATTAAAGACAAGCGAAGGCTCGTGTGTGGGAATGTGCAAAATTTGTTTTTATTTTTATTTACTTAAAATTTTGGCCTTGGAAATGATGTAAATTTGATGACCTGCAGAGATCCCACTGACACTTTTGGCCATGTTCAGAAACAGAAACGGATGTATGGAAATGAAAATGATGTAAATTTGATGACCTGCAGAGATCCCACTGACACTTTTGGCCATGTTCGCCTAGCGTGTAATGCTTACAATTCATAAAATCAATAAAGACTGTTGCGCTAACTTCTTGTTTTCTTATTCACACTTATGTTACTTAGTACAACTGTCCAAGAGTAGACTAAGACTGCTCACTACAGTTGGGTTTGTTTCAAAACATAAGCAGTATTTGGCACAGCAGTTAGGCGTGTGGTCACTGAGTGGTCATTTATTCAAATGTTCTTAATTGCTAATTTAAATATTTTTAATATATTATGACTTGTGAGTATGAGCATTTGAAGTGAAATCAGTAAATTCTAATGTTATAGTCGTTAGCCAGAGTTTTTGTTTGCAATTGCAAACTTATATTGCATTTGTGGAAATCCATTGGCTTTTCCTTTTTTAAATCGGTGTTATTTTGAGAACAAAAGTCGCATTTATTCCTAAAATGTATGTAAAATGTTTTGTGGCACTATTCTGCTCTTTTAAACATATGTTTTTTGCCACTTCTCTTTTAAATGCCTTTTGTAACATTTTTGTAATATTCTATATTTTTTAAATTTTGTGAAACTTCATTTAAATCACCAGGCATTGTAAACACGTGACTTTGTTTGAACTGTTGCAGGGCTTACTAGACAAATATTTGATTCCAAAAGCTACAAATGCGGAAAGTAAAGTTTTCTATCTTAAGATGAAAGGTGATTACTACAGGTATCTAGCCGAAGTCGCAACGGGAGAATCAAGGCAAGGTAAGATGCGGCGTAAAACAGCTTACGATTAAACTGGTAGCTTTTTTTAAGAGAATAGAAAAGTTGTTTTCCGGCTGACAATAAAAATATTTCTGTTTCTGTTAATTGCCCGGATAATTTTAATTATCGCACACCCAGCCAAAAATTCCATAATTTTTTTGAGCGTCATATCCTTACCTTACCTACCTTAAAAGCATATTTTTTAATTTAAACTAGAACACAATAATTCTTATAACACATTAGCTAGGTTGTAACCATGTTTCTCAGCACTCAGAATAATGACGATGCCAATAATGACAATTGCCATGATGTGTGTGTCATCTTTGCTGAAAAGAACGGGCGATGCTTGCACCTGTTAAACTACCTGTTTAGCAGCGTGCACTTTACAAAGTTTAGACTTTAGAATGTATATTCCATTCGTAATGCTTCAATATTTTCCTCCCTCCCTACTGACATTTTTTTGTTTCATGAGGTAAGATTGGTTGCCCTCATTTGTCAAATGTACGCTAGTATTGCTATGTACAACTTGTGGGAGAATCGGCTGTGGATCCTCGTGGATTTTCCTTTCTAAGTCAACATAGTTACAAGCCTGTTGAGATGACGCTGAGGCTTATTGGTCAGATCACTATTGCACTCGTTAGCGATGTAACAGCAAAATTAGCATAGCTTCAGAACTCCCATAACTGATGTTTAGCTTGTTCTTCAAAGATGGTGTTGCATATTGCCTGTTATCCGGGTCTCCCTCAAATCTGTTAACAGCTTTTAAAGCTGACAGATAGAGATGTGAAAATGCAAATTATACCTGATACGTACAGTAAGTCAGTATAACATACTCAGATTTCTTCACATGGGATCTGCGCTGTGACATTAGTCAAATAATTTGTCATTTCATTCTATGACTGTGGCAATAATGATGACTTGGACAAGGACCTTTTTTCGGAGCTTTTAGTAGAAAAATGGCCACAGACTGCTGTTTAACATGTGTCAGTTTCATTAGTTGGAAGGGAAACGATGAGCTGCCACCGAGGACTGACACGTTTTTTTGAAGCAGCCTGTTGCATTTACTCAGTATTTCTTGAAGCTTTATTGTGCTTATAACCAAATTGACTATTTCTGATTTGCACTGCAGTATGTTGCAAACAACTATAACTTTGTCAGACTAGCCACAAAAATTGTTTGTGTCTTACCTCATGAGCTCAAAAAATGTCAGTATGAAATCAGTCTGTTTATTTCCCACTGGTTACCAGTAATGTTTTAAATTTTTTTCAATGCACCTTTTTACGCTTTATATATCATATAGGAGGAGATGGGGTGAAATGAATAGGCTTTTTTCTACATTGTAATTTTAAGAAATGAACTTTTCTATCCTGTTAATTATTTTTATTTCAACCAAGCATTCTAAGTTTGTTTTGTTTAGTAAAGCTCCTCGGTGTAGCAACAACAGCATTCTGCTTAACTTATGCGACATTTTTTTTGAAAAAAAGGCCTGTACCAATTCCGCCACCTCTAGGGTGAAAGAGGTAATATGTGTTTGCTGATTGCTTTACATTCATTTCAGTAATCTGTAGGTTGAAGTGGGTATAGTAGATAGTAGTAAAAAAAATCGAAAATTATTCTTACTGCAATAATTTGTATAATGTGAATCACTAATGCAAGTGGTTCAGGTTTAGTACACTGGTATCACACCATGTCTGAACTTCGTACAGTACATACGCCCCTCTAGTATTAAATGGTGTAGAAGTTCTTATCCTCAATGTTCGTCCCACGTTACCGTAGTCTCTTTTTTGTATGATATGAACGTATGTTCTGATAATTGTGGTATAAGCGGCAACACTACTTTGCTGATTTGGTAGAAAGTAGAATACTTTTTAGCCTCCAACATGATAATCAGCATCATACAAAATGGCAACCCTGACCGAGTGTTAGCCACTAGAAAAATGGCCGCGTCTTCCAAAACAACGAGTTTATAATAATTATTGCATTTTACGTTTTAAATTAAAAATACACTTTTATATGTCTGCATCAGGTAAGTTTCTGAATTGTCAAAAAAATATAAAATTCCGGGCCAAGATAAAAAATATGACTCAGGTGTATAGATGGAAACAGAAGTATTTTTATTGTCGGCTTTACATGTTTGCATCAACTTTTGCTTTTTTATCAACCTGGATATTTTGTGCTCTTCAATCTTACGTAAGAGAATTATCTAAAAATATTGTGTTCATAATTATCCAACTCCCGAAGATGTTCTCCATCTTTACAAGTCAGCTTCCTGATCTTGGGGTTCTGCAGGCCCAGCTGAGCTAGTTTGACGGTTTGTTACCTTAACCCTCTCGACAGATTGCAAATTTTATCAGTCAAGTCAAGACTAATTTGCATTTGACCCAGTAGCCCCTCGTTTGTCGAAGATCTTTTGCTACATTAACTTCTTTTATTGCAGCTTAAGATGCTGCTCTTCATTGGTCCAAATGCCAACAGCTTGCGTGATGCAAATCAGCTTTTTATCAGTCATTTTCTCCCAGAATTCCTGTTAGAAAATCATTTCCTCGTTAACCACAACCTCACTGCTTTCAAGAAAAGACGTCAACAGGTACCTCTTGTCACTGACAAAGGTGAATTTTGGCCTTTTCTGGAACTGTGTTCTTGTTCTTACTTCTTATGTTTAACCGCCAATTGCCTTTGGCCTTATTGGGGTAATATTATGTAACAAAAATGTATGACAACATTTACGGGAACATTTGATATGCCTGCTGACTGGTTCTGATAAACAAGATTCCTTGAAACTTTGTTGCAGGTATAGTAGAAGACTCACAGAAAGCTTATCAAGACGCGTTCGACATTGCCAAGAATAAAATGCAGCCTACACATCCAATCCGGCTTGGTTTAGCACTAAATTTCTCAGTATTTTATTATGAAATTTTGAACGCACCAGAACGTGCCTGCCATTTGGCAAAGCAGGTAAAACTAACTACGTACTTGCATTTATTGTAAAGTGTAATGTCAGCCTGAAGTAACAGTCTAGGTTTATGATTGTTGGCATAATCGGTCTCCTTAAAACTTCTTCAATTCAATTAATTTCAATTTTTATTTATTGTTTTTTTTTGTGCACTATAAACAATCATTATTAATAGGTTTAATAAGTACGTCACGAAATATAATTACAAAAGTTATAAAGGTAGAGAAAGGATAGGAAGTTACCTAGTCTGCTGTTCTTTACTTAGTATAGGAAACGATCATTAGACACACAGGTGGGTATGTAAATTTGCTGTTGACGGTTTAGGAAACATCATTACATTTAAGATTATAACACTTACTATTACTACATAATTAAGTAATCGAAAATAGGAAAAATATTACAAAATAGTGTGTTGAGAGAAATGGTATATAGTGTCAGTCTTGCTGAAACGACTAAAGAAACTAACATTTTGAGTTCAAGTAGATCATGTCTGTTGATTTAAGCCAATTTATTAGCTTATATTGATGATAGGTTCATATTAGTGCCAGTTTGTGAAGTGGAGGTAAACCTTCTGACGAAACGTTTACATGAGTTAAGTAGTGTGAAAGTGAAAGAATGTGTCTACACACTTAGGTGGTTAAGATCTTGTGTATAAGAAACTTTGGGTCAAGGTCAAAGTGCAACTCGGAAAGGTTGCCTGAAACCAGTCTGAGATAGATCTGTGGATGAAAGCTTGAAAGGTTGTTCAAAATTCATTGGGAAAATATGCAAATCTAAGTGCGGTACATCAATTTCACAACATCCTTCATTTTTCAGCAGCCATAACTTCGGTAAATTGACTGACTCCGTTTTTAGTATCGGCTCTTTCTTTCGACTCTTTAATCTATTTTATAAGAACCCGAAGAAGTCTATGATTAAATAACTTTTTTTATTAAAAAAAGGTGAACGGAGTAAGCTGAAAAAAGCACTCCTTGACAGCTGTTCTTAGTCTCCTCTTATATTCTGATCTGTTTATTTTTATTGTTATCTCAACTTTTTCATTTAATTTTCTTTTTATGACTTACACTGCTTTATTCTGTAGAGAGGGGACTTTGATACATGGGAAAGAATGTTAGTTTTTATCCAAATAAAAGTGTGTCAGCCAAAATGATCTCATTTCAATGTTGACATTTAACATTTCATTGTGTTTGTAATCTAGTCTTTACAAATTTTTGTTGTATGAAATGAGATACCAATATGCAGTGATAGAGAGTGAAGCACTCTGTTCAACATATAGTTTGCACACACTATTTCATTGCTAGAACTGGACCTAGAAGCTAAATAACTCGATTTAGTAGGCTTATTAAATTTTCTTGTCAAATACACCAGGTAATAGGAGATGGTTGATGCTGTGCACCATCACTACAATAATGCCATTGAACTAATTTATGCACGTCTGTCGAAAAGTACAGTAGTGCAGTAGACAATAAAATAACTAGTAACGTACTTAGTTAACTGATTTTTCATAATTGAAATCACTTTGATTACTTTGCAAGCTATCCTGTGATTTGCTGCAAGCTTCATTAGTTCTGGTACTTCGAGTGTGTTGAATGAGATGCACCAAAATCAGTTCATTTGTAGGGTAACAGATGGACCGGGCAGTTGTGCAACAGTGTTTATTGTTTGTATAAAATCAAGAAACCATGAAAAAAAATATGAAACTGGTGTAACAATAGTACTAAACGATCACTACTGTTTGATTTCTAATTCGCGAACTTCAGATTCAAAGTGGAAGATTCAGTTAATGTTTCAAAAACACATGCGAGTGCGCCACCCCATTACACCCTCGGTGTTTGATTTTTTCTGGTCACATTAAGAGAAACTGACATCAAATTTCAAACACAAATTTGCAAATTGATGGGTAGAGTAAACGTGTGCTGGAGGCTTCATGTAGTCGTGATCAAAATGTGCTTGTGTTTATTACAGGATTATTTTTAAAAGTTTTTTGGTAATTGCAGGCTTTCGATGATGCCATAGCTGAGTTGGACACGTTAAATGAAGATTCGTACAAAGATAGTACGCTAATCATGCAATTGCTCAGAGACAATTTGACGGTTAGTTCCGTGTTTTGCTGAATTGATGATTTTTTTTGTGGATCAGTGGGTGGCGACTGACGAGGTTTCTTCCATACATTTGTTTGTCCTAATGTTTCTATAGTTGCAATTGATCAAAGGAAGTTTTTCTTTTAGAGATGCTTCCAATGCAGAAGTGCACCAGCGTGTGCTTCATTTACTTGTTCATAATGAATATCGAAAATCCTGTGATCCGGCTAGGCTAGTGATAGTGAAAATGGCTGGCTAGCGATATTCAATTGACCACTTACTCTAGGGATTTGTGGGGGCGAAAAATCTTTTAAAGAAATTAGAACTCACCAGTTTTGCAAATATTAGAAGGCGTGGTTAAGTTCTCGTTGATTTACTCATTATTTATGGCTGATCATCATGAATGTCTTGCTGCCTAGTGGGTGGTCCTTTGTTTGTTTCCTTTAATAAACTCTGATTTTCCCCTTATTGGATGTGGTCTGCATTATCTAGCATGTAATGATCATTTTGCATAGCTGCATTTTGAATTATTTATGAATCTGACTAAGCATTTATTGTAATAATTGGTTAATGGAGAATTAAGACTGTGTATGTAATGTATAAGCCACGCCTGCATTCATTCGTCAGTATTGATTATTACAAGGGTAGTGTCCACTAGGGGTGAGCATTTCACCAGAAAGCAATCGAATTTGCGACTTTTCCAACTCGAATGAAACTGAATTTCAGCATTTTTGAATCTAAATTGAATTCGAATTTAGTTTTAAAGATTTTTGAATGAATATTCGAAATTACTAATAAAAAGAGGTCTTACAAAATCATGCATATTACTTGATTTTGTTCTGCAGTAAAAACACTAATAATTAGTTTGAAAATCGTGTCATAATTAAATGTTTCAAACATTTTAATGATAAAGAACATATGTGGTTGAAGTGCTGAGTTTTTTTAATCTATAATTTTAGGTTTGAATCGAATGTGAACTAAAAAAACTCGTTCACATTGAATTCGAACATTCGATGCTCACCCCTAGTGCCCGTGTGATGCAGAGATTTTGCGGGCAACAAGTACTGATCATAATGTAGTATAAATTAAGAAAAGCCTTTTTTGTTGTTTGAGACATTTTTAATTCACTGTGATATAAGAAAATGGTATTTGCCGTCTGATTTGATCTATGGCTCTTTTTAGAGAATGATTCTTCATGTTTAATTCGGTTTGACAAGTTAATAATTGGGTTGTTTTACACAATTCTTTGTATTTTTTCAGTTGTGGACATCGGACGCAGCGGGAGAAGGTGACGAAGGAGGGGACGGAGGGGATAACTGAGACTAACTTAAAATAAAGACTATGCCACTGTTTTCAATCGTATAATTTACCATCTTGTGTTATAATGGCTCAAAATGAGCTTTGAATATTATACAACATAATCATCGTCTTCTAGCGTCGTGTCTAGTTTACCTATCTTCAATATCCGGTACGTGTGTCTGGAAACCCGCTGCAGAGAGAATTTCGGCTGGACTGTAGTGACACCTATCGAGCTGATGAGAAAGTTTCCGCGTCTCTGCTACATTCGCCTTGTAATCATTGTGTTAGCTGTCAACGCATTCGAGGATGACAGCCTCCCGGATGCTCTTTCCGAAAATTTTGATATAAATACATCTTGCAAAGTGTGACGTTAGCTTTGTGACGTCACGCTTAAGTTAAGGTGGCTTTATTTTTTCTTAACTATTTCTTATCCTTTACCTGTAACATGAACTGTTTTGTTTCTAGGGCGAATGACGTACATTTATTTTTTTCATTTGAGTTATTTATGGACGGTTTTACCTCGTCATTAATGGAGACTAGTTGTTTTTCCCGTGCTGCTGTAGTAGGTAACCTAGTGTGTCGTGGTAGTAACCCTTTAATGCCATTGTTACAAACGATCGTTTTTTGTTACCGTTCGTTTATATGCATATCTGTTAGCGTCGGAAGCAGCTCTCCGTTGTCTAGAAGTATTGTTTGGCAAGTTGTCATATAAATGTAAGAATCGTTTGCTATTTATAATGTAGTTTTTCTTTTAATGTTCGCTTTTAGAATCAAGTTGATGTAGAAGTAAATCATTGTGGCTATCCTGTGAGCAGAGCAGAATTCAAATTTCGAATAGTTTATGTTTTTAATCATCCGTTTCGGGATTGGTTCGAACTTTCGTAACTGGAACAAATACAGCGTTTTTCGATGCAAGTTTTAAAGCTTTGCGCTAAAAATTATTTCACTTAACCTCATTCTTTCTTTCTCGGTACTCGGAAAAATGCATTTTGAAATAAGCACGTATTATTCTGAAGGCAAACAATGTTAAAATGTCAATTATTTGGTTATACAGAGCTCACATCATCAGCATGCTACGCTTGTTAAGTGTAGTGTTTTGGTGATAATGTTTTAGACCAACCTGTAGGTGAAAAATACTGGCTTTGCTCATTTGTAACAATTAAACTGTTGCACGGTTTCTAAAGTAAAATCTGTTGTGATTGATCCATGTGTAAATGTATGTAGTAATTTAGAAGTTTTTTGTAGAAGCTGTAACATACTGTGGAATACTCTATCTATAGACATTCATTGCTTTTGTACAGTGTAAAATTTTGGGATAAAACCTCGGCTTTAAAGGGTTATAAAGCCATAACGCATTTAAAATTTCTCGCTTGTCCCATCCCAGGTTGTGCGTCGATGTGTAAGTTAGCCGAGAAAATCCGTTGCTTGCGACTCTTTATAGATAGTGCGGCTTGCAATCTGTTAGTAGCTAATGTTGAAATTTTAGGCTTCGTGTACTAATGCCACGCAGTGATTTTCTTAAATTATCTATTGATTATTGTCTACGGCTATCAGACGAGGCATTGCATGAGCTAAACCAGTTTCCGGCACATGCCTATATTTGCAATGTTACGTTGTGATGTAGACTAAATATTTGAAATAGCCCCCTTCACAACATCTCCTGGGGGGATAAAACAGTTAGCAATTTGTCATCGTAGTTTTTGTACTCTTCCTTTTTTTCTCTAAAACTCGATCATCATTGGTAACAATTATAGCAGCATCTGTACTTTTAAAAACATAAATATACAAGCCATCGGCCGTTGTTTCCGAAGTCTTTGAGAATTCTTTTTGTTTGTAAAGTTTATACCAATTTACACCGACTGATTCAGTGCACAGAACATACTTCAATGAATTTACCAGTTTGAGTCTACTGGTAAACCATCTGCATCATTGGAAAACGAAAAGGCAGTCAGACCTCTTAGTACAGCCTTATACTTTGGGACTGCAAAAACTTGGCGCTGTTGCGAGTTTGGCATTATAACGTGGCGCGTTCATACATGCATATATGTGTAATTAATATATATACACCATGCAAACAGAAGTGTTTTGTTTTGCTAAAAATTTGGGCATTCAGCAAGGTTGACATTATAACGAGACTTGCCTGTGAAACATTCATCAACCCATGTTTTTAAAAAATTGTAAAATAAGGTGTTTTGGCATGCAGTGAAACCCTTCCACGATGATATAAATATTTTTGGAACAGCATTTATTATACTCCTACTTGCATTTTCCAAATTACACAATGCAACAGCACTTGCATTTCTAAAGAAACAGCACAATGCATTCATTTAGGTTTCCAATGTGCTTAGATATTTTCGCTCATTCTCAACAGTGAAGACAAACATATTCAATTTCATGAAATAAAATGCTTTTGTTTACGTGAGTGAGTGTGTGGTTTTGTACTTCCAAAAGTATGCCACATTTCCAGTGATGTCCAACCATTCAGAACTACATTCAATGTTCATAAAACATTATTCATAGAACTACTTTCATAAAACAAATACTTCTGATATTGTACATGTTTTCACTTGCATTTGCAAAGGTGTAAACGAACATTTACAGATACACAATTGAATATACAAATTTGAATGTTAAATTTTTTACCTCATGTTTCCAAGGCAGCAACTATTTCAAATTATCTTGCAGTCCACACAACGATTAGTACGGCTTGGGGGGGAAATAAAGGGTCACTGCATAAGTCTGCTTCTTGACCGAAGTTACGCAATACTGAGGCTTGTCGTGGAATGGTTTGTGACGGCGTTGGTTCGATGCTCATTCCGGGCAGGATGCATTTGCCGAATCACCGTAATCATTCTGAGTGCTACTCCACACAGGGGAGAGGATGTATTCCGTCTTGGAGCGTTAGCCTTGATAATGAGCTAGGTTCAGCTCTCGCCTCACACATCAATGCTAGTTAGGTAGGACTCGTCGCTGAATACTGGATTAATGTGCTCTTTGTTATCCAGAGCTTTTTAGAATTAAATGAACAAAGACATAGCTATTTCCCTACCTCGATGGTGGTGTGTTCAGAAAAACTGAGACATCTGTTCAGCGCAGTTGTCGCAGGCCATTTCAAGATTGAAAGTATCGGACTCGCACCGTCGCGGTTTACGTCGAAACTTATTTCTGCCATTAAGCATATTTGGCACTCCGTATAATGAATGGATATACGTAGACCTCAAAAGAAAGCACACTGCTGCTGGGTGTAGAAGGCTAAAACTGTTTGGAGAATGATCCTCATATTAATTTACTGAATTACTTGTACACAGGTCATTTTTGTTTTGGTGGTCAAAAACTAAATCTTAAGTCATATGGATACACTAGCACAAGAGAAAACACACTGCTTCTAGGGGTAGAAAGTTAAAACTGTTTGGAGAATAATCCCTATATTAGTTTACTGAATTACTTGTACACAGGTAATTTTTGTTCAGGAGAGCAGTTCAGGAACTAAATCATTAACTCAAGTCTGTTAAGTATTGCAAACACTCTTGTCATGTTCCAGGGTCAAGGTTTTCTTTCAGTAAATCATTGCATAACTTTTTAAAGAGCAAATGACTGCAAGAAAATTATTTGGAACAATGGTAAACGACAAAATGTATAATAAAGTTCATATTTTATTTAATAAATATTATAAGAATCTCCTCTGTCTGCAGCAGTGATTAGTAACAAATTATGCTAGAATAATAGCTCAACATTTAAAATTATCTCCAAAACTACAAAAAGCAGATTGTGAAGCATGGCAAGTGATATACTTGAAAAAGTGGCTAAAATATTTTTATACGACTTATTTGGTGCTGCATTGGACTTCAAAAGAGTGCCTCTGCTGACAACATTCTTCTTGCTATTTAAAGGAAAACTGGAGAATTGATTAGACTCAATCTCAATTTAATTTATTGTCCAAAATATACATTTTCCTGCCTATAAAAGTTAACAATTTTTTCTTATATTTGAATAATTAGCTTGAAAAGCTATCGCTTTCGTCACAAATTAACCCAATTTGTGCAATGGTAGGCATCTTCCCTGTGCGTTAAGCACGTTTGAGTAGGAGAAGATTGCTATAAGACGTTGATGTGATATTACGATAATGGGCTGTACATCACAGACAGACACTGCAGTTCATGATCATGCTTATCCCATTACTGTGCCTGTTTGTTGACCATGCGAATGTGACAAAAAGGCGCCATTGCCAGTATTGGTGCATTTGTTGAGCGTACACCCCTGATAGCTTTGCTTTCAAAGTTTAACAAAATTTAGCTGTCCGAGGTAATTATTATTCAATCTAAGTTTAATTTTGAAAAGGCTATATTAGTTTTCAATATTTTAGAGCATACTTTATTTTGAACTGATGTCTACACAATCACCCGGTTTTCCTTTAAATATGAAAACGACGTTCTTCGTAATCACATCTGCACTTTTCCCAAAATCTTACTCAATACATCAACTAAGTTTTATTGCCAGCAAAACTGCTCTCGAACAAAAAATAGCATAACAAACAAAATTCACACAAATCTTTCCGACCATATGTCCGGTCCGACTTTACTTGCCTAGGGCGCCAAATCTGGGAGGGGGGGGCAAACTCTGAAAGTAATTCTTTAATTTTTAAGTTTAGTTTCATCTAAGTAACAACAAAGTGACGTAATTGCTTAAGTGCACAACACTAATTTAATGAAACGAACTGGCGGAACTGCTTGCGTCATGTTCCTGACAAAATATATGATTCATCGATGCCAACACGGAACTGTCTTCTCTCTGCAAAACACTTACTTTACCTGGCTTCCTAATATTACGTCATTGTATGCAGACATTGCTGAAGCAATCGTTTAATAAAAAAACTTTCTTGTGTTATCACTTATCTAATTATGGCAGATAAACCTATAAGAATAGAAGCCTATAGGAGCAGAATACAGGAAATGAAATGTAAAAAAGGTGACAAACATACTTGAAGAGTATGCAGCAGACATTGCAGAGAATTTTTATTGTCCCGAAGACTCAGGACGTACAATGGTGTCATAAATTCAATAATTACAAGCTGTAGATAGGTAATCAACAACACTTAATTAATACACTATAATACATGTAATAGTCAGGTAGCCTTACTTTTTATACTTTATTATATACAATGGAAATTTGTGGGTGGGATGCATGGGGAGAGCATTGACCGTTGAGGGGGAGCTAAAAATACTTTTGCCTAGGGCACAAATCTACCTAGAGCCGGCCCTGCGATTCGTTATCCAATTGCAAGTACAAGACAATTAAAAAGAAAATGCCAAGTATAAGAAAAAGAATAAAATTTTCCTACTTGGTGTTACTCCAAAGAACTTTTTGGAGAGGAAATCAATAACATTTTTTCATAAAGAAATCTCCTGTAATAACACATTAAAAGACGAAGCTACAAATTCTACAAAGCATCAGCTCTTGGAATGAAGCCCCTTATCATGAAATCTACTCAATGACTATTATACAAAACCTATTACCATAAAAAATATCACCAGTTTTTTCTTAGCCAGCTCAGCGTCTTCAATATCATGTAGCCGAACATTAACGTGAATGCAAACAGTTCTCTCTGCTGCCGTACCTGCTGTCCCTCCTCGAGAACGATCACCCTCCGAGACAGCTTGCTCACCTGCCGGCGCAGGACGGCGAGTTCCTCCACCGGGGAGAGAGATTCCATGGGTGTGGTTGGCTGATACAGGCTAGAAAATGGGAAAATATGAGGAAACCATTAGCCTTTAGGCGTGCAGTGCTCAGTGTTTTACAGTAAAAGCAAAGTATTACAATAAGCACGCTTTACGTGAACCTATAGTCGTGGGTTCAATACTAACCTTGCACGGTTTCATTTGCCAATTTTTTTCTGGCAGCTTACCTCACAGAGGGCGTACGTATATACAAATTATAAGGTATCGCAAAAAGTTGTGGCGAAATTTTGCTCACGATATTATAACAAAATAATGGAATTGGTGGAAAATTACCAGATCAATATTTCAGAAGTTTGGTTATAAACACTAAAAAATTTAAGTCGTTTTCTTAGATTTTTTCGTTCCTAGATTTCTTAGATTAGTTTATCTTTACAGCAGAGGAAAAGAAAACCTGAATCATCTATAAGGAAACAAAGATTGTTCGTAAAGGCATATACTGGCATTTATAGCCACTATTCTAAGACTACTAACATCAGTTATATGCATGTTTCTATGCTACCGGTGCAGGAAAATACCACAGCCATCATGTGTACCTACAGGTCCAATATTATGCAATGGATTTGACTTGAGAACCAAAATGACTAGGGAGGATGTTCTCAACAGAAATTGGTAGACATTGATCAAATGTTACATTCAAGGTCAGTTTGTAACTGACACTGACTGTCTTTGTGGGTAATGATATTGTATGAAGTATTCCAGTATTCTACTTTCAACAACAACGAAGCAGAGATTTGGGTTTCTGCCAGTGGCAGCTTGTGTATAGGTACTGTGGTACTGCAGCACGCCCTGTTTTCACTCATTTTTATTCATAATATTCAATATAATAAGTCTTTTCCTTAGTTCTTTTTTATACTTGTGCGGAGCCAGAGGTCAAGAGCACATGATTGAAGTACAATTTGCTTCACAGCCCAAGCTGTTGTGCACATGCAGCCATGCGCACAAGTCTGAGATATCATGCTGTATGCTAGCATCTGCTGCTAGGTAGAAAAGTACTGACTCATACACAGTAACAATTGCTTACTGTGTACCGTCATATTCTTGGATGCGTTAAAGTGTAAACTTAGTGTGTGTGCTTAAAACATAAATTATTAAATAAGGAATGCCTTGCATCCCCAAAAAACAAGTTCTGTGACTATAAGTGAACTACAACAGCTTAATTTTTCACAGTTGTCTCTCCATGAGAAAGAAGAAAAGAGGCCATTCAACACATTGGTCTTCAAATGTAACTACAACACTAAAATTACACATTTGTTATGTTTTACACAATATTGAGGCAATGGCTAAAAATTTTCTGGAACAGCACCCCCCTAATTTTTGCCACGAGCCGCCACTGGTTTCTGCCAGTTGATTTGGTCTTCTGACTCTGTCCTCATCAATTCGAAAGGTGACCTCATCTTCATTTTACAAAAACACAGTCGCCCATCCCATCCTGTACTCGATAGCCATCTGATTATGCTCCTATGCCATCTTCAGTAAGCTGGCTTCACCCACTGGCACTGCAAAACTGACAGCTGTGATGTTAATTTTGTTGTATGACAACAAGACATGGGCCCTTTCTGCTAATTCTTTCCACTGAGGTCTCCTATGTACCCTACTTTGCACCCGCTAGCTACAGTTTGGCACCAACGAAAAATTGTACTGCAGAGTTAGCAACCCAATTCCAGAGACTACCATTATCAAGAGATGAGTCTTAGCCACATGTGGTATGCCTGGATGAGTCTCCAGACTTCCGCCAAGCAACTGGTTTCACTAACTCACATCACCCTTGGTATTGCATATTACCAACTGAAATTCATTCAAGCTATCCATTTTTTTAGAATTTCCCAGAAGATCTCTCGCAAGATCGAAAAGATAACGACTCTCCGAAAACAAAGTAAACAAAAAAATAATAAACTACAATTTTAGCTCCATTGTTAGACGAACCTCATATTTTGTATACTATCCGGAACCTTGACAATATCTTTCCTCTCCTCTTGATCCTCGAGACTAGGGAACTTGCATTCCTCTAGTTTCAGCACCCGTGGCGGAGTCCTCAGACCGATATGCTCCAACTGTGGCAACATTTCCAAGTCTAAATCTCTAGGCGTTTCACGCTGTGCTACGTGCTGTTCCTGCCCTAAAGTAGTTGGATAAAATAATTTCTAATAATTAAAGAAATGATCGACAAGATTTACTAAAAAAAATAAACTTATAACACAGTTTATGTTAAGAAGTTGACATTTCGTTTTATCTTTGAAACTTGTAAGCCGTATTCGCAGACAGTATGTAATTCACAGACAACAGTAATGACAAAATAATATATTATACCCAGCGGCAAAAAGTCGTTATATTTGCCTAATCATTTGAAAACTTCAGAGGGATTATATTAATTTAATTTTAATTTAATTTAGATTTTATAATTTGACATCACCTTAACAAATTCTTTATAAGTACCTATTTAGAAGTGCAATTTTGAATTTCCTACCATTAATATTAACCTGACACTTTGAAAAGTAATTCTGAATTGTATTCCTATAAATATACATTAGAATCCTGCTAATACGATTTTTAAAGGACCAATATATTTTTCATATGAAGCATATTTCGTACTATCCATTGCTAACTTATAATAACTTATTTTACTCATTTATGAATTAATAACTAATGCAAAATAGCAGTTAACAGATGTGTATAGTCTTAAAGGGGTACCTGAAGGAGGTTTAAAAAATTCACTTTAAAAAATTATATTACGTTACAGCAATTTGATGCATATATTGTACCTCGCGTTAAAAAGAATTTTTATTTGATTTCATTTTAAATCTCCCGCAATACTGTTCCGACGGAGTCATTAGATGACGTCACTTACACACAACGTAAATCAGAGGAAGAAAAGGCAATGTTAAATTATGTCCGAAAAAACTTTCCATGCAAATCCATATTACTTAGCATTTTGCTTACCTGCTGGAAAGACTTACATAACTAAAAACAATAATTTAAAATGTTCGTGCCAATTGGCAAAATGTCGCTGGCTCACCCTACAGAGTGCGCCACTTACTAACCAAAAACGTATTTTTATATTTTTAGTCTTATTGACAAAATACAATAATTAAAAATTTTACTTAGTTAGTAAGATGTACGCTATGAATGCTCTGATTTTTTTTTCAAACTTCATGCAATGTTATCTAAACTTGTTTCAAACGACCTATCATTATAGTGGCTGCACCTAATGGTCATCGCGCGAGTTTAATCAAATTTTTATCAGAATGGGAAACCTAGCGCTTTTTTGGAAATCAAGAATTTGATTGCACACCCATGGCTTGTAAAAACTATCAGCTTCATGTAGATGTGCAATCAAAGCAACCAAAGCACAAACTTTCAATTTTACTTTCTGTTGTTGAGCATGTGAAGCATGTGGCATTGTTAACATGTCTGTGTCACAAGGTCATTTTGTTTACTAGCTGAGTAAAAACAATGAGTCACTCAGCGGTTTGTCACCTAGTTGTTTTACATACGTACACAAGACATTATTCTAAAAAATATAGCGATTATAAAACATTTTTCCTTAAAAACGAAAGTTTCTAACCATACGCTACAGCGATTTTCACAATTTCTTTGCAAAAGTAAATGATTTTTCCTCTGTAAACTCTGTAAAAACATACATACTTCGCGACAGACAACTGTTCACATTCACTAAAATGCCCAAATCATGAAGATACGTACTTAATTATATTTAATTGTGGTTATGTGTGCCAAATGCGCGCGAAAAAAACTAATAACATCCCCATTTCATTGAGAATTCATGATTTTATAGGAATTATAGGACATAATCCCAAAATATAGGAATTATAGGACGAGTACGAGCCCGCAGCACTGCTGTGATGCTTCATCAAGTGAAGAATCCTACTGCACAAACTTTTTACACAAGGGATAAACAGAAATTTTGTACAAATAAAACTGACTGATTTTTTTTTTAATCTCACTGACCCTACTGAACATATATCACATAAATGTACAACAACACACAATTTAATATGAAAAATTGATTGATTCATTTTTAGTTTACTTAAGTTGCATAATTTTCATTGCATTTGAATATACTGCAAAGTATTTGATAGCGTATTCTAAGTACTTTACATCTTCTATGAAGCCATACATTGTACTTTGTTTATACACTTTCATTGTTAATACTTGCTTGTCTTTCTAGCAGTCATATGCACATGGTTAGCCGCATGTGTCTATAGAGTATCGTACTTTTTTCTGGACACCACCTAGCAGGTTCGTTATAATAATGTAATGCTGTAACTTATGTTGTTTGACATTAGCAGCTTACCAGCAACAATAATTCTATCAGGGACTCTCATTTTAGATGCTTTCACGGTCTCGTCGTGATACAAATCTTGACTTTTTGCATCATTTTCCAATCCGCCTAGGCTAATTCGGTGTGGAACCTGACAAGCAAAGCAGAATATGAGACATTTAAATCTAGAATACAATAGATGCAGTGAAAGTGCAAGCTCTCTTCTGTCTGGAACGGGTCCAAATTGCCACACCTGTGACTTTAATACAGTGCAAGAAGGCGATAATTTTACACATCCAATAGTGTGGCTCCATCTGTTCAATAACTCAAAATGGGAGATAAAAAATCTTTTGTTGCCACGGTCATGGGCAAAATTGGTCACAAATGAATGATTCTGATACACACAAACAATTTTTGTCAATTAAACTGCAATTGGGCAGGTAGGACTGATAGAGACTAAAACTATCTAAAATGGATCTATTTTTCTGATAGTTGTTGCCTTTTAAAGAGCAAAAAGACAATTAAATCGACACGCTTTACTACATAAATTATAATGCTAATATTAGTTCCTAAAATTCATAAGAGAACACTAAGAAAATCTATTAAAGGAACAACATTGAATAAGTCAGAAGATAATCCTTTTCACTTGATGCAAACGTACAGAGAACATGTACAGAGAAACTCAGTCACTGTTCCAGGGACTTACCAGATTTGCCGTTGCTTAACTCCTTCAGGATCACACCATTCAAAATAGGTCTTATAAGACCTATGACTTTTCTGCTACTGTATAAACACAGACATAACTAAGTGATTACAAACTAGGCACTGTTCTATTCAGAGAATATCGGCTATCCAATCATGCTATTTGTTTAGACATTAATAAGTGATTTTATTGGATGAAATTAAGAAAAACACGCCCTCTTCAGGTACTCCAACTTAGCCTATTGAGTAGCTTTGTTTAGTGTACACTTCTGTGATCGCGCACACTAATTTATTGATCGCCTGCTTGCTACAGCCCAAGCTGTGCATTGTTCTGCTGCTATTCCAGGAAAAGCCAACCAATCAGCCAAATACAATATAAGGTCGTCATCTTTTGACAAGAATTTCTCCTTGAAAATAGAGTAGATGTAAGGCTAAAGTGTATCAGACTGTTGTGTCCGAGTAGTTGAAACTTTGTGGTTTAGCCAATTCCACACAAGTGATACTGTACATCGTTACAGTGCAAACATGCAGTTACTGAATGCTATTTTCAACTTTTTTGTCAAAAATTGATTTTTAATTTGTCTAAAGTAAGCAAATGGATTTTACACATAATTTTGCACGAAAGCCCATCGTGAGAGGTGTAGAAGCCTATAAAAATTATCAAATATAATATAATCATTGCCAAATGAGAACAGTTTTTCATGAACCTATGCAAAATGCAAAAAACTCTTACGTTGCCGAAGGAGCTAACTATGAAAAATGTCTGAAGTAAAAAATGTTTTTCACCTGCATCCTGTTGCTAACCTCTGCAGTGAAATCTGCATTGTACGAGTTCTTATGCATTTCTCGTCCGAGTTCCTCCAGGTCATCGACTAGCTGCCGAGTCGGTGTGTTGTGGTGTGACATGACTCACATTGCTCAGTGGCAATTATATAAACTTTGTTACTAAAAAAGCACGATAAGTAGGCCTAATCATGTTGAATAAGTTTTCGTTTTGGTGCCTGAATGTGCTCCATTTTATTATTTTTTATTTTATTACAACAACACCAAACAACAATACAATACACAATAAAACGTGATGTGATGACATGACATACATAGGATTTTGCAATTACAGAAGGGCCTAATATTTTAATTTAAAAAAATGGACATGACATGACATCTATATAAATTGTTGCTTTTATTATCTGCAGCATTACTTGCAACTATAATGCGGTAAATGGTGCAGGTGTTAGAGTGCAAAAAAGGGAAGGTAAAAAATAATGGAATGATAATGGAGAGTGCAGGAGATGGGAATTAGTAGAGTGAGGTTAGTTAGTGAAACGATGTGAATGAGAATGAATATGAGATTGAGTTATGAATATATGATAGAGAATTTTAGATAAGTGAATCATTATTGTTAATACAACAGTTTCATTGTATCACTGAATTAATGTAATGACAGATTTAGGAGTATTGCAGAAACACATAAAAGTAATAAACAAGGAATTACCCTTGCTAAATCATGACAGCTAAAAGTAATCAGTAATGCGTAATTTAATTACATTTTTTTCAAAGTAATTAGCAATCATGACAGTTTACTTTTCAAAAGTAGCAAATCCAACACCGACTATGACAACTATGATATTAATGCCTGGTACACCGTGATATGTTTGCACCAGGTAAGCTTTTCATCAAATTTTCAATTTAATACAAAAATAAATTAATATGAAAGTTCAATCGCATGAGCTGTACATAATTCCCTTCCATTAATAATTAATTAGAAATAATAAGAAACAACGTCAAATTCTCATTTATTTACCCCTTGATATAGTATTTTTCCAACACGCTTTGGCTATTCAATCTGAAATTACTATCTACCTTCGGTCAGTCCCAATAGTTAAAAGAAAAAGAATACATCATTAACTTTACATTTGCGATTGACTTAAAGCACAAGTTTTTTGCCAAAAACAAAAAAATAAAAACTCACTAAAAACTTGAATATTTACTAAAACTTTCTCAGCAATATGAAAGACCTTCGCGATGTATCAATGTCCGTGAATTGATGAGTATCCATTTCTCAGTGATCAATCGTTTTCAAGTCGGAACCACGTAGTGAAGCCAGGGACAGGTATAGACATATTCCTTGGACTACTTATTTTAGTAATTACAGGTATTTTCGCATAATCAATGTCCACTTTACTATCTCAATACAGACTTCGTAACCTGCATACCCCACTAATGCGTTGTAGCTGCCGTGCACACTCTGTTTAGTTAGACTAGCAGAAATGAATATCACCTTGCAAAGCACAAGTAATGTAATCATGTGATATATGAACACTTTGCTTGTTTTTCTGCCCTTCATCTCATAAAAGTTGCCTACGTAACTGTGAATGAGATAATTCTAAAATTATAAATGTAATATTTTAAATTCAATATTGTCATAACTGTTAAAGCCCTCGCTGCCACATTACGCTAATCAAATAGAGCTTAAAGATATTAGTCTACAAAGCTATTGAAGTTGCTTAATGCTACAAAAGTTTTCGAGTAAAAATTGTTATTGTGAGGTAGTGATAAAGATTCAAGAAATTTGTTGATACATGGAGTAGAATGTTTCAAATTGCAACTGTAAAATATATGCAGCTGAAATCTTTCTCACAAATAAATTTATTGTATTTTTAATATTTTTGGATGTTTACGCAAACAATTTTCACTTGTCGTCAGTCTAACAAAATTGAAGTTGATGTTGTACTCACCTACTTATCTGCCTATCAATTATACATATCACATATTAAACTAGGTCTCATAAAATTAAAAATTTGCAGAAAAGTTCATGTTGCAATCTGTCACTTACAATGGCATAGAAGTAGCTATTAAGAGACCTACATTATTTGTAAAATTATTTAAAATAAAAGAAGATTTATTAAATTCTATACAACTGCAAAGTTGTAATACTATATAGGCAGAAACACTGTTATTCACTTCAGCCATACTGTGTAGCTATATGTGTTATGCATAATATGTCATATCATAAACTTAGTTTAAAGAACAAATAAAAGGAAGATTGTTTTATCTATTTCCTGAATTTCTATTAACATTGTAGCAGCATGAATTAAAAAAAATGCCACCAAATGATCACAAATTCCTACCTAGCAGATTACTATGCAGGCAAGATCATTATAGTTCTGGAAAATGTGCAACAGTGCACAGGGTCAGGTTATACCAATCAGCCAGTTGACTATTAACCACAGCTACAACGTCCAAAATGATGTGACAACAAGAATAACAAATAACAACTTATTGGCAGGGTGGTGAATCTAACCTAGTATCAATGATCGAAAATTTGAGAACCTTAAACATATAAGAAATAAAAAACCAACAATGAGACATGCTCATGTCTTCAAACTGTAAACAAAAAATAGGTGCAAGTTGACACTTAATCTTGTACAAAAGCACGTTGTCAAGTTCTTTCCAAACAAAGCCTCAAGAGAAATAAAAAAAATCCTTAAAATCCCGGGTTAAAAAATTACACTAATTACCATAGTCTGACAGCACCGGTTACACTAATCATACTACATTTATCAAGCCAACAGTTGCAGTATAATTGCAAATACATACCAACAAATTTGAGTGTTCTTTAACAATATCAGACGCATTACTAAACATTATAAACCATCTTTAAGTAGTAAGCGGTGTTTTGCTCGTAACACTTGGAATTATACTACATTTACTCCCAAATTACTTTATTACTGCAACTTTTCCACAACATCAGGTATTATCAGTGGTACATTAATATTAACGTAATATCGATAACAATATTTTTTTCTTTACAAACTAGGTATACAAAGCATGTCCTATTAGTCGTCGTCTGGTTTCTCTGATAAATGCTTCAGTTCATTTAGCTTGTCTTTGTGTCTGTGAATTTGTTTCTCGTGTTCCCTGATCTGTTGCTTAAGAAACTCGATTTCGTGTTGGTGCATGTCCTTAAGTTCCTTCATCTGTTTGCTTTGCTGTAACAAAAAGAATGAATCTTATGGCACAGTTAAATGTTGTGACACTTATTATTATTAAAACAAAACTACAAATTTCATGCAGCAGACGTAAAAAACAAACACTTGCGTAGTAAAAATCTTTGTAGTCAACCAATTAAAATCTTTGCGTCTGCATATTTATTTCGCTCCATTTTTATTCCAGCAGCTTTAACAGTACATTGCAACCACTGGCTGAATTTCTGCTTCTGTTGTGGAGTTTCTACTGTTATACGTG
>JAQGDQ010000102.1:449265-626439 GCA_030141605.1 Tubiluchus corallicola
TCACATGTAACTCTCCTGCTCAAAGCACGGCAGAAGGAACCAGTGCTCATTGCCATCTTTTTAAAGGAAAACCGGATCATATCTTAAACGTAGCTCAAGAAATCTGCCGTATAAAACATTGAAAGGGAATATACTACTTTTTCAAAAATAACTATTAGAAAGAATTATTACAAATAGAAATGTAATTTCGCATTCATGCATTCATAGTTCTTTGCTGTTGTATACATTTCGTCAATTGCTAGTCAGATGAGCACTAGTGCTTGCAATTTTGAAATGCATTGCAAAAAAAACAGATGGTGTACCTCTCAGCTCAAAGATGTTCAGTTGTGATATAGTGCACACATGCGTATCTCATGCCTAAGCACAGCGGTAAACTTGAAACGCGAATTTCAAACTTAAAATTTGCAAATTTTTATATGCCACACTGAATGTTGGATAGCAGTACTGTACTTCAATTTTTACTTTTGCAAACATGTACAACACACTCATGGAATGTTTATGCAGTTGAAAATTATGTTCAGTTATCTTATCATTAGTTGGTGTTGCCCAAAATTATTACTAACTAAATTTTTATCCTATTACAGTATTTAATTACCAGAAGCACCTTGACATGATCATGGGTATTAAAATGTATAGCTTATACCGTACTTCATACAGCAGGATATGAAAAATCATTTTGTTTTCCTTTATGTAATCTTTGCACAGGTTCGTTGAACTTGGAACGTTTCACTCCTAAGGTTCTCGTGCTACTTCACCATCATTTACTATTTACTACTACAGTGCTACTCTCGTGCTACTACAGTCATCATTTATAACTGTGAGAATTAGAAATTATTGGCGTAAATGACATAAAGGTGCACTGCAAATGCTTAACTAATTAATAGAATAAATGATAATGCACCGTAGTAATTTAACTCCCTTACCAATTTGCGAAAATATTCCTCTTCACGCGCTGCTTCCATTTTTCCAAAAGCTCCACCAGATTCCCTAAAAACAGGAAACAAAAACAAGCGTAATTCAAAATTATGCTGTTACACTAGTTTAAACACCTTCAGTTTATTGTTTTACAAAAAATGAGAACTCCAATATTCACGAAATAAAACAAAATGTATTATGTGTAATGTATAAGGAAGGCAAGAAATGAAACCCCGTCCTCCCCCCTGTAAGGAAGAAACAACAAAAAGAACATTTAATTTTAAAAAAAGAACACTGATTTTAATATTTAGTACTGCTCTTCACAACTCTAATGACCATAAAAAAAGAACAGTACAATTCGCGTTTGTTTCTCAGTAAAAACGGTGTCGTGTTTTTTATTTGTTCAAAACTTCGTAAATTTAAAATTTGTGACAATACAAAGTGATAAGAATTTCAAAAACAGCAAAAATAAAAAACAATAATGATTAAGACATTAAAAAATTTCTCACATCCATTTATAATAACTTTTATCCATAGAAGTTCTTGTCATTTCTTTGCACCCCACATACTGTACCTACGTGTGTGATATATAAGTTACATACTTATACTTATACAAATACATATACACAATGTATGAAGATAACATATGAATATTACATAACTACATAATATGCGTGAGAAAAAATATATACCGAACAGAACCGCCAGCTCCTCCTCCTTTTCCTGCTCCACTTCCCCATTCAGATCCGCCTCCACTCATATTGCGTGCTAAACTAAAAAAATAATACAGACTTTAATCAGTCACTCGTTTATTAATTTAAACTTGTAGATGGATAAATGAAGAATATGTTGGCACTGTACTAAAACAAAACACATGTCATTTCCCATAATATGCAAAATCCATGGCTTTTAAATTAGCAGACAAAACAACAGTCATGAATTACTTGCACGACACTTACAGCTGTGAGGCTTTCTTGTTCTATACAGAAAATTCATATTTGTACTTTGTAGACCCATAGTTATGACCACGCACTCGGTATTCAAACTGAAAAAAGCTAGGAACTGAAGGCTGAGCAAGTTTATCAAGTTTACGAGGTTAGCTGCTACTCATCAATCTTCAATTGTTAATTCAAATTTCAAAGCTCAAAAACAGCTAAAGTGGAATGATGTGCAATGTTAGCATGACCTGTGCACCAAGCAACAATGTCCACTCAATATCATAAAGAAATTGTGCATGTAGAAATATGTTATAATCTTCCTATGTGAGTGGACTAATTCATGACACTGATGGCATCAAGTGTCACTTGCTAACATCTCAACAACACTAGTCTTTACTGCTCTGGCTGGAAGCACGTTCCAAATCCCGAATGTTCAAGGGTAGAATATAGGAGAGGGGTGTAGGAGAGGACACTGCATGGGTTTTAGACATACTTGTACTGGTGGCATGAAAGGATGCAGAAGGAAGATGGCATAACGCACACATGTGGGAAAGAGTATGATCAAAAGGTACTGTATAAAGCATTATGGCATGACAAAGCAGCCATCTATTTTCCAAAGCGTCCCATTTCAACTACTAAAGCAGTCAGTATTGTCACAATACCGACTTCTGAAAGACATTCACTTTTAAATATTATCGCAGTGTCATTCCAGTTGAGGCACAATACCGATATATTCATGAGCTAACCTTTGTTACTGGTACACCTGTAATTCTATACAATTATTATCAGTTACCTTGCTGTTTACAGAGTACATTTTTAGATGAGTAGTGGACAGCATCACCTGGTAATGATTAAATCCTGAGTGACGCTTATATAAGTGATAAGAGACAACAGTCACGAAGTGACGTCACTAAGGAGTCACTAGATAGTGTAATATCCCTTTGTACGCATGCGCGCTGCAATAATATTCCCAAAGGAATGCTGCAGTGACTACAGTCAGATTCAGGTTAAGACATTCATTCTTGTCTAGCCTCGAGCCAGATACTGCTAGACTACAAGCACACGTAATCCCCTTCTATTAATAATTGTTATTTTCCAAAACAATAACTACGTTCAAAAACAATAACTAATATACTTCATTCGTTATTATTACCTTTGTAAAACAATAACTTGAGGACGACGAAATAACCTTAACGATGACGCCATGTTCTATTGAAGGTGATAACGGCAATAACAGAACTCTTTTTTTCTTAGTAAATCCAACTTCAACTTTCTACATGATCACAGATATTAACAACGGAGCGAAGTAAAAAAATTAATCATCTAAGAAAGTAGAGCATTCTGTACCAGAAAGTGAATTCGAATCGAATCGTATTTGTCACTTTCGAATTCGAATCGAATCGTATTTGTCACTTTCGAATTCGAATCGAACCGAACCTCAGTATTTCGAATTGTGAATTGAGTTTAAAAGACTTTTGAACAGTTTTGAACCACCTGTAAAAAGCAGTCTTACAAATTAAGATCATGCGTATTACTCGATTTCGTTCTGAACTAAAACTAAAATCACTAATAATTTGTTTAAAAATTGTGAATAGAAATCACAGCCAAACTGTGCTAATTGCATGATGTTTCAACCGTTTCAATGATAAAGAACGCATGTGCTTGAAGTGTTGAATTATTCAAATCTATAGTTTTAGGTTCGAATCGAATTCGAACTAAAAAACTTGTTCGAATCAAATTCGATTCGATTGATCGAACTTAAAAACTAGATGCTCACCCCTACTAAACAGCCACCATCTAAGCAGAAAAATACATTTACAAAGCCACAAATATTTTTCCTAAATGCAAAAGCAGTAGTAGATAAAATTAGCTGTTTAATAACTATACCTATTTCCTGCGGGTGAAGAAATGTCATTTTGGCATGTGGCTTATCTTGAGTATGTTGTAGAACATCAATCAGCAAGAAGTTTTGCTGGCTTAAATTTGTACATTGTAGTTTAGAGTTGGTGAAAAAATAACATTAATTCCAATTTTAGGGAACGTTGGGCATTAAGAGTTGCACCTTCTTTGCCACTTTTAAATAGGCCACTAAGTTTTTCTTATTCTTAACAAAAAATATATGATCAAATAACAAAAATATTGATCACCACAAAAACAAAAGTTTTATGGTGATCAATTTAATTAAAAGACTAATTACTAAATTAAATAATTAGGTTATTATTTTAATGACGTGTCAGTTGCTATTACCCACCAACGTCATTGCAGTTGCTAGCATTGTTATTGCCGTTGCAGTTACTGTTGCTGCTATTCCCAGTATTATTGTTACTGCGCCAGCATTTGCTGTTGACACTGTTGTCATAGCCAAGATTGTTATTGCAGTTATTAACATTACAATTGCAGCCATTGCCGTAAGTACTAATGTGCATAATTACATATTTTATCAACATAACTTGAGAAAAAATTTATCAAGCAATCAGCATAATTTAGCCGCAATTTCTGTGCATAGTTTTAAACAAATTATTGCTGTGTATAAGTAATATGCGTGGCCTTGTTGTGAGATTGCTTTTTGTTGGTAATACGAACGTCTTTAAAAATGAAGTCACAATTCGAAAATCTTGAAATTCGGCTTGATTCGAGTTTGAAAATCACAAATTCGATTCGAATACGTATTCTAGTGTGAATACACACCGCTAAAAAGTAACAAATATGTGCACCAAAATCTCTTGCTACATTAGACTAATTACACTATTGAGGCCTCTTACGTGCAATGATTCTTAATTGAACATTATGGCAAGATTTCCCTCAAATTACCGTTAGTATGGTTTTCGCTATGGCATTACAATTAATTTTCTTTCTTGATGAATTGTACATCTCCGGTCATTTTCTTAATGAGCATAGTGTGACAGTATAATAATAGTTGTAGATAGAGCTAGCACAGAACACAGCTTGTAGTCGTAATCCAACAAAGTGCACAATTAAAGACACACAAAATTGCTTTGATGATTTTGATAAGATCACGCCAATAAAGCTAATAAAGGGTTCTGACAGCGCCATTAATTTTCTTGAATCTGAAAAAGTGCGTGAACTTGCTAGATGATTTGACTTTCAACTTTCCTGTTGAAGCGATTTATACATTTGGCAACATGTCTCGAATAATTCAATACTTGCCATGGTTTACTAGATTAATCAGCAGTGAACTTGCAGGGGGGGGGTTACAATTGAAGAATAATACCGTCAGTCTTCACGTGTCACATTATCAGTGGATATAGCGGACAACTACACAGTTATTGTTACTACTATAGTAATAATAACATTGTAAACATGTTATTGGTCCATGTTTCATATGGGTATGTTCATGACGTGGTTTCAAGCATTTATGACAGCTTTAAATATCTGAGTGGCAAGTATGTAAATCTCTTTGGAATTTTTACGTTTTATTTTGCCGAGAACAGTAAAGACTATCAAGACTGATTACATAAAAATGAATAAATTGTTACACTGGTATTTTGATTATTTCACAAAACCTATAATACTCAAGTTATGGGAATAATATAAGCTAAAATTGCTTTAGCACCAATTTCTTTGAGCCTATACAAATAGCTGTGATTAGAAATAACAAAATTAGGCAGCTATGAGTGTGTGCCTGCCACACTTGTGGCGGCTTACACATGAAAGAATCAATTATGATGCAGCATCAGCCAGTATTATACGCCTCAGGTTGAAGGAGGGATGCAATTGGCTTTTACACTCTCAACAGGGAAGCTGTAGCCAGCAGGATTCGATCAATGGTGACTGCTGTCATCTAGCGGCAGATTTACTCACTATGCTGAGAAGAGGCTGCTGCTGCAGCTTTGCTCTGCGGTTGACATCATTGTAGGTTTCTGTGCTGTACGTGTTGTCTTTTCGCGGCAGGAGGAGCGGAATAAAAAATTACTGCATTTGTTTCCATTTTCTGAGTACCGCGTTGATAGCTGGCTGTTCGATGAAAGGAGGTATGTAAACAAGAATGCGTATACAGCGAATTTTTTGTTGTTGGTTCGAGTTCATTAACCATTGTGTGTGCGTTTTCGTTTTCTCGTTTTGGCTTCGGTGTCAAAATAAGAAGGTTCGCGAGAGGTTAGTGCACGTTGTAAGCAATAGTAAACATGGCTGATGGACGGTGTTCAAATTGAAGGTTTTACTTTTTAACAGTTTTGAATAATCTATTGAATATATTCGACAGGACTAATATTTAGATTATTAGCGTTGGTTAATGTTGTCCTTTAATAGCTGTAATGCTGTGCTATTGAATCAAATGCCCTGCGTCGCTGATACACGCGATTGTACAGCAGGATTGGGGGGAACAGGAAACCATTGATTTTGTGTGTAATTACTTGCTGATTAATTGCTCTAATTACTTACTGAAGCCTGCTCGTTTAACACGTTCATTTTATAATATAATTTGAACCGGAAGGCAATAAAACAATAAACCTGGTGTATACATGTACAGTATTTGACTGTGAGAAAACAGCATTTAACCTAGGAATGCATTGACCTAGTTGAGTAAAACAATGTCTCCTTTGTATTTTGGCTCATTTCCATTTTTCCTCTTTATAAGTGTTGGTAGCATTTGTGTAAGCGAAAATTAAGAAGCTGTGCTCAAATGTCCCAAATGGATATCCTGTGTTATTAAATTTTAATATAATTTTATAAAGCAGTTTTGATAAAATTTTGATTATTTTAGGTCACATATTGTCAATATTTTTGTGGTGAGGAAAATGTTGCATGTGAGTCAAAGCAAAATCAACCATTTTCTCAATCTGTAAACAGTTTGATCCACAAATCTGCAGTTTGCTTGAAATTCATACTTTGCTATTAACCAGTTATCCGGCATCCGGAACTGCACCACCAGTTGAATTAATTCAAATCCGCGATCCGTTCCTGATCCGCAAAGTTTCCAATCTACAGTCCTGCCCACAGGGCTAGTTTTAATTCAGGAACACCTAATCGCTTGCCATTTTTTATTGCTATTGTGAATAGGGTATAAATTACTAAAAGAATTAGAACCACAATGGAAGTGAATTTTCTTTTAGCAAATCCTATGCAAGCAAACGTGCATTTTGAAAAACACGCTGCAGCCGTAGTAAAAGTGATAAAAACTTAAAAATCTTTTGGGATGCTCTGCAGTCCATCGGGAAGATGGGCACAAACAAAATTGTGAATGTTAACATGACAAAATAAAAAACAAGCACATTGTTTATCAAAGTTGCAGATTAACATTGATGATAACTGTAATCTGTAAAGACTCGATACATGAAAAAAACTGTGGATCACTCATCCCTGTCACTTTGTTGTATAATAACAAAAGAGCATCCCTACTGAATTTGGTAACAATGTAAATTTTATACAAAATGATTTTTTTAATGAAAATAGTACGTAGAATAACAAATCTAATAGCAAATAAATGTAAGTGTACACCAGTAAATAGTGCGTCATTTATGTACATGTATAGGCCTACATGTGTATTACATTTCACTATTATATTTATATTAACTTGGATATGTGTAAATTATATAAAGTACTAAGTAAACTTCACTTTGCTGTGTGAGCACTTTCATTGGAAAATGGTGCGATATAAATGTATAAATAGAGAAAACAAAGATAAATTTAGAACTGGTTAAATTTCACAATCTGTTGATAGAAGTTTGATAATTTTAAATTGATCACTTTTAATCTTGCCATAATATTATGGTAACATCAACGTACTTCAACATTTTCATGATTTTTTGAAAATATATTAAAAAGTGGTGCAAAATTTTGTAACTATGTATTATTTGGAAAAATTTAAATACTTTTTACCTTTGTCACATGTATGTTTGATAAAATACCAGCTGATATTATATACAAATTACGTTACAGCATGAGAGTCTGTACATGACAAATGCATAGCATTAAAAATTATACCTATTCTTAGCCTACCTAGTTTTAAACTAAGAGAAACATTTGCACATATTTAAGGGCATAGCTGGGTTCATACATTATGCTAATGAGATGAGTAATTAAATACAGTTAAATACATGATGAATGCTGAATTCCTTTAGAACTGGAGAAGCATATCATCTGTGCATAGTTTACATTATTCCATGCATAAGAGGCTATTCTGCATGAATCTACATGCCACTATTATAGACCCTAGTGATTAATAGTTTACCTAAACTGTGTACTGAAGGCTAACAGAGGCCACTAATTACATTTGCAATGATTCTGTCAAATACGACAACAGTAGAGGCCCTTCCTGGTAGTCTTTAGCTACAGACCTGATGTGGTACAGTAGAGAGAAGCCACAAATATTGTCCAAATTCATGCTTGAGTAATTACCAGTCAGAAGAAAAAGTAATCCAAATTTTAAAAAAATATTTGTACAGCTTGTTTACATGGGTGAAAGCTTTATGCAAAGAGGACGGAATTTCAATTTTGCATTATTTGAAGGCGGAATAGAATAGTCAGACTTTGTCACTTGCTTTTAAAGCACAAGAACACCATTTGCTTATGTCATCTGTAAGGCTGAAACATTCGTCTTGAAATTTTATATCACTTACCTGCTGTCTTATTGCATACAGAGCTTGTGCTAGCAGTAAGACTGTGTAAACTTGTAAGTTCAAACTCCCACAATGACCTTTACATGCAGCCATTTTAACAGTAAGTCATTTAAAACGAGTTTTGATAACATTGCGTAAAGTTTGAAAAAATAATCAGAGCATTCGTAAGCACACTCTTCACTAACTAATCAAAAGTATATATATTACTTTATATTCTCAATAAGATTAAAAATATGTTTTTTGATGAGTGAGTGGTGCAAACTGTTAAGCTAAATCAATGTCATTTCACCAGTTTGCACAAACACTTTAAATTACTCAGAATTTTCTGTTCTAGTTACATAAATTTTTGAACCAGACAAGCGTAGTGTAAAGTAATATAATTTTTTATGGAAAGTTTTTTGGAATTTAATTTAAATTAGCGTTTTCTTCCCTTTTCAAGGAAGCCGTCATTGCTGAGTCTAGTGTATTAGAGGTGCCACAGGGTGTGCTGGTTGTCTTAAAGCAGTTGCTAAGCAAGCGTGGCTCTAACCGTCTTCTGCGAGTGTTAGTTTTACCTTGTAGGGCCAGTTCGAGGACTAATCAAGAGTTCAGCATTCGAAAAACCACGACTGATTCAATGCCGATTGCTGTGGAGAGACCAGAATCTGTTTCGTTATCCAGGCTAATCACCAAAGGTGAGATGCTGAATCATCAGAGGTGTCTTAGCCATGCTCAGATGGATGGTCAATTACCTCCCACTGCGAGGTAAATAGGGCTTCACAAACAGTATGGAGAATAAAGTTGGGCACGTACAAGTCTGTGTACTAGCCTATTCACTCATATCCATTTAAAAAGTCACGGGTGAAAAATTCACAGAAAAAAGTCACAGAAAGAGTCACAGAAAAAAGTCACAGGCAAAAAAGTTCTAGGAACAACCCCAGGAAAAAAGCACAGGCAAAAGAGAAATAATACTAGCCCTAACTCTAGCCAAAACTAATGGTGACTTTTTTCCTGTGACATTTTTCCTTGGCAACATTGTGACTTTTTAGTGATTTTTTTCCTGTGACTTTGTTACCAGTCAACTTTTGTTCTACATCACTTTCCTTCAATGACGACTGTTTTGTTAAAAACGAGAATCGCTTATTATTTTGAGTGCCAGATGGCTTGGACGAAGTTATAACAAAATCAAACAGCTGTACTCCTATCTCTTTATCTAATGGTTGAGAGACAGCTCTTAAACGCTCCTCTAGCTTTCAATCATTCTTTTCCCCTGGACGTGTTTGTGGATGGTGTTACGAGTTAAGTGTACAAGGCCCTCTGTTTCTTCTAAATTATGGTGTATGTTGACTTGGGTCGAAGTTTGTTTTGACATGCTGAGCTGGTCCCAAGTCACAACATGGAAGTGTTGTGCGTGTCGACCGTAAAATTCCTTAACGACTCGAGAAAAATGAGTTTCCAGACTTCATTGTAGGTTGGCCTGGTTCGTTTTATTGAGAAATCTCTGTAGTTCACGCTTAGAAATTGACAAAAACGTGCAACACTTCTAACAGCGGCGAGAAAGGGGTGGGACATTAAGATTACAATTACCAGCGCGGAAATTTCTGGTTCAAAAATTAATCAAAATAAACAAATACCCTAAATAATTAGAATTGCGCTCTAGTGTTAACAATCTACCACTTGAAATGCTGAATTTGGTTAGCCTTTTGTAAGGGATGAACTTTGAACTGCCTTGATCATTTTGAGATACGGTGGCCTAGTGATTAAGGCGTCTGTAATGTGAGCAGAAGGCCGCTGGTTCAAATCCAGACGGTAACCTAAATTTTTCACGACTCTGTCTTTCAAGTTTGGTGTCAAAATTTCATTATGTGTGGGTTTGTATCATCCAAGGGAGGGTAATTTGTTGAGTGGTCATGGTTACAGTCACGGCTGCGTGGTAAGTTAAGCATCACTGAGCCCGGTCAAAAATTTGATGGATGGTTGTCAGGAGAAGGCTTTTGGGCGAATGTATAGCTGTCATACTGCTTCCTTGTTCTTAGAGGATTATCTGTGGTAAGTGAGATATGTTTTGGTCCTTCCACAACATCTGAGACACATTTTCCAATTTAATCTCTCATCTTAGACGGTTAGCCTTTATTTGAGCTGGGTTTCAGTCGTGCCACTACCCTGCTGTTAAATGCTGGGGTCCCAGCTTGCTGTGTACTGAACTGTATAAAAAATATTTCTGAAGTGACATCATTGAAATGTTCTATATTAATTATTTAAAACATTTATTTCCCCAGGAAATTTAATTTTTAATCAACAAGAGGGCGCCCTCAGCAGAGGTACGTAATTATTTCTGGTCGTGACTGCAGTGACTCATAATTTTTAGGCTTGTAAGTCATAAAATAGAAACCGTGCTAACATAAACCTCAGCAATTTCTTGCTACGTATCTACTTGCGCATCGAGTAACGTATCAGTTTTGCACCACTTTAAATGTATAATTTATCAAGTAAGAAAGCTGGAAATTTTGTCTTGAAATGTCGCTGAAGATCAAAGGCGATATCGTCAATAGAAAATTTCATATTTGAATGTAGAACAAAAATTGTACTTATCGTGCAGCATTTCCACGTTGGATAATATGCATTCAAAATATGTGACCTTGAGTTTGACCCCAAAATGTTAATAACAAAATAGATGAACAGTGTAACTATAACATTACCATTGCCTAAAGCATTCAGTATAAACCATTTCTCTGCCTTGTGTCATGTGAGGACTGGTATGTACACTATGTTGACCTCTGACTTCTAGCAGTGTCGATTATGCGTCGACTAGCTCAAAAATCGTCTCTCTTGAGAGTGACCGGTAAAGTCGCAGAAAAAGTTACCAATTCTGGCTAGGAAAAAATTTATGGTGACCGGAAAAAATTCACAGTTTTATGAAAGATATGACGATGAAAGATGGTCATGATATGGTGGCTATGAATGATAGTCAAGTAAATAAAAGTATTCAAGTCAGACAAAATTTATTTGAGTGAACGATTAAAGTAATAAAAGAGGAATCAGTTATTAACTGGCAATGCATGTCTGGCACACGTATACTGAGAACGTTATCTATATATGATGGCATTACATGTATAAACGCGTTTTGTTCAATATCGTGGGGCTTGGGTTAGGGGTTAAGGTATTCCTTTTTTCTTGTGACTTCATGTGAGTTTGTTATCTGGATTCCTGTTGTTAGGTCATTCCGTTGAGAGACTGTCTGCTAGTAATGTCTTTGCGGCTTTATGAAGACATGCAGCACCTTTGATCTCCCTTGTGTACGTATAGGACATGCAGCACCTTTGATCTCCCTTGTGTACGTTTAGGACATGCAGCACATTTGATATCGTTTGTGTACGTATAGGACATGCAGCACCTTTGATCTCCCTTGTGTACGTTTAGGACATGCAGCACATTTGATCTCCCTTGTGTACGTTTAGGACATGCAGCACCTTTGATCTCCCTTGTGTACGTTTAGGACATGCAGCACATTTGATATCGTTTGTGTACGTATAGGACATGCAGCACATTTGATATCGTTTGTGTACGTTTAGGACATGCAGCACCTTTGATCTCCCTTGTGTACGTTTAGGACATGCAGCACATTTGATATCGTTTGTGTACGTATAGGACATGCAGCACCTTTGATCTCCCTTGTGTACGTTTAGGACATGCAGCACATTTGATCTCCCTTGTGTACGTTTAGGACATGCAGCACATTTGATATCGTTTGTGTACGTATAGGACATGCAGCACCTTTGATCTCCCTTGTGTACGTTTAGGACATGCAGCACATTTGATATCGTTTGTGTACATTTAGGACATGCAGCACCTTTGATATCGTTTGTGTACGTTTAGGACATGCAGCACATTTGATATCGTTTGTGTACGTTTAGGACATGCAGCACATTTGATATCGTTTGTGTACGTTTAGGACATGCAGCACATTTGATATCGTCTGTGTACGTTTAGGACATGCAGCACATTTGATATCGTCTGTGTACGTTTAGGACATGCAACACATTTGATATCGTCTGTGTACGTTTAGCACATGCAGCACATTTGATATCGTTTGTGTACGTTTGGGAGTGTTCTGGTGAAAGTAACATTATGGTTTGAGATTTGGGAGTAAAGATACTTTCGCATGTTTTCGGTGCAACATCAGTTTGTTGCAAACAGTCGACATCTATGTTTAGAAAAAATACACCAGCTGGAAGAACTACAGCTTTTTATACGTTCGATTAAGTTAGAAAAAATTGTAACAAAAATGAATCCATTCTTGAAAACTCAGCTTTTTGCAGTGTTTTGATTTGCAAAAGAAAACTACAAATTATTTGAGACGTAATTTGAGATCGATAAAATAGGCAAATTTAGAAAATTGCTTAATTGATAGTTTTCCTTTTTCATTTTTTCTACCTCGGTGATTTGCTTTGAAAAATTAATAATGGAGACCTGTTAAGTTAAAACCTGTTAAAGTCTGTAACACCACCTTTAATCAGTTTGGTAAGCAAACTTAAGCAGCTTCAAAAACTGACAATTCGCTAAAATCGGATCGTAGAGGTCACCTTGGAGAATTTGTTTGTCAAAGTAACAAAGGAGATTCCCTCTAAAGCCTATTTGTCAAAATCTTTAACTTTAACACCTACTTTAAATCACCTAAGTAATTAAATCCGAGTAGTTTGAAAAACTGGCAAATTGCCAAGACGTACGTCCGCGAGGTCATCGTAAGCTTCATTACCTCTTGGCGCATTGCATATGGCGTTGGTTGTGGGGATTATATATTTTTCAATACGGTATTGACCTCTGCACTTGGCGTGAATCATTATTATACCCGGCGGATTATTGATTTTTTGCTTCAGGACAAAAGGCAAATAAGCGAGAAGTTGGTTTAAGCTGGTAGCAATGTTTGAAATGCAAGGAAGTGTTTAGCAACTGTACCTATTGACCGCAAACCTGAACGGTTGTTTGAAAATTCAGTTCATCGCGACACTTTTAAATAGAAAATCAGTGAATCAGTGTTAACTCGGATAGGCTGAAGGAGCTGTTGCCTAGTAAACGCTAAAATGCTTAAAATGCAATCATAAGCAAGGCGAATTGTTTTAATACGAAAGTTAAGCAACGTTGAATCTAGTTAACGAATAGATGGCTGACTATATGGGCAGTTTCATATGTCGTACTGCCACGAACTGCTTCTGTGACGTTGTATGCTTGGGTGCCAAAGTTAAGCAATGCTGAACTAGTTAGTGTATGGACGGGTGACATTCTTTGCAGGTTCGTACGCAGTACTACCACGAACTGTTTCTGTCGTTGAAGGAATTTCATGTGCATTGGAGCTTTGAACTTGTACGACTGACCATCTTGCGGTTTTTTGCCCAGACGTATCACGTAAGCTTAAAAAGTTGTATCTAAGTAGTATTTTCAGTATTTTCTGTAGTTATCTAGCGTGATCACCTTAGTGAGGAGGTATCAGATGATAAAAGTGCATGATTTAACTGAAAATGTCCCTGTATGATTTTAAGAATGAAATGCTGTTTGAAGTAAAGGGAAAAGTGATATGGTCATTGCCTTACCCTCCTGTTCTCCAGTGTAACTAGACCATTTAGTCCTATTTAAAAACTTTAACACCGAAAGTTATCGATGTGTTGAAGTCTTCCAGTAGCATTGGAAAGATCTCTGTATTTTGACCTAAAAAACAATTAAATATGCAAAAGAGAAAAAGAAAAATTTTAAAAAATGATTAAATGATATTAAAAAGTATAACATATTAAAAAATATTCAATGATTCAGTGAAATGCGAAATGATTTTTGCATAACGAAATCTTTCCACACTATAAGTATGTTGAAGTGACTTACATTTAGTTGCGCTTTTTGTACAGTATGCTTTGAATGAGCACGGGGGTTGGATTCCGTCAGTTCTGTTTAACTGTCTGCGCGCAATTTAGCCGATACAGTCTACTAAGCACGAAAAGCGAACATCGAACAAACATTGAAGCCAATTAAACTGAAACTCTCAAATCTACGTCACGTAGAGTTATGAATCTAGGTAATAAAATCATAAGTAATAACAGCCGGAATAAAACCCTAACCCTAAGCCTAAGCATAATCCTTGAGCGTAAGATGCTGATAAAACGTGGTTTTTTCACATACGTAATGCCATCATAAATTATATAAATAGTATTGTCAATATCTACTAGTCATGTACTGCTAGTTAATAACAGATTTAAGATATTTTTGTGTCATTATTTTTATTGTTTATGGTACTTAAATAAATTGTGACTGACTTGAATATTTCTTCGGATTTCCTGGCTTTCTTTCCTAACCAAAATTATGACTTTTTCCCGGCCATCATAAATTGCCTTTTTTCCCCTGTTTTTTTTACCTACGACTTCATTACCTGGATTCAAAGCGAAAACTCGTTCAAATACCGAAACCAATTAAGCTGAAGCCTTTAAATTTATTACACGTAAACTTACATCACGGCCGAGAATAGGTTTCTGTGTTTTTTGTAAACATAGCAAGCTGTAGATACAGAAGTCTCTTTCTGCGTATAAACAGCCTGTCATTAAGAGCTCTGTACATTCGCGTGCTTAATCTGTGTTAAATTGAACCCCGTTTACATCAAACGCTTACTTGTAGTTTAACCACCGTGAATTATTTTTCTTTGGGGCTCGCCTAGGCTGCCTAGAGGACAAATACAACAGCGAAGTTTACAGACAATGTGACCCTGCGAACAAAGTACGTGATTTCTCGTCAGTGTATCGCGCAGGTCATGATGCGTGCGCGAATTTTTGCCGCGTTTTTTTACGCATTCCACGCGCGCTTGGCCCGTTTTTCATCATCCCTGGTTTCACCCCATGTTTGTATAAACTGTTGATCTCGATATAGTCTGCATGTAGCCGCCGCGCACATGTTTAATGCGGCGGCGTAAATGGCTTCGCTAGGAAGAGACACGGAGAGAGAGAGAAATTCCTAATCATCATTTATCTGCTAAATGCGAGATAATTTATGTTCGCGCCGCGCGAACGCATTAAATTCGTTTACTGTAGAATCCGATTCTCCTTTGTAGATGTGGTAACGGATGCTGATGCTTAGGTTATCATGGAAACGGGATGCTGCTTCCAGGTGAACTATCGACCCTGGGGCGTACTGTACAGAATGAGAGCCACGTGAACTGGGAGCTCTCTCTACTGAATGCAGGAATTAAGAGGCTCCCGGGAAACAAGTTCATTTGATTTTTTCATTGATCAGCTCAAGGAATCGGATTTTTGATCAATACTTTGGTTCTCGGCATCAGGAATTCTGGCTTTACAAAGCGCGACAGAGGTACCAGTTGTAGTTATTGGGGTGGCTGTCACTAAGGATAACTTTAAAAAATTACAAGAGGGAAAGGGATAGCTTTAAAAAATTACAAGAAGGGAAGCTGCTGAAGGCTAGGGACCAGAGCCTTTGAGAAACTTATTCAAAAAGCAGTTGTCTGAGAGAAATTCGCGTGAAAATAGGAGGCAGAAAGAATACTACGTGACAGATCTGTTGGCTTGGCTTAGGAAAGCCATGGAAGTAAAAACCCACTTAAGCAAGAATCATGGAAGGCTGAAGAATATCAATAACAAAATTGGAGAATCCTTTGTAATTCTCAGCAAACGACAGGTTTGGGAAAGTGTGGTGAAGAAGGGACTTTAAAGTGGATGCTGAGAGTCAGTAGCCACAAATGATGGACTGGCTGCATCGAAGGGCTCACAGTTTCCGCTAGCCGTTTCAGGGCCCTTGTATTAAGATTTTTGTGACATTAAACGGCTAAATTATGTTAAGCTATTGTTCTTAGTAAATGTATTACAAAAATTTGACGTTTGTGCGCATGCGTATTTGATATCCCCGGTCAGCAGTGTTTCAGGCTGCATGTGCTGTATGTGATGCTTGCAAATGTTGCGTTACATTGCACTTCCTAGTGTAGTACCCTTGAAGATGAAGCTTGATTTTGTTTTCTAGTAGGCAGTATGTGGATGATTTGGTTTTTAAACATTAATTTATCAACGATGGGACAAGTTAACCTCACCAACATGTCAAAGTTACCAACGATGTGACTCAGCTTCAGGAATACCAAGCTCACCTGGAACACTGTTGGCAATCTTGCACAAGAAAACACTTCATAAATAAAGCTTAAAAATTCGTTTTGAAATTTTGTGTCACTCTCATTCTGTTTTTATTGCATGCTTTGCACAAAATTCATGCTATTTTTTGGAAAAAACCTACAAGCGTCAAGCTGTTGCTTTTTTTACTTGTGGAATTGTGATGTTGTCTTGGGTGACCGGTAGTAAAGGAACAAAAGTCATGGGAAAAATCACAAATTTGGCTAGGAAAAAAGTCAATTAATTTTGTCTACGGTTAGGATTACTGTTAGAATTAGTGTTATATTTCTTTTTTCGTGTGCATTTTCTTCCAGTGTCTTTTTATCACTGTTTTTTTTACATATGACTTTTTTAACCTGGATTCGTTTTCTGAACCACAGAAGTCGTGCTAAGGAACTCTGAAACATTGGAAAACAGTCAATGCTATGCGATAAGTTGTGGCATTTTGTTTGTGGGTCGCGGGGGGAAAGAACTTGCCATTTGATTGCACTCGTATTGTACACAACTGCCTATAAATGTGTAAAAATAAACAAGTGAGTGACCGTGGGTACACGAAAGGTTAAGTGGGCATTTGTTTTTAGTGCACTAACACTTGTGTGTTTACTTTTTTGCTAAATATCATTCTGTACGTGCGTGCGTGCGTGCTGTTTGGGTGCACGCTGTGCGCCTTGCAGGAATTCAGAACTGCGTGTCATATCTGTCAGAGTCTCGTGGGTTACCGCCGCGTGGCACTCCTCTTTGGCAAGCGCTAGATGATTAAAATATCCCGGAAATAATGACGACCATATGTTGAGAGGGCACAGAGAGGGGCAGCGAGACTACTTTGACGAAAATTGGGCTCATTCAGGAGGTCTTGCTCCCGCTACGCACGTGTTTTCAGTCAACAAACTCACCAGGCGAAAATAACCAATCAACCGCGAACTCGCGCTGACGGTTTGTAATGTGATGTTATTTCAGTCTATATTAGTTTGGCTCCAGGCTATTTTTCAACTTTCTGCATTTTTCACTTCTGTATTTACATATTTAGTCTGCGTTTCTTGCATACGGGGCGGTTTCGTGGTTTAGGGGGGCGGCCGGAGTTTTCTCGTCTCCCCTCGTGTGGAATGCAGTTGCCTGCGTCACGGTGTTGACTTTGAAGTACTGCAGATTTATAGGAATGAATTTGGAAAATCTTGAAACAATTTTCTTGCTGACCTTCGCATGGATGTGATATTACGCGAATAACAAAGTGACATATATTTTGACCTAAAATGTCAAAGGTCAACTAGTTTGCTAAATAATTATTAGCGGTTACTCTAGGGTGATGATGTGTAACTTCGTTAATGTAAATTTGGCATCTGCACGTAGACAAAAAATAAGAAAATTATTTTACTAGCGTGGATATAGTAATACTTGCACATGTTTCAATGCATTGTCATTGGTTGGTGAGTTGCTGAAAGCAACGAATAAAAAATATGCCGGAATCAGAAGGGACTGTGTGGTCTAGTCGTCAAAGTGATATACTTTTCACAGTTTTCACAGTGGTGTCAGTATGCATTTGAAATCGATGCGTCTGAAGATTGTTGTAAGAGAGGGTCAGAGAGAAGTTGTAATCTAGTTGTTCTTAGAGTTTGTGAGTTATTAAACGATTCAGCAAAAGGCTATAAGTATTCGTTACAACAACCCTTTATACTTGGCCCTGCCTCTTCCACACTAGAGCTGCATTAATCCTCTCAGAATTTTCTCAATAATACATTCGAGAATTGTGTTGTTGTCACAAATTTTATATGAAGTTTTCGACATTGTCAGTTAATCTTTTTATTTTTTTAATCTCAACATTTCAGACGTTTATTAAATATTACAGGCTCTATGATTGGATGACGTTATCAACAGTGTTCATGCCATTGTTGCTTCTCGGTTTCCTTGAAGTTATGTAAAAATACGTGTTATTTACAAGAAAATCTAAAAATGAATATCAATACCCACTTAAGTATAGTTTTTAATACTAAGTAGATTATGTGTGAGTGCTGGCTCTTATTTTGATTTTAAGAATACGATTTCCCCATTCCTAAATATAAATCAATACCGAAGTACACGAAAAACACGCTGTTTTGATATTTTGTCATCCATATTACTTACGTACAATGTACATGTTATACGGTGCGAGTATAGATAGTTAAACGAAAGGCTAAGCCTTCTGGTAATAAAACTTATTTCAGTGTTTGCGAAAAATGCCAGAAAAATTTGATAATAAAAGTATTATAAGCACCTCATGTAATTATTAAAAATTACTGAAAATGGCCATCATTTCATTTTGAACACCCCATTTTTCCACCAGTGATGTAGTTTGTCAACTGAAGAAAAGCACCGCGCTGTCAATTTCCGTCACAGTATTATAGATTTTTACAAAGAATTATAAAACTAATTTTTGACATTTTTGCATGAACATTAGGTAAGCTGCATAAGTTTGCATTAGTTTAAGCATCATGCATTCGAAAAGTCACACTGTCAATTATGTCAACGGCAACCACCACTCCTGAAAACTTCTATAGACCGGTAGTATAAATAGACAGCTTGCAAATTTCTTTGTTATATTTTTCGAAGTTTAAGTGCTAACAGTAAAATAAACCCAACGTGCTAAATGACTTGTCTTTTCCTTTAATTGATGTCTAACATAACGTCAATCATTTTCGTTGACTGCCAATCAGCGTGCAAGTTATTTCACACACCCCTGCAGCAGGTACTTTCGGGACATTTAGCTACAGCTCCGACTAACACTTATGAAAAATGCTCAACTTTTCATTAGTTAACGGGAGAAATATTAGCCTGGTTCTAGATTTTATTATTGTCAATTAAAATTGCAAATGAATTAGTGGAAACATATGCATAGTCTAGTTTCGTTTGTAGGAAGAAATGCACAACACTTACGTCCATGAGTTGCTGATTAAACCATTTTGCAATCAAGAAAATACGCAGTTTAGTTTACTTTATGGCTTTGCAAGTTTAGATAAAAACAACTATTTGATTAACTTTAAATATAGACAAAGCTGCAAAATGTTTTCTTTTCTGGTCAGTTTTTATAAACCTCAATGAGACAATGTGAGGTCAGTTAACTAGAAGTTAGAATCCGGCGGAATGCATTGTATTCTAAGGCACCTTTGTTCTCGTTCTGCTGCCAATCTTCATGTAGCCGCCACGCGCCAGTAATTAAGCCGATCTAATTAGCGCTAAATTCTACTGTGGACAATGAATTGTACAGTATAGCAGCATATGAGGGAATGCATGTGCACTGGAAATGGGATGTTATTGCATCTCTAAATACGATGGAATTTAGTCTGCATGTTCCAAATTGTAATTGATTCTGTCATTGTTAATGTTGTCAGCGCTGTTGTCGTCATCGCTCCTGCCGCGGTCATTGTCATCGTAACCACAAACACTTAATTGTGACCACCGTCTTCTTCAACATCACACTTTGTCGTCATTGTTTTTTTGGCTGACTCTGTATAATAAAGCCAGGGAGCTGGTTTAGCAATGGCTGACTCGTCTGTAGCCAATAGTGCCAAATTTTGACCTGATTTTAGGGACCCAGTGTTAAAAATTCTTATTCTCCTGATAGTATATGGAAAAAGTCCATGCTTTCATATTCGTGTAAAGCGCGTGTTTTATACCACACTGCAAGCAGTTACCGAGGGCGGTGCTATATAAGAGCCGTATAATAAGAGCCCAATATATTTAGTACAAAAGTACAATTATTATATAAAAGGTAGTACACCACAAGTAGTTGGGCAAGCTGCTAAGATATAAGATTATGCAAATATACGTAATTAACACTAACAATGTATATACTGAGTAACACATGTAGTGTTACTAATACACTAACATTGTGCTTTGTTCTGCATATATAAGTAACTATAAATGCATAATTGAGATTCGTGAGGCTGAACCAGCAGCGTAGAACGTTGTAATGTCTTGACACGCCCCGTATTATAGATAACTAAATTATCATGCATAATATTTCATATGGCATCAGTTCTTATTAGTTAAAATGATCAGACTGATATTATTCTGTGTTAGGAAGTATAATATTTTACAGTAACACGTTCCTATAATTACATTTAGTTGCTGATCCTGATACATAAATTAATTAGCCTGTTCATGCCTAGTACGTCTAGGTATTAAATATGATTGCCAAGTCAACGATGAACGTCTCTGTCATTGGATGATTTCCATCATAGTGAATGTTTCATAATGTGAACCGGGCTTAACGCAGTCCTTGTTCTGTTAATTAGTCTGTTCATGCCTGGTGCGTCTAGGTATTAAATATGATTGTCAACACGATGAACGTCTCTGTCATTGGATGATTTCTATCATAGTGAATGCTTCATAATGTGAACCGGGCTTAACGCAGCCCTTGCTCTGCGTGCACTTTCTCACATTATGTAACTCTTTTACCTCATGCACTGATCAGCGCCTGTATCTGCAAAGGTCACGTCTGCCTTGCAAGACACATGAAGCCAGCAGCCTCACAGTTCTTGGTCATGGTTGAGTGAAATTTTCTCCCCCAGTAGCGTGAAGCCACGTAGAGTGTATTTTTTAAAACAACATCATCTCTGTTTTCTCACTGTGTGCCAATCCTTCATCTTGGTAAGTATTACTCGCTCACTTTATCCCAGATATTTTTCCAGGCAGCTCCCAGGGGATCAATGAAACCAAAAGCATCCATAGTCCGCAGTCAGACGACGGATTAACTCTTTGGGCCCGACGCAAAAACGTGCTAGATCGGACATGGCGATTAAATGGTTTCGTTGATTGACTCGGCGTGTATGACTGTAATTGTGCTGCTGGTTGAAGCTCTGAGAGTTTCTGGTACAGTATGCGCGTACACGTAATAGAGAGCCGTCATAAAAGCTGATAACTGATTTATGCATTTTTTGCTGAGAAATAGGATATTTTCAGCTCGATGTTATCAGTTCAGTGCGGCATGAAAAATGGAAAATATGTCTGACGTGTAAGCTGCATCAGAATACTTATGTGCTAATCCAACGGCTCGAACTGCTTATAAAACATGGTTATAACGACAGATAATGATATACTGTTACGTAGTAATATTCTTATCTATGGTTATAACTTTCTAAAACTTATGAATTTGAAGCTAACAGTAACAGTTCTCGTACTTAACAATTGCTATGGCTTAAAGAGTTTCTATTAGACAGTAATATATTGCCCCGTTGTATTTCAATACACTGGCTTTTCTAAATGATACAAGATTAAAAGCGAATTTTGAGGAGGAAATCTTTGCTCAACATAAGCTAGTTGTCATTATTAGCGAAATTTAAACAAGATTTCCAGTTTGAGCCATATTCAGAAAATATTAAAACCAGCAAAGATAGGATAGCTCTGACCAAACTCGGATTAAGTGCTCATAACTTGCAATAGGCGATATGAAAAACTACCTATTCCAATAGAATATCGCTTGTCTGAAATGTGTAACATAGGATGAACACCATTTTCTGTTTTACTTTGGGAAATACAATGCTGCACGTAATTTTTCGTTAAATGCTGCAAACCTATGTATTCATCAGTTTTCTAATTTAGTTGATAATGATGCATTAAAATCTTTTATGCAGTCACAGCACATAACAGTTCAATATGCTTTGGCAAAATTTATTCGCACATGCAAATGATAATTGTGTGTTTGTGTTTGTAACTTTGATCGGCCGATTGGCCACACACCAAAATAAATGTCTTGTAAATTTTGTGCAGTTCAGTTCAAGAGGAATTTATTTAAACTAGTGAAGAAATCTATCGAGGCAATGTGGTGACGATTTTTTGTTCTATTAATCGCGTTTTCAATTTTGTTTTACTGGTAATACAGGTTTGTTACCGCGTGAATACAGGAAAACTGTTCAATCGTACTGTACAGTATGGACCGTTGTCGGCAGGCTTATAGATTATATAGATACATGTATTGATAAGGAAACTATGTGTCATTAAATATTAACCGAATTTTATGTGGTTTCTGATTCGCATTTCCTGGATTTAGCACGCTTCGCTGCTATTGCAGCTACGGAGCAGGTCATTCTGTATGAAAGAGCTGGAGAAGTGCCAATTTTCTAAAAGAGCAAAATTCATTTTTAGAGGCCAGTAAATAAAATTAGTTATAACTTTTTTTAGAAATGAAGTTGTAATTCCCACATTTTATCCTCATCTTCAGAATTATTGTCACCAATCTCCTACTGGTTATCATCATCATAATCATCGCCATTATCATCATCACCATCTGCATTGTAATCATCGTCACTGAAATCATTGTTATCATTATGCATTGTCTTTCTTTATGCATTGTCTTTGTTAACGTCATCATATTTGTCAAGTTCTTTTAAAGGTTTGATTTCCTAGCATTACCATTCATTGTAACCATTGTTTAGTTGTCATTGTCATTGTCCTCCTTGCCATCATGATGATCTTTGACTACATCGTGATGTTCTTAAACAATGCCAACAAAATCATCATCATTGTCTCCACCACGAAGCTGTCATGTTGTCACCCTCATAATGTTGTAATTAATATTCTCAGCACAGCATTATCATGATCATGATCATCATCATTGTCATCATTATTGACATCGTTGTCGTCAAAGCCGTGTGGAAGATTCGCCGTTGTCTTCGTGTACTAAGAGTTAACAAACACTCCCTTTTTCTGCAGCTGCATGTAACAAACAATAAGGATTGATTAATAGGTGGCCGGTAATAAACTCTGTACAGGTAAAAAAGTCACAGTTTTGGCTAGGAAAAAAGTCACAATTAATTTATAGTGGCGGGAAGAAAAATCACAATTTTGGGTAGGAAAGAAGATCAGGTAACCAAAGAAAAATATTCAAGTCAATCACAATTTATTTAAGCACGACAAACAAAGTAATAAAACAGAAAATATATTAAATCAGTTCTTAACCGGCAATACATGACTTGTACAATTTGACAGCACCATATATACATGAAGGCATTACATGTATGTGAAAAAAACCACGTTTTGGTCAATATCTTAGGGTTAGAGTTGCTGTTAGGGTTACGGGTATTTCCTTTACTGTGGCTTTTTCTCGCGACTTTAATACCTGTGTCTTTATTACCTGGATTCGATTATTTTTGCCCTTTATTGGATTCTTTATACGTTTCTGGTTGTGCATTCCTTCGCATAGTTCGGATTCGTGAACATATTTTTCTCTGCTGTTGCTGCTATTACTGCAGAAAAGTTTCCATAACTGTCACATGTTGGCTCAGGAGTAGCCTCCCACAGTGACCTATTTAACATATCCCGTGTTAGCCTCAAGCACTGTGGACTTAGGAATCCGTGACCACATGCATCTATTGATGACTGTCCTCCCCTCCAGGGCATTGTGGAATTAGAGGTCTGTACGTGAGCTCATGTCTGGAATGCCGTTGCTGAAGTAGATTCGTATTGTGAAGGGGTAGTCACCGCCAGTATCAATAAGGATGATGAATTGTTGGAAAATTTTAACGAGAATACAGATTTAACTTCAAGGAACCTGGAAAGGACTTAATTGGTGGTATTCTTCAGCTGTCCAAGCTTAAAAGACTTGAGTTAATCATATTCCATGAGATTGAACTATTGCGTGTGCGTATTCTGCCTCATAAAGGCACATTTGAGTAGTGACAATATTTACACATTTTTGTCATCACGCTAATGCTGTGTTTTGTTTACATTTTTTTTAGCTACGGGATAAATTAATTTTGTGCTTTATAAAGAGTTTTTGGGGTATTTCATAGTTATGTTTATACCAAGCTTAAGTGATAACAGTAAAATAAACGCAACATGCTAAAAGTTGTCTCCTTTCCTTTAAGGAGTTGAGATCCACAGCCAATCAATAGTGCCAGTTGCCACGAAAAACAGGATATTAAAATTAATGTATTTACTGAATTTCTGTCGTATAAAAAGTACAGTTCCTAATTGAAATAAGCTACATACCAGGTATGTAAAAAATAATAGCTTGATTTCTGATATTACGTACATTTTATGTTGTAGGTTGTTGACTTGGTGGGTGGCACCGTTGCACTGTTTAAACACGAGATGTAGCTGCTGAAGTCACCACCCACCATTCCACATCATCATTGCAAGTTTCACTACAGGAATCTCCCGGCATCAGGACACACCATCACTCTTCTTTTCTCTGAATCATGGATGCGAATACTACTGCTAACCACCAGCCACCAGAAGGTCCGTCGCCAGTACAGGTTGATCAGAAAAATGCCGACGTTAAAACCGGTCAACAAAGTGAAAAGGTAAATTCCACTGGGGTGGCCTAGTGTGTCTTTTAGTCTAAGCCACGAGATTTGTAGATGTTGGTGCTGATGGTGATTTAACTGATGCCAAAATGTGTGGTTGCCGATTTTGAGACGCTGGTTAAAACACATTGTGTCAAGGGGAAGCATTTTCAATCTACTGAGAAAACTATGGTTTCAATTTAGTAAATTTGTATAGGTGCCAAAGCGCTGACGTGAACTTAATGAGATAATGTTGTTTCATTGCCAGATGACTTATAATAATAATAATAATAATAATAATATAATAATAATAATAATAATAATAATAATAATAATAATAATAATAATAATAATAATAATATTTTCCTTCAGGACATTTTCTAGGGATAACACCGTAAGTAACTTAAGTACTTATTTTCAAGGTTGTCCTGATTATTTTTACCCTCATGTCACTTCAATAAATCTGCATGTTTGATTGAAGAACCAGCAGTACCATTTTTAAGTCTTTGGTATGACTTGATCAGGAATTGAACAGCCTGCCATTGAGCTAGATCACCTACTCTTGAGTGAAATCAGTAATTGTAAAGACAACCTATTGGTGTGATAGCTACTCAAGTATCAAACATCTGGTCTGAATTGTTTGTTATTTTCATCGCAGTATAGTATCTGATTTCTAACTAACATACTCCAATAATGAATCAGTACAAACCAGTATTTTTCGGTAGGACTGATAGCAAGAGTAAATTGTAACATCACTTGTTAAGCTTGTTTTCGTAAATCAGTGCTAACGGTTTGCAAAAATGTGTAGATAAGTGACTGATGCAACCAATCTTTGTTGATGCATGTGAACAATTGTTTGGTAATGCTGATATCTAATCTGTCTGTTTGCTTGCTTACGTTTTCAATTTTTCGTCTCCATAACTCCAGTATTGCACGAGATTGCTGAAAGTGAATTCGTGTAGCCCAGGACCGCAGGAAAATATATCAAATCCACATGTTTGCTTGTGATGTAAGCCCCGTGCCATCCACGCCAGGCTGTAGTGGTTTGGAGTGCAGTACCACAGATGGGGTTGATTGGTGACGAGGAGGAGAAAAAATAACAAGCTATAATTCCCAAATGTGAACAGATTTTGTTAGGGTACGCACCAACTTCAGTTCCAGAAAAAGGTCAGAGGTCAATGCGGGTTCATAGCCCTGTGCTCTTGTCTGCATGTTTCATATTAATGGCTCCTGACCAATAGGCTTTGATACTCAAACTGGGTGTTTTCATATTGCCTTGCCGATTCTGCTTTTTACCTTTGCACATGGTTAAGATATGTCTGCTGGTCCAGTGGCTCACCTTGAGAGAGATATCTTGATAACCAAGGTTCAAGTCTTGCCACATGCATCAACATTGAGGAGGCATTGGTGCTGAATGCTGGATTACAGCTTGCAATGTACCGAAGTGTGTAAGGACAAAGAATATATGAAAAATTGAAATAGTCCATTTACAGCCGAGGAAAAGCTGGATCTTGCTGCACAGTTCTCGGAATGCAGGAGACTAGTGTCATCTCTGGGTGGCTTGAAGAAGAAGAAGAATAGTCAGGTACTCCTAACCTGTGGTCCTGATGGTAGACTAGTATGTGTATCTGCCAACCAAGTATTGCTCATGTCTGTGTGGCATGAAAAAGAAGAAGAGTGGTCTTATGTTCCTGACATAGGGGTACACGGTTATGGTATTTGTTTGCGGAAACTCGGCATGCTAGTGGAACAGTTGGATAGCCTATCGTTCGGCTGCCTTTGCCTCAGTAAGTGACCGCCTAGTCAATTAAGGGTGTGTGATTCAAGAAGACTGACAAGACAATCCCGTTCGAGTGGTAGATGGTATGAAGAGCTCCGACATGAGTACGATTCGAACCGAGACTCTCTGAATCGGCCAGCTGTGTCACACTGTTCTTATTGCATGGCCTAAACTTTCCTTAAAATCTGTACCAGCATTGTCACGCCATACATCCGGATAAAAATTCAAATTTTTATGTAAAAAACATCCTCTGATATCAGTCACAAGCTGTGAATATCAGTCTCTCAAATATAAACAGTTTGGAGTCTCATATAATCCACAAAAAATGAAGTGTTGACATATCTCTACATCATCTGGTTTCTTAACACTTTCCTTATCAGCAAGCCGAACTTCATCTGCCATCCTGACTTCTCCAGTAATCTGCACTTCTTCTACAAAAACAACTACAGTCCTATTTAAAGATGACATCGAATTTTCCAGGGAATTCACTTAGAGCATTTTTCCAGTGTTTATGCTGTAAAGTGAGCAGCAGAAAAACTCGGCGAGCCGATTTAAAGCACCGTTTTGTTCCATAAATACGTGTCAGGCCTCTATAAATAATCCATTCATGATAAACTTATCCATAAATTTTAATATCCTGCAGCTTGGTTAATGCACTGCGGGGAAAGAGGCATTGCATTATAATAGCCGTGCATGGTTAGACGGTTTGACATGATTGCTTTCATGGCGTTTATGTTACTAGGTTTCTTGGAGCTTAGCGCAGTATTTATCCTAGACGCGGATAGTTCATAATAGCACCTGACAGAATCCATAATTAAGCGGGCACAAATTTGACCACATTCCAAAAAGCAAAAGAAAGAACAGAGAATAAATGTACAAATCAGCAGACTGAGGTTGTGAGGTTATTTAAAGGAAATGACAAGTTATTTAGTATGATGACTTTTTTACTCTTATCACTTAAACTTTGAAAAATGTAACAAAGAAATTTACAAAAAACTGTCTATAAAGCATAAAATTAATTTATATTACCACTGCAGAGAAATTTTTAGGTGTTGAAGTAGTGAGGTATGCCACCTTGTGAGATACGTGCATTATTATATAACTCACTTACAACTTATGTATTGCAGATAATATGGAAACAGTGGAAGCTTCTGAAGCAAAATGAAACAAATTATTTTGGATTGAAAATTGTGTCTGTGGCGTTTCTTATTTGATCATTTTTTAAGAATCGTTTCGGTTATAATTCGACCTTTATTTTTCTTATCCAGAAGAAAGCGGAGGCTGCGAAGCGGGATGCTTTTTTCGACAATCTTCAAAAACAGTTTTCCAGTTTCACAGAATCAAAGTCGGCCGACAGCAGCCCAACTGGTGCCGTGAATAAACCCGGCCGGCAGGTGAAAATTTTAGCTCGTTAGTTGTTTGTTACCTGGTTGGGGTATCGTCTGTGTTGAGACGTCAGCCGTTCTGTAACATTTGTTCTTTAATAGCACTATAATAATTCTTTAAAATGGAGGACAAGGAGAATTTTTAAAGTATGTTCCAAAAAAATTTCGATTCTACTAGTTAGCAAAAAAATGGAACATTACATTTATCCTGTTTGAAAGACTTGACTGACTGGAAAAGAAAATTCTTAATTTAAAATGTTTGTGCCAACTGGTCAAATGACACTTTCTCTATCTCAGTGTGCACCATGAAACGTCACCGAGAAACGTTATTAATCTCATTCACAGGATACAGTCAGTTAGTCATACTTTTGCTTAGTTTGTGAAGAGTGCATAGAAATAGACATAGACATAGACATAGGACATTTATTTTCTCCAATTAGTTTAACATCAAAAGTTTTTTAAATATTAAGTAATTATACTCATGGAGTAGGGCAGGGAAGGACCATAGGGTCATCTAGCCTCCTGCCCTTATAAATAGATTAGTATATTAAAAATTAATGGTGATGCTGCAGATAACAAAAACAAAAACAAATAAGAAAAAAATAATAATAAAAACAGTATGAATGCTTCAAAAATTATTCAAAAAGAACTAAAAACAAAAAATAATAAAGTTAGATACCTAAATCTAAACAAAACAATACAATTATTCAGTAATTAGGATTATTATATGTAGTAGTAGTACGCTACAAATGCTTAGATTATTTTTTGAATTTTACGCATTGTCATGTAGACTTGTTTCAAACGACTTATTTAAAGAATAAATTTACTAGTTTTGTACGGCATTACTGGTAAGCCCTGATTGCAATAAGTTTGCTTGATGTATGAACTCTGTTTTCTTGTGCTTCAACTTATAGTTATTCTGCTGAGCGTAACATGGACTGGCTCGATCGCATTAAAATATGAAAATCATTGATTTCGCAACAAAGTTGAATCAATAGATTCATTTTTGTTGCTTACTTTGCCATTTTGATGCAAATCATGATTTTAGTCGGCCGGCGAAATTGAAAAGTGGTGCAGCAACTTCGGGAACGTGCACGTCGTTTTTGTGTTTGTATTTGATTTTTAATGTAATAACTAGAATTTCTTTACATAGCGCACAAAAGTTGTACCCAATAAAGCAGGAAACATGTGCTGCCACCTATATTTGTAGCATGATATAAAAACAACTCTTAACTCTTAGATAATAAATAAATCTTGCTGTAGGGTCACATTTTTGAGCACATGATTTTAAAAAATATACGTAGACCCGTAGAAAAGTAAGTGGGTAAGTTTATTTTACATCTATTTACATCACATACAAAGACAATTAGTCCACAGGGAACTATTCAGTTGACTAAAAATTATAATAAACATAAATTAAAACAGTAAACTGAGGTCCAAGTGATAACGTAAGTTTAAAACTATGAAAAAGACTTCAAAAAGTTGAGAATCTTTTGTCATCTGTTACACTGTTTTCAAACTACAGAGTTTTCTCTCGCAAGTTCATATAGGCATAGAATTGATGTACTTAGACTATATAGCACATTGCATTTATTTTATCTTTGTTGTTCTCGATGTGTCATTTTGTTAACGTCTTTTTGGACTATAGTTTTTTCTCGTTAGCCAACGTTATAGTAGTAGTGTATTTTTGTCGAATTATGTAGAATTATGGTCACTAACTAACTAACTAACTAACTAACTAACTAACGAACGAACGAACCAACCAACCAACCAACCAACCAACCAACCAACCAACCAACCAACCAACCAACCAACCAACCAACCAACCAACCATGCAAGCAAGCAAGCAAGCAAGCAACCAACCAACCAACCAACCAACCAACTAAACAACTAAACTAACTAACTAACTAACTAACTAACTAAAAGTAACTAAGTAACTAAGTAACTAACTGACTAACTGACTAACTGACTAACTAAATAGCTGACTAGCTGACTGACTGGCTGGCTGGCTGGCTGGCTGGCTGGCTGACTGACTGACTGACTGACTGACTGACTGACTGACTGACTGACTGACTGACTGACTGACTGACTGACTGACTGAGTAACTGAGTAACTAACTAACTAACTAACTAACTAACTAACTAACTAACTAACTAACTTACTAGCTAACTAACAAACTACTTACTAACTATGGACAACGAACAAGTCTAAATGCTGCTGCTACATGGGTTAAGCGGTCAGGTAACGTGGGAGTGAAAGTGATCTGGATAAAGAGACGATCACATTTCTGATGTTGCAGAAATTTGTTTCAAAAACTTACTATGGGCTAATTTACCTCGAAGCCGAAGCTGTCTCAGGTTTTTCAAAAATTGATAGACTCAGTCGTCATTAACTGCGTGCAAACCCCCGAGGCTCTAAATTTCCATTTACTTTCTGAGAACAGCAACCAATCATCAGCAAATGTGACTGATTGAGCTACTAGGCTGATCGATTTCACCAAATTTGTAAGTTTATGTACTGAAAAACAATAAGCCTTTTCGCAGTTCCAGCAATTGGTGATGAGCGTGAAAAGGCCAGAGGTTAAGTGTACGAGGCAATACATTTGTGTACACTTTACAATACGTCACAACCCTACTATTGTAATATCAACAGTTTAACAGTTAGCTAGAACCATGAGGCACAGCCATTTTGACGATAACTCATCTTGAAACAAGTTTAGATGACATTGGGTAAAGTAGCATTCGTGTTACATACTTCATTAATTGCGCAAATGTATAAATTCCTGTATCTTGTCAATGAGATTAAAAATATGTCGCTTGGTGAGTCAGTGGAGCAGGCTGGGAAGGTGACATTTTACCAAATGGTGCATACATTTTCAATTACTAAGAATTTCTTTTCTAGTTACATAACTCTTTCAAGCAGGTAAGTGTAATGCTACATAATATAGAAAGTTTTTTCGGATGTAATTTAATATTGCCTTTTCTTCCCCTTTAATACAGAGCCAATTTCTTTGTTTTGGTACGCACAATGTGCAAATGACAGCATTATAGTAAGATAAACAAGTTAGATTCTGTCATCGTTGAAGTGAGGTAACAACATGTTTGTTGAATATTGGGTATCGATTCATAAAAATTGCTTTCTGAATCATTGTTAGAACTAAGAGTTAGGTTCAAACCAAGTTGTGTTTTACGACACATTCAAACTAGCAAGTTTTCTGCAGCAAGTTTTCTCTCTGACAGCAAACTCACAAGTGTGAACTGCTTTGCAAGTTACAGTCAGCAAGAAATTGCAAACTCTCAGGCAGTTGCTGCCAGTTGATTTTCTGCGAGTTATTCTCGAGTGTCAGTTTGCGTTTAGTATCAGAGAGTAACTTGCAGCAAGTTTTGCTCTCTAGTCTGAACACGCTTGTGAGTTACTTAGCAAGTTTACTTGGTGAGAAAATTCGCTAGTCTGAACGCTAGTGCCGTTAATTAACAATGGGAAACACTAAGTAGAGCTATGTATATAAGATTATTATAACTAGACAAATGGTCCGTGTATGAATTGTGTAAAATGTGGCCGTTTATTACAGGAGAGACCAACGACTTTACCGACGAAGAAAAGCCCGGATGACGACGAAGACCCAGGGATGATGTCCGAGGCAGAGACCAGTGCTACTGGATATCGACGCACCAAACAACGCTCCATCCTGCCTGTTGTACGCAGCCCTTCCAAAACACTTGAACGTCCCCTCGGTAAGTGCTGCCTTCTTTTGCATCATTAAGAGCCAATCAAAAACTCCGCTTCTGAAAGGAAAAATTTTAGATGATGATTACTTAGTCTTGGTTGTCAGAAAATGTTTTTAAGATAGGCTTAGTCGTAAATGTGAATTTTTAACCCACTGCTTTAGTCAGGCAGTCATCAGCAAATTTACCGTGTAGCTATTCTAAAACTACCGTATTTTCCCGTGTATAAGAGACCCTTGTGTATAAGAGACCCTTGTGTATAAGAGACCCCTTCAATTTTTAGGCAAAAATTCTGGAAAAAAGTTTTTTCAGACGGACATTTTTAGAGGGTAAAGTACAACTTTTTTCAACTCAGTGCGGTACTGAAAACAAAATAAAACCAGTAATGTGTTGTAGAAAAAGAGTACTGGTATATATTAAAGTGCGTACCTGCAAACCTGTAACAGGAAAAGAGAAAACGAGGAGATAATGCCTGTGTCACGATGCTTGTATTGCTTACAACCGCTTCATAGTCGAACGCCACACGCAAAACAGTTGTAGAGCACTTATTTCTTTAAAATCATTAGTGTCACAATTTATGCATCTTATTGAAAAGACTTACTCCCATGTATAAGAGACCCCCTATTTTTAAAGTGAAAATTCTGAGCAAAAAAGGGTCTCTTATACACGGGAAAATACGGTACAAGGAGAGCTGTGGTAACTTTTATTAAGTTACTGTTGCAAGCCACGCCAGGTCTACATGTTATAGTGACAGGCCTCTGCTGACTGTCCGTATCTCCTTTTTAAGTTTGCCCAGATATATGGAAATTGAAATGAATCACCAACTCAATTACGATTCAAGTCGTGCTTTGCATAACTTGCTCGTTTATGTCCCCATATTGATAAACTGATGAAAATCTTTTATTCTCGGTTGCTTTCTCTTTTAAGTTAATTTTCTTCGTCATTGTGGTTCGGCAGCTGGTTTTGCGAAGTTGAGAAATTTAACCCTTTCACTTAAATGATTAACTGCCGCCGCAAAAATCAAAAAGTGCTGTGATAATAAACGATTGGAAGGTAAAAAACTGCAGCAGTTAAGTTTGTTTGTGATGCTGCACATGGCGGACACGCCCCCTAGTACAAAAACATCAGACAATTTTGTTTTAAATTTCAGGCGTCGTGTTTCTTCAGTACAAGAACGAAACGAAGCGGGCCGTACTTCCGAATGAGATCACTTCCATGGACACAGTGCGAGCCCTGTTCGTGCGGGCGTGGCCAAAGAAGCTCACCATGGAGTTCCTGGAGGACCCTAGCCATTGCATATACATTCACGATTTCCACACGAAAGACGTATTTTTTGAGTTAGACGATATCAGGTATGGGTGAGTAATCCAAGTCGACGATCCGTGTGCTTGTCCGTGTTGATCCGTACAAATCCGTGACCACTGCGACGGCTGAACATGGAAGATGATTAATTTTGAGGTTTTTTGCATGTGTTAAGTAGTCCATCTTTTCGGCCTTGCGGGTAACATTCGCGTAAGTTCTCCGGGGTACGAATGACCGTGGGTAAAGAGGGTTTTTGTGCATTCAGCAAGAGCAATCGCCGGTTACCCTCTGTGTTCCCGACGCACATCTTTTGCCAATCCCATCAAGTGGTATTCTTTAATAATTCAACTCAGCTCAACTTTGTTTCCTTTTGCTTTTTTACATATTTCGGTATACTCTGAGTTGAAAGCCAGCAGTCGACATCAACAACCTACTTAACAGTGGTCTCTGTTGCAAGATTGGAATGTAACTCACTATCACAGCTGTGCCTGTAAGGTGAGCCACTGAATCAGCAGAGGTGCCTCAACTTTGTTCAGATACATCCTTCTTCAAAGAGGTAAACAGCCCAGTTGGTACGGTAAATAAAACAGCGTAGAGTGAGTATTGAACCCAGACATTCTGAGCGGAGCTTGTGCACAATGAACGAACCGCACCGTGTAATGGCAGACAACTCTTTAACTTTCTGTCGTGGCACCATCAAACAATACATGCACCTCAGAGTAGTTTTCTGAAATTTTACAGACTGATACACGTATGGCACAAGGATACACAGCTAAGCGGTCTGAGGAGCTTTGAAAATTCTAATGGCAGGATTGTGGCTGCACCTACTAACCTAGTTGTATTTTTAGCCATGTTCATTGTCTTTAGAAGTCACATTCAAAGCTATTTTTCATTAGCCCATAATTCATAATGTCAATTTTTCATTAGTTTACAATTCGTAATCAATTAACCTCCATTTCTGGGCGTTTGCGTGAGCGTCGTACGTTAATGAATTTTCGACATTTTCGAAATGATGTATTTAATGAATTGTTCATTAATTTGCTTTGTTGAAAAATTGTCATGCATTTAGACATAAATGAGTCCAGAAACTCCAGGCTTTTCAAAACCTTCCCAAACAAGGATTTATCCTCTTACATGCAAAATGATTATAGAGAATTTGGAAATACACTAATTTAATAGGCAGAAACTTTACCATATTTCTGCTGTGGTGAAGCATCGATTCCAATAGTTTTAATAGGGGCAATTCAAATCTTGATGTTGAATTTAGGAACTAACAATAGAAAATATTGCCTGAAGAAATTCTTGGCTTTTCAAAATCTTTTCAAAATGTTTTTAAAGAATTTGACATGGCAGTAATTTAGACGATCACAACTGTGAATTTTTGTCGTAAGTTGGTGTAAGATAGTGTCAATTCAAAGGTTGTCGTAGGGCCATTTCATTCTTAATGTCATGTTTGGGAACTAACTGTATTGAACAGACAATATGCAGTGTTAGATGTATATTATTCTCGTATGGGGGACGCAGTGAATGTCTGAGTAATCATATGCATTGACCTGAAGTTAAGCAATGCAAAATCCAGTCAACAAATTGCTCACAACCATCTGGCTTCAATACTCACCCGCGGTAGTGTCATTTGCCATGCTGATCCTAGCTGTTAACTCGCATTATATGTAATTATACACAAACTGTTACGATTCTGCTGGTTCGTCTTAGAGGGTTATCCTTGTTAGTGAGGTAGGTTCCTGTCTTGCCACGAGCGTGAACATTGAGTTGGCCCTGCTGTTATATTTTGCATACCTACTTGCAGAGTGCAGATACGTATAAAATGTTGGTAACTTATTTAGTACACCTGTTAAAGGATAAGAAAACAGTCTTAATAAACAAAACTTTAAAAATTTGTTTTGAAATTTTACATCACTGACATGCTGTCTTATTGCATACGGAACTTGCGTTAGCAGTAACACTGTATAAAATTCCATAATTTAAACTCCAACGATGACAGCTATGGACGTTTTGAGTGTAGGTCATTTAAAACAAGTTTAGATAACATTGCGTAGAGTTTGGAAAAATAATCAAAGCACCCTTCAAACACTAAGCAAAAGTATAAATTACTTTGTATTGTCATTAAGATCAGCAGCATGTTTTTTAGTGAATCAGTGGTGCATACTGGGAAGGTGAATCAGTGACATTTTACGAGTTGGCACGAATATTTTAATTTACTAACAATTTTTCTTTTTCAGGTAACATAAGTATTTCAAGTAAATCTGCGTGACACTAATTAATGTAACTTTTCGTGGACAGAAAGTTTTTTGGGGATGTACTGTACTTCAAAATTCCCTTTTCCTCCCCTTTAAGAGAACTTGGCATGAAAACTCGTTATGGATTTAAATAACAAGCTTTACCCGCAGGGCCATGCACGTCTAATAATAATTAGTGTGTAGTGTTTTTGATGTAAACACATTTTTACGTTGCATTTGTTTGAACGTTGTTTTGCACCCCGGCACGAGAGCACTCCTTACGCACATCTGCTTCGCGTTTTATCGCTGTCTTGTTTTCGCATTTGTTGAACTCACAGTTTTTACGCGACAAAAACACAACAGGCATTTTATCGAAAAGATTCGGTTTGTGTATTTTTAAGCGCGAAAAATTTTTAGGAAAAATTTCATAAGTTGCGAGAGCGTATTTTGACGCCAATGCCGTGGTTTGGTTAAGTTTGTGTTTATTCCTTTACTGCGAAAAGAGCCTGTGATTAACAACAACTGTTTTGTCACACCGATCTAGTATAAACTACGGTTTTTATATCTGTGCAAAAAAATCAGTTAAATTTGTTCATTTGTGAGAATTAATTTCATACATAACAAAAAAGTCGTAGTTAAAGTTCAGTTAGTATAGGAATCACAGAGTTAAAGTTTTGCTTAGCAAAGTGCCATTGCTTTATATAACCTTTAGCCAAAAACTAAAGTTTACTCACAGTGGCTAATAGAGTTTACTCACAGAGACCGAATACTCTATAATCTGATCTGATATGGTGAGTAATATAACACAAAAATGGCTTGGCTAAAAATAGGCTGTGACTAAAATTTTTGCTAAGAAGTTATTTGCTTATAATAACTTTAGTAGACATCAACATTGACACTGTAAACAATTAATGTTACTTTATCAAGCAGAACGCGAGACACCTGTTGCCAAATTATAGAAGCTTTGCGAGTATATGTCCCTTTAAACTAAATTGTAGGCTTATTTCACCACAGAAACAAGAATTTTTGACGTGCAGGAATTCCCGTGTGGGTAATTTGTCAGCTGTTATGTGAATTAAAATTTCATGTTTTGGATTTTTGATCAAACATAATATTGCATTTATTATGGTCACTGTCAGTATGGTGATTAATTGCTGCAAGGAACCTGATATGATAATAGCTCTTACATCATTAACGACAGGTACACTTTTGAACTAACAATGTTTTCCGTTCATTCAGGAGGTAATTGTTATGCAAGGCGTGTGTGTCAAATCAGACGGGGAAAAAATGACGTATAAAATTGATTCATTTGTTAAATTTATGTTGTTAAATCACCACCAGTGCTATGATAAATGATAAAAGATAAATACTGTGTAGTGCTATGATTAAAACAGCTAAAAGTGATAACAAAAACTCACGGTACTGCAAGAGGTTTCCAGCTCTTGCCCTCCCCATTTCTGTGGCAAGTTTGGTAATTATACATTCATCCGTGTTTGATTATATTATGAGGACAGGCACATACACACAGACAGACTTGACTAAATGCCCCTGCATCAGCAGTGGATTAACCATTAAGCAAAAGTAAGTACGTGATCAAGGCCTCAGGGGAAGAGGGGGCCCACGCAGTTTTTTCAAATCCAATAATTACCTAAAAGTAAGTGGATGCGCAGGAATACGTGAGAGGCTTCTGTATTGGTTTATAATATGAGGATATAAACATAGAATATATTATATATATATATATTAGAATGGGCATCGGAATTCTGGCTACTCAGCTGCCTGAGCTGTACACTGTCCATATGATGAGATCAGTTGATTATATGATGTCATAATATATTTTAAGTGTAATAATGTTTATAAAAATGTGTTTTGATACTGAAAACAAGATAATGTTACTTTTGACTATGCTATCACATGATGATGGTGATGACTAATGTAAAAAAATCTTACTACAAGTTTTTTTCAGAAGATAAAATTTCATTTTATAGATCAGTGTTGTTTTTATTCTGAATTACACATATATGGGGATACTGTAATTAGGTCTTCTTGAGGTCTTTATCCGGCCCTGCCCACCGTGCTCCGACCACTGTCGTTAATGACGGGCTTTCGACAAAGCAAATTATATTTTTGTAAGCTCCGCCAACACTGTTTTATTAAAAACCTTCATGAAAGCCGCTTGAGCAGGTGGCTGTTGTGTATTTAAAGTAACAATTTATCATGTTGCTGACACTCTACCTAGTGCTTATGCCTGTTGTTACAACAAACTTTCACTTTTCTGTTCTTAATTCTCACGAGAAAATCTGTTTTGGTTCTCTATTCGGGCCGAATTTAACAACTGTGGGCCATACTCTCTGGGCTGTGCACTTATTGTGCAGTATGAGGCCATATACTTATTGTACAGGGTCCCCATACACTGGACTCTCCGGACTCTATAGTTATTGTGCATGGGGCTTTTATGGTTTTGAACGTATTATATAATGAAATACGCGGTGTACACTTGAAACAAGGTTATACGCTGCCATGCTGTGTGACAAATTAGTTTCAGTAGGCCCCAGATACCCTTGGGGCCCTAGGTCAATGGCCTACTATGCCAGTTGGTGAATCTGGCTCTGTCTGTGTCTGAAATTTGTAAACCTAATATTAAGTTTAAAATGTGAGAGGTACAACATTTTTTCACCAATTTCTTGTAGCCTTGATATTTTAAAGGACTTCTTTCTCAATAATTTGTTAACCTGCTAATGTGTTTCTTGACTAATTTGTTGCATTACTGAAACAGTGGCATATAAACCCAGACATACTAAAGAAATTAACTTGAATTTAGAAATAATTAAACTTTTTTCTATAATTTGCATAAGCAGAGGCAGATATGTGGTTGAAATACATTAACAGACATTATGAATGTGCAGTTGTTACTTTATAATAAGCACAAATGTTGTTTACCGCATGCCTTATGTGTTTACTTTTTTGGCCGCTAGGAAGTGAATTAATGCTAGTCGCACACGGTATAAAATTTGTCTGCAAGAAATTTGTCCCGACACAAACCGAAGCAAACGAAATGCTCACTGTAGATCTTGTATAAATTAAACTGTGTCAGTAGTAACCTCAGCAAATCATTAGCAGAAGACAGATGACCAAAGCGATTGGTTTTTATTGGTCTGATCTGATTCTGCCTGACGCAAGATTGTCGCACTGAGCCTGCACACACGAGCAGGACGAGTTTGTCGGACAAATTTAGGCATGCTTAGTAAAACCCTTAGTCCCGGAAATGGAGAAAGTAAGCGAGATGGCATTTATCTTCGCCGCAGACTGGTAAAAATCAGTGATAGACAATCATGTCATATTGAGTTTATACAAAGCCATGCAGGTTAAACCCGTATGCAAGCCCCATTGTTCGCTACTATGCAAAAACATGTGACACCTAATTAACAATGATTGCTGCTAGTTGACTAAGCAACAGGCTAGCCCCATTGTGGCAGGTATTAAACAAATTAGCTTCATGCTGCATTAGGCAACTGGAATACTCAATAGGCTAGATTCGACAGACTTTGCATCGTCTACGCCATGTGTAAGGCTACCGTACAACAACTGTTGTCACAGCAGTTCTTCTGCATCAGCCTTTGCTACTTCTGTTCATTATAACTCCTTAAAATTACTTTATTATATTTAATAATAATCCGGTTTCGTAGAACAGTAGCTAGTAACTTTTCCTGCTTGTTTGTACTAATGGCGCATTCAGACTAGAGAGTTTTCTGTCGTGAGTTTCCTCACTGATAGTAAACTCTCAACTGTGAACTGCTTTGCGTGTCACTATCGGCAAGTTATTGCAAACTCTCCGACAGTTGCTGCAGTTTGTTTTACTGTCTAGTGTGAACGCATTGAATAGTTACTCTAGACACTTCTCGCAAGATATAGAGAAGTGAGTGTGAGCTCGCACTTAATTACTGTCAGTGAGTGACTCGCAGCAAGTTTTGCTTTCTAGTCTGAACAGGCGAGTTACTTGGTGAGAAAACTCTCTAGTCTGAATGTGCCATTATAGCAGTTTAAACCAGACTGATCGTGTTCCATATTCAGCTGTAGTCGCATCTGGCTGGTTTGTTTTTGTTTAGCAAATGTTTTGCCTTGTTGATTGTTGACTTGATGTTTTATCTGTGTTTATTTAGTGTATTAAATAATTTTCTTTAATTTTTTGCCCCTGTTTGCACTCCAGGATGCTATATCTACATGTTGTGCCAAAAGATTGCAGTTTGTTTTGCTTGGCTTTTCTTTCCTGGTTTATACTTGTTTTATAGTTCATAGTGCACGTTCTAAGGATTTTTAATATTACAGTTTTTGAAGTACAACTTTTTTAGCTAAGTCCTAGCTAACAGTTTTGATGTCATAATTAAGTAAATGAAACAGTTACTAATATCAGCTCAGGAGATCAAAAATTTTAGGAAACGAAAAGTAGCTTCATTAATATTATATTTGTAACGGCTTCTGGAGATAATTAACTTAATTTGTCAATTGATTTGATAATTTTGTTTTTTAAAAGCGAAAACTGACTTGATTTCCTTAATTTTCCTTGTTTGCAATATTGTAAAGGCTTTGAGCACATCTACCAATGGAAAATAAGTTCATTGTTCTTCTGTACACTTTGTTTTTTGTCAGTGGATGTTTTGGCAATTTTACTTCTTAAAATTAAGCCAAGTTTCTAAATCAGTGGTTCCCAAAGTAGGGGTAAATTACCCCCCGGGGGTAATATGGTTTTTTGGGGGGTAACGGGCACCCCTCTGAAAATTTTTAAAACTTCGCTCGGAATGCATTTTACGTAGTTTTCTTCTTAAAGAGACAACAATACAACAACAACACCTGGAAATTTATTTATGTCACGAGCAAACATAAGTAATTTTGCTTGCTTGTGGCATATACGTGTGTTTACTTTTTGAGTTGAAGAAGTAGTACTAGGTGGGGGGTAATGGACATGACCGGGTTTCCCGATTTGGGTAACGGTCCGAGTAAGTTTGGGAACCACTGTTCTAAATGATAGACTTTGTTAGAATGGCAGTACAGTAACAGTTTTGATGGTTACATTCAACCTTATGGATTCAAATTTCTCAATGAACCGGCAATGGTGCAGATTTGGTTATTCCATATTTCCAGAGACATCAAGGATCGATGTTTACTCCGCATCCATGAGAAAGGCACGGTGGAGAACAGTAGAAGTCCAAACATTCTCGACGATGACATCAATTATTTCTCCGAACCCGAGTTTGATACGCAGTTCCAGTCTCAACACGTTCACAAGTCATCGCCATTAGTGAAATCCCAACCGTATACGGTGGCGGCACCTGTTGCGCAGCAAGCGAAACATACTCATGGTAAGTTTATTTTTTAGCTGCTGTGAACCTTGTGTCGTAGACGCTTCTGTGAATGTTGAGTGTGCTCAATGAAGCTTAACCCTTTCATTCATGCAAGGGTTTGAAGGCAGTAGACTGCTGCCCAAGCTCAGCACTAAGCGCAGTCGCCCGGGTCTGTTTGTTTTGCTGTTATGGCCATGCATTAACACTGTCGAAAAATTCAACAGTTATGGGATTTGTGGTGCTTTGCAACAAGTAATGCTAGCCAGCCAATAAGCGTCTGAAGCCAGGTGCATTCCACAATACTGTATTATATGGTACATTCTCACACAAAATCACTTGTTGATGGTTGGTGAAACGTGTGTTTAGTGGCTTGTTCTGCATTTCTTATAAAATGATTGCATAATACGGATTAGTTTTATCACGTCTGTGAAAATTTGTGTCTAAATATAAGTAGGTGGTTATTGTGATGATTTGCACGCGCGTGAGTTTGTGAGTGCATGCATGTGTGCACGTATGTGTGCATGTGTGCAAATAAAAACTGATATTCAATATCTAATTCGTAACTTTTGAACTCGAATCAAACTAAAGTTCAGCATTTTCGAATCCGAATTGAAATGGAATTCCGTTTTAAAGATTTTCAAACAAATTTTCAAATCACTACCAAAAAATGGTCTCCTAAAGATAATGCATATTTCTTAATTTTATTTTGTAGTAAAAACGCTAAAAACTTGTTTAAAAATTCTGCACTGAAATCACAACTAAATTGTGCTGATTGCATGGTGTTTCAAACGGTTTAATGATAAAGAATGTATGTAGTTGAAGTGTATAACTTTAGGTATGTACTGACTTCATACTTAAGAAACTTGTTTGAGTTGAACTTGAACTTTCAAACCGATGCTCAACATTTTGGAAATTTTAATGCAGAAATAATGTGAAAAAATGGGAATGATTGAGATAAACAGATTTTTTGCAATGTTACAGCTGCTCAGTATCTTACCAGTTTGTTTATTGTACCTTTATAAGAATGGTCCTAGCATTGATCCTGGTGGTATTCCATTGACACTATTTAAATTAAGTATCGGCTGTTTAGGATGTTAGTTCCTATAATTCCTATACATTTTAAAGATAGTTCGAATGTTTTATACGTTCTTTGGCCAAAGACATATTTTTGGCATTTGCCACATGAGAAGCTCTAAGTTTACGACAAGTTTAACTATGACTTGCTTTATAGGTTCACTTGCAGCTGGTGACCCGCAGCTTAGTGCTCCGCCAAAGCCAGCCCGTGCATACGGCGGGACATTACCAAGAACCACACCTGAGGGCACCCTGCCACCACAAGTTTTGAAACAGTCTGGTGAGCTTTTGACCCATGAATTTTTGTTCATAGCTGTATAGATATATACATATTTAGCAGGAACTGTTTTTACAATAAAACGGTGAAATACATTTTTTGCCGAATCAAACTGTAGCTCTTCTAAGCAAAGTTAATGTTTATTACAATTCACGCATCAGAATCAGGGCTGGATTGTAATCTTCTAGGCCTCTAGGTTAATGAAATGGCCCCTCAGACAGAGCCATGCTCTAATTTGCCTGCATCCCCCTTGAATGTTTTTTACTCCTGATACATTTTAGTAACATTTACATAGCTTGAAATAAACTTATTGCAAATTCTTTAAAAAAAACTAGAATATATATCTTCTGTTTGTCAATAAAAATATTCTTTGAGAAATACCACTATTTTTACTATTTATTGCAAATCAAATCAGCACTTATTTCAACACAACTGTAGGGAAAAAACAGATATTTTACCAAATGTTACCAAAGCTCAAGGCCCTAGGCTGCAGTGTATACTAGTCCATAGGATAATCTGGCCTTGTTCAGCATGAAAAAGGTCAATAATTTTTTTTGAGATTAACCAATCTTGCAAAATGTTAAAAAGACGGTTGCGTAAAGTTGGAAGGTAACTAAACTAAAGTCTGAAGAAAACTAAAACAAAAACAACAATTTAGTACAGTCTATGATATTTGTATTCTAGTTATAGGAAATTAGATCTTGCAGGAAGTTAGATCATCATTGTTAGTATTCCACATCTCACAATCAATTTACAAGATTCAGCCTGTCTGTACATACTGTTTTAGTCAAATGTTGTGTGTGCCTATGATACAGTTATAATTCTAGGAAAATAAATTTTAGTTCAATTCAATTCAGTTTTTTGCAAATGCACATCAGATGAGAAAAAATTCCATTTTTTATGTTTGTTATAATCCACGTTCACAATTGCAAATTTTGTGAAAGTGTTCAACAAATGTTTGCAAAGTCTCTTAAACTGACATTGTGCTGACCTCTCTTTCTCTATACTGTTCAGTTGCAGGGAGCAAAGGACGTGACACGTCACCCGTGCATCACGGTCTGTACGACAGCGCGAAGTTACAGCAGCTGCGATCGCCGGGTTCTGCCGGAGCCATGTCTCCGTTGAACACGCCTTCGTCGAGGTCCGGAAGCGCCACTCCGAAAGTTGTGGACGAAGAAGCCAGGTAAAAGAAGCCCAGTTTCATTAGTAGACATGAAACAGAGATTAGAGGAAGGAGGTGGAGATTAGATTGCAGTGTTTAAACTGGATGTGTAGTTAAAGTAGAGCTTGATTATATTTATGAAATTTACAAACTATTTTGTTGGTTGACTTATGAAGTTAATGCTCTCTTCTCGTTTAATTCTGGAAAACAGGAAACTGTGAATTTCATAAATAATTTTTGTTAATGATATAGCCATGGGCATCTGCTGGGGCGTGCAAACTGGTCAGGCTTTCTCACCTAGAGTGAACTGGTCACTCCTGATCAGGCTTTCTAACCTAGAGTGAACTGGTCATTCCTGATCAGGCTTTCTAACCTAGAGTGAACTGGTCACTCCTGATCAGGCTTTCTCACCTAGAGCGAACTGGTCACTCCTGATCAGGCTTTCTCACCTGGAGTGAACTGGTCACTCCTGATCAGGCTTTCTCACCTGGAGCGAACTGGTCACTCCTGATCAGGCTTTCTCACCTAGAGTGAACTGGTCACTCCTGATCAGGCTTTCTCACCTAGAGTGAACTGGTCACTCCTGATCAGGCTTTCTAACCTAGAGCGAACTGGTCACTCCTGATCAGGCTTTCTAACCTAGAGCGAACTGGTCACTCCTGATCAGGCTTTCTCACCTAGAGTGAACTGGTCACTCCTGATCAGGCTTTCTAACCTAGAGCGAACTGGTCACTCCTGATCAGGCTTTCTAACCTAGAGCGAACTGGTCACTCCTGATCGGGCTTTCTCACCTAGAGCGAACTGGTCACTCCTGATCAGGCTTTCTAACCTAGAGCGAACTGGTCATTCCTGATCAGGCTTTCTCACCTGGAGCGAACTGGTCACTCCTGATCAGGCTTTCTAACCTAGAGCGAACTGGTCATTCCTGATCAGGCTTTCTCACCTAGAGCGAACTGGTCACTCCTGATCAGGCTTTCTCACCTAGAGCGAACTGGTCATTCCTGATCAGGCTTTCTCACCTGGAGCGAACTGGTCACTCCTGATCAGGCTTTCTAACCTAGAGCGAACTGGTCATTCCTGATCAGGCTTTCTCACCTGGAGCGAACTGGTCACTCCTGATCAGGCTTTCTCACCTAGAGCAAACTGGTCACTCCTGATCAGGCTTTCTAACCTAGAGCAAACTGGTCACTCCTGATCAGGCTTTCTCACCTAGAGCGAACTGGTCACTCCTGATCAGGCTTTCTCACCTGGAGTGAACTGGTCACTCCTGATCAGGCTTTCTCACCTGGAGTGAACTGGTCACTCCTGATCAGGCTTTCTCACCTAGAGCGAAGGAGTTTGGCAGTTGGAACCTTATAATTAATTCCCTAATGAGTGTCAGAATTATTTTCCACTCAGCAGTGAGGTGAATTAGCTGATATAAGCGATTGTCACTCTGGCGTAAGAGGCCCTATTTTTGTATCTTCTTATTTTTACATTTTAATTTTTATGATTTTTGCTCACAAGAACTTGCAAGAATTCCAGTCCTTCCTATATTAACCGTGGAGCACTCTACTCATGAATGTTACTTTTACCGCTAATTATTTGATAAAGTTCTTGTCATTTAAACAGAATCAGTTAGATGTTGACATGTTGCACTATGGATCATTGTGTGTTATCTTTTATATGTTTTTTTATAATTCAAGATTTCCACGTTCAAACCTTGCTTTTGTATATCAGTATATATAACATTTTGATCAATAATCAGTATAATGTTTAGTTACAGTGCTCCGAACCCACCCCCTAGCTGTAGCGCTCTCGCTGCACTCGCCTGACCCCCAATAATTGCAATAGTAGGAGTATATCCCTTTGCTCCCCTTGGAAAAGTTGCAATGGATACCCTTGGGTATAGCTTTTGGCTTGTTGTGACCTTCCGTTTACTGTGACAAACACTTACATAAAGTCTTGAATGAGGAAGATTTCATGATTGTAGCCTGCTTTAAAGGAAAACCGGATAATGGTTTAACATTAGTTCAGAATAAAGAATGCCCTAAAATATTGAAAACTACAATAGCTTATTTGAAATCAAAGCTTAGATTAAATAATAATTACATAAGATACTCAAAATTTGTTAAACTTTCAAAAGCTACTCGCGGCTCAGTGAAGCTACTAAGATTGGCAACGGCGTTTTTTTGTTACATTCGCGTGGCCGACAAATAGAAGGCGGTACCGTGATAACCATGATCATGAACTGCAGTGTTAGTTTCATGACGTCATATGATGTAAAGCCCATTTTTCGTGACATCATGCATTTAAGCAGTACTGTAACACCTATGCAAACATGCTTGACGCGCAAGGGAAGACGCCTGCCGTTGCACAAACTGTGGTTAGTTTCTGACGTAAGCAGCAGCTGTGTTCAGTTACCGTTAATTAACTCTCTGAGCTAATTATTCAAATATAAGGAACACTTGTTAACTTTTATACGCAAGAAAATGTATATTTTGGACAGTGAATTAAAATGAGATTGAGTCTAAACAATCGTCTGGTCTTCCTTTAAGCAATTTTGGCTAAATGCTTTATGTACCATACCGTATTTCATACTGTGATGCCAGCCTGAGCTAAAATTATCTGGTCCCTAAAGTTGCCACCTTTTTTGGTCTGGGAACACTGCTCTGCACTACTGATTTCTGTAGGTTGCATTTTGACCTTACGAAGTTGAAACAATTAGCTTTAATGTTATTTGATCACTGTTGTGCATTGTTTACAGTTTTTGAAGATTACCAGTTCCAATGTAGATTAATAATGTAGTTTATAAACTAATGTAACGTCTGCGATTATTTCGAATTAAGCAAAGTATTTTATTAAATAAAACATTGCAGACTTTAATGTTGATGTATTAGTGTTCCATTAATTTATCTAAAGTTGTGTTTTATGCAGAGGAAATTTAATTTCTTAATTATTGTTGCTGCATGTACCTTTATTGCTGCTTTCAGAGTTCGAGTCGAGCAGATGGAGCGCCGCCTGGCGGACTTGACGGGAATTGTTCACTCTGTGTTGCACAAGGGGTCCATGAGTCCGAGCGGCACCCCTTCTGAAGGTGTGGAAATTAACCTTAATCTAGAGCCTCTGCAGCTACCGCCCGCTCCGCATTACGGCTCGTTGCAAAGTCCGAGTAGGTTTAGATCCGCTGTCGAGAATCAGTTTAGTTACGATGCCCGGCTGAATTACATCAGTAACTGTAAGTCTTGCCAAGTGTAATTGTGGCCTGACTAACATCAGTAACTGTAAGCCTTGCTGGTGTTGGGAGTGAAGCTAATATTACTAACAGCGGTTACGGTAACTGTAACTAACCGTCTTGCTGAGTTTTTGAAGTTTTTAAGCTGTGGTAGATAACGGCTAGGAGACTTTTCTGTAAAGAAAATAACATTATCAGAACTGAAGAATTCTGTTAGTTGTAGAACTGTTACATTAAACACTGCTTGAAATTAGTACAGTCAAACTTCATTACAGTGCGCACCTCGTTATAATGCCTAACTTGAATAAAGGACAAGAAAGGGCCTAGTTAAAGCAAATCTCAGAAAATTTTCGCTAAAGAATTATAACGGTTAGAGGCAATCTTAAGCATTTAACATAAGTATTAAAAGAATTTCCTGTTTGTTTTCATTTTAAACACTCCCACAAGACTGTCACGGCAGCGCCATATTAGATGGCATCACAGAACCACAACACAAATCTTTATAGTACACGTACTCAGAATTCACTGCGACTGTGTTCGAGTGATGTCATGCCACGTGATCAGTCACATGCTGGCTTTTCAATTGGCAGACTAAATGGAACATGTATGCGCTAACGTTTACTGCAGAGGTTGAAATATTTTACAAAAATTGGAGTAAATGCGAAAACGTGAGTACTTTATTCCCATAGGATTATACTTAGGTGATATAATTTTTTATTGTGAATTTTCTGAGGCTTACTTTGGTTGGCCATTTTCTTGTCCTTTTTATCGCCAACCTTTTCTAGTAAACTATATATAGAAGTTTGATCGTATTACAAACTGATACTTCTATGTGACTAACACTGGGAAAACTTGCTTGGTACTTAGCTAAGCTTTTCTTACTCTGGAAGCAGAACTACCGGTCTAAGATGCATCGTGTAGCAACGTGACTTATCTGGCTATATGAGGCACATTGCGACTCTTGCAGTGAGTCGTTCATTGGATTACTGTCCATTAGGATGATCATTTCAGTTGAGGGTCAAGTGGCCTAGTTGTGGGTGGTTGAGGGTACACTTCTCGTTCTGAGGGGTTTCGTTCGTCATGCTGATTCAGGCCGTTTACCTCATAGAAGGGGTATTAATTAACATCTGAATGTAGCTGAGACACCTTTGCTAGTTAAGTGGCTCATCTTAGAGAGATATCCGAGATAATGAACTAGGTACCTGCCCCGTCACAAATATTGCGTTGAGTAGATCCAGCCATTGAGTGCTGGACTGCAGTTTGCTGTTCTCTTAGCTGCATAAAAACATTCGAAACTAATAATAGCTTGTATTTCCTTCTTCATTTTAAGCAAATTAATTTATTGCTATCTGTTGCACAAACTCATTCATAGGAGCCGCCATACTTTAGTGTGCGTACACGCACATCATGTTACACATAGGGGCACGCCGTTACGGGTCCAGCTTGTGCCCACGTCTTGTTTCAACCAATCCGCCTGAACCGATTGTGGTCGTATGTCAAAGACTACTAATAACCAGGCAGTTTGACCTCACCAGACCTTATTTTCCTCTGTTAAAATCTTTTTTTTTGTCATTATCATATTGTATTTTCCGTGAATTCATTGTAGTTATGAGTTAGCTTGTGGTGCCGTTCTGATTTGGCCCATGTAGACGACCCAGGTATTAAGCCCCACAATCTTTTGCAGCTGAAGTTAGTCGAGAGAAGTCGAAATCACTGCCTCCTGGTGCTAAACTGGACGTTTCTGCTTCTGTTGCTAACAAAGGTAGATTGAAGATTTCCCAGATTGCTAGATTTAGGCTATTATTAACAGTTTGCTAACAATAATTAACTTTGTGTGTGTGTGTGTGTGAGAGAGGGAGCATGATTTGTTGGAAAGGTTGTAGTTTGTCAATAACCGTTTGCTGCAAATGATATATATTGTGTGATAACTGATGAACTGATTAAGATTTTCTTATGATCTGTATATCATGTAGTTTTTTAAAGCACAAGAAAACCCTTCACTTACTTTGAAATTTATCTTGAAATTTTTTGCCACTTGCATACAGTTTTTATTGCATACAGAGCTTGCATTAACAGTAACGTTGTATAAAACTTGTTATTTTAAACCCACGCTGTGACCACACACACAGCTTAGATAAGATAATATTGCGATAGATAGATAGATAGATAATAAGATAATATAAGCTCTTTGCAAACTAAGGAAAAATATAAATTGCTGTAGCTTTTCAATAAAATCAATAATGTATTTTTGGTGAATCAGTGATGCACACTGGGAAGGTGAGTCAGTGAGTCAGTGACATTTTACCAAGTGGCATGAATGTTTTAAATACTAAGTTACATAAGTCTTTCAAGCAGATAAGCGTAATGGGTAAATTATATAACTTTGTGTGGCAAATTTTTTGGGACACACTTTATAATTCCCTTTTTTTCACTTATAACTTTGAATTATTGTATATTTACATCCAGTTCTACTTTTAGTTTGTATAAGTCATGGAAATTAATTCTGCTTGGCCTTGCTTGTTTATTATGCGATTACCCGCAGCAAAATTATATAAGCTTAGCTTAGGATAAACAACTTGTGAATTTTAACTACTGTGAATTGATTCTCGTACTGTTGTATAATTGTAAGTGTTGAAGAATAGTTGTTTTTCACTCTGTCTTGTGCAGCTATAATTCATAGAGCACTTATTACCTTTTTTAGATTTAAATAATGTGAAATCAGCTGGACAGAAGACTGCAACTAAAGGTACACGTTTATTTTTTTCATTGCAATGTAATCGGTCATTGCTGCAAACATAACTTTGTTTTTCCTGTGCATTTACAACTGCATGCTGCCACACACATGCTGTCTGGTACTCTAGGTAAATGCTAAGTTTGTATTTCTAGAGTGAAATACAGTCATTTCAACATTTCTAAATTTTTAAAGCAAAACACAATGATTTTTCATATCTTACCCCATTTTGAAAAACGGTAAAAAGTATACATTTTGACATCTATAATAATGCCAAATAATGTTTCTGATAATTAAATGATAGCTTAAAAACTAAAGTAACTGCAGGAAAGCCCAACAGGTGTCGACATCACAACTTAATATAATTTTCAGCAGCACAAACATTCCACAGGCGTGTTAGACGTGTTTTCTAAAGGCGAAAATTGAAGTAGATTTCTACTATACAACATTCAGTTTGATATACAAGAACTCAGCAAATTGTAACGTTCAAATGCAAATTTCAAGTTTACTGCTGTGCTAACACATTTAGCTCTTGAACATGTGCACTACGTCACAACTGAACATCCCCGAACTGAGAAGTACAGTGCCTGCTTTTTTGTGCAAATTGTTTTCGAGATGTAATGCCCATCTAATTAGCGAATGGTGAAATGCACGTAGCAGTGAAGAACTAGTGGCTCAAACATGAAATTGCATTTCTGTAGCAATAATTGTTTCACTCAAGATATTCTTAAAAAAGTAGTATGTTCCCTTTGAATGTTTTACAGGATAGTTTGTTTTGAGCTACCGTTTAAGATTGGTTTTCCTTTAAAGTTGTTTTCTTGCATTTTGATAATCAGCAATTTGATTAGTGTATCATTATTACAGGTAAAAGACCAGAACGGCCGAGCTCAGCTAAAGGTAAGGCAGAATATTTGATGGCTGTTAAAGAATGAAAACAAAATTTTGTTTATTTTTCTTGGCAAAAACGTGTGACGTTCGATACTTAACAGACTGACGTAATTTGTTTGCTTAATCGTGAGTCCCATCTGAATTGATATCGTTTCAACAGTACTGAAAAGGAGCAGTTGGTGGATGATGTACGATTGCAGGAAAGATTGATTCACTTATGAGATTCATGGTTGAACGATTGATCACTTGCTGTGCCAAAATGGAGTCGTTAACTGTTTGTAGTGTGCTAGTCTTTTGCTGTTGTGCACCATTGTTAGTTAAACGTCAAATACAGCGTATGTACCCTGCAAAATTCCAAGTAACAGCAAAGATAACTAAAACACTAGAGTGACAGGCTAGTACAGCATCCATACCATGTACAAGCTTGGTTGTGTTCCACTGTAACACTGTTCTTAACACTTATTCTAGGTAGAGGAGAACTAGGTACTAAGAACATTAACAAGAGAAACTTTCCCAAGTTTAGAGGTCAAATACAGCATACTTTACAAAGTTTCAATTTTACAAAAAGCAGAAAGAAATGCTCTAACTAAGATTTTCTGATAGTTTTAACTTTTTCTTTGTGGGTAGATTATACAAGACGAAATCGGGTGTGAAGAAGTCATTTCTTAAGAAATTCTGGAACTCGATTTCGCGTGTTTACTCATTAGATGATGCCAGCATAATATGTGCCTTAGTTACGGCAGCCTTTGCGCTTTGGTTATCACATGTGACATTTTGCTATGCAGCATTGTTTACAAATTCATCATCACAGGAATGATGCGGTATCCAAGGAAACCGTTGCTAGCACCCTTAGCCTGCAATTTTCTAAAGTTTCACAAGCAAAGCTGAACAAAATGTTTTGGGGGGAAAAGTGCAACTTTGCGGCTCATTTTATTACAGAGGAAGCCGTGAAACTTGATAGAATTAATGTCAAATTATAAGTTCCAATTAGCTCTTTTAATTAGAGAAATTTTTCTATGTTAAATTTGACCTTTAAGGAATGTTGCAGATTTCACAGTGTCATTCTTTTTCCTTCTGTAACCTTGTTACTAACTAAATTATGTAGTTTTTCGTGTGATGTTTATTTCTGTCATTTCTTTCTAACACACTGAGTAACTGATTGACTTAGTCGTTTGTTTGTGACTTAGTCGTTTGTTTGTTTAGCATTCTTATTGGTACTAACTTCATTTTCAGAGAAGGCATCTAAGCCCAAACTGCCCGAAAAGCCTGCAGGTTTAGCTAAAGGTGTGTCATAATTTTCTACGGTTATTTTGCCTTGTTCTAGTACACCGTTTCTATTGTGCTGCCATCCAATTTAGTTTTTACTGCGTCAGCTCGCACTTTATGACACGTATGTCTTGGTTTAAGGGAGATGGACATTCCAGCAAAATGGAAGTCCAAGTTTATTTTGTAAAAAATACTGTGAATGTATGTCAGTTAACTCCATTTGACTGAAAAATCGTAAATATAAATTGTAACGCATGAGTCATACTGTTCACATTTTTGCTAGTCGTAAAGAATTGCCATTTAACACTATGGTAATATAACGAATGCACAAAGCAGCAAAAATTATCACCATTTTTAAACCATATTATCGTCAGGTGCACAGCTTTGTATAATATTTTTTGGATGTCGTAATAAGTCACATATCTGAAAGAAAAGAGAAATTTAGCTGGACGATGTTATTAACGTCCAAGCGATCTTCAACGGCTGTCACATTTAATTTGGCAAATTTCAGTACTTAATTGTTTCTCAGTGGCCCGATTCTGTGTCTTGTTTTAATATTTTACATGTTGCCTTGCAGAATTTGTCTGTTATTGTGGCACGTTCAGTAAAGGGGGGGCGGATGGGAAGTTATCCTATAGACTAGTACCCGCTGCAAGCTAGGGCCTCTTAAGCTTGGGGGTCCCTCAAATTTTGTAACATTTGTTAAAAAATCATTTTTTCCCTGCGGTTGTAATGAAATATGTGCTAATTTGGTTTGCAATTAATAGTAATTTAGTGGCATTTCTTAAATAATATTTTTATTGTCAACAAAAGATAGATATTCTAGTTTATTTAAAGAATTTACAACACGTTTACTTAGGATATGTAGATGTTGCTAAAATATATCACGAGTAAAAAATATTCAAGACGGGTGCGGGTGAATTAGAGGGTGGCTTCCTCTGAGGGGGCCCCGTAATTTAGTTAGCATAGGGGGCCGCAGAAGGTCACAATTTGGTCCTGGGGTAGGTTTATTCTCTGTGAGAAATTGTACAATTTTCCCGAGTAGATCTTTTATGCAGAGTATTGTTTTTACGGAAAATTTTCGTAGGTGTCTGTTGACAACAGTGTACTGGCTGTAATAAAAAAGTCTTACAGTGATTCAGAAAAATGCCCTCTGAAGAGGCAATCTGAATATCCGGTTTCCACTGCGGCTTGCGATTTTTCCATTTTCTGTGCCATATTTGATATAAACTGCATAACTTAAATTAGTTTAGAGCCATCCAGCTCTATAAAGTTTAGACTGCTCTAATACTCTAAAATAAAGCTAGCGTAGAACAAAGGAAATTTAGGCACGCCATGTATTCCTTTTAGTACAGAATGAAAAAAAAACAACAGTAATCTTCTAATGTAAAAATATTATAATTCAATTCTAACCTAATTTGTTTACTTGGGGCATTAAGTGGAGCACAATACAAGAGCAAAAAAATGTCAATTTGTACTAAAAACTGTACTCTGCATAAATCCTTCTTAAATTCTGGAAACTAATTTCTTTTTAACATCACAAATCTTGCAATTTTTTTATTATGAATTTCTAACGCTGTTCTTTCAGTTCTTGTTTCTTTACTTACTAACAATTTTTACTGTAGCTGTTCCGATCAGTCACAAGGATTTGGTTGAGAAAACTCAGAAATCTGTGAACCGAGATATTCAAACATCACCCACTAAAGGTACTATAGTGTAGTTATACTCGCATATTCTGCCCAGCTGTTGCAAATTTTGTGCGGTGAAAATTTCAAATTTCTTAAAATGCATAGCACAGCAATGACTAATCATAGTATATTATATGCGTGTCATATGGTAGGGGAATTTAAAATTTAGATGCGTCAACGAAAGATTGATTTTTCTCAGACCGACGGTAGAAAATACATCGATATTACTATTTCTTACAGTTAAGCTTTTAAAGAGGAAAAGTCCGTAATGTTTACATTTCTTCTCACCATGTGGTGCTACGTGTTTTGGATAATACACTGGAAAATTGTGTTAAAACTTATAATGCTCCACTCAGCAATTACGGTTGTTGGTCACGTTTTTCTTGCATTTTCATTTCGGAAATAAAATTTGTCTTATTCGGTTGTGCTAGTTTATTAAAACATTAAAACTTATTTTCAAAATTCCCCATATTAATAATAAAATTTTATTTTTCGTAGTATCCAACCTGTTTCTTGTAACTGCTTAATAACTGTTTACTTCCTTTTACTCTCTCACTGCTAAACACAGATTTAAAGGACAACTCAACTGAAAGAGGTATAGTAACACTGTTGTCTAACTTAGCATGTTGCGAAGTCGTCTAACTCTTTTCACTTCATAATATTTCTAAACTTTGGCTTATTGAATGTATAGTTCGTATAGTAGCTTGTTATCGTAACTATATTTTATCACAGTTTTATCAGCTATTACACGAAAATATAAATATTACAATATTGAGACGTAATAAATTGTTTTAAGTAAGTATGCAATTTATTGTCATTATAGCGTAATACGTGCAATAAAATTTATGTGGTTTTATGTACTGCAATAACTTATGGAAACAACAAGGAGAAGTACTGAAATTTACTGTTGATGATGCGAATTGCAACGGGACAAAAAGTTCTTGTGGTTTTAGCGATGATTGAGTGGTACCTAGGGGGAGCATTTCAAAGTATTTATTACCTGAGTGAAATTCATCTTTCATAGTTACCTGTTAATAACCTGTTGTCTAAGCTAGTTGACTTTCTGTTTCTGCATGTTCGCGCATTATATGAATTCTGGGTAAATTTATAACATTTTCAGTTTATTTTCGCTTGAGTTTGAAATTAAAAGTAATTTTCTTAAGAACTTCTAAACATTTTTTTGTTTCTTAATGTCGACTGGGAAAATAGTTGAAAATAAATCTACCATTTAATGCAGTTGCTTTAAGGCTTGGCAGCTTCAGTACAGTTTAAATTTGGGACAGTAGTTTGTTCAGATTATGAAATCATTGGTTCGAACGAGTTTTTTTATGAATTTGATTTGAACCTGAAATTACAGATTCAGATAACTCAGCACTTCTCCTACATATGTTCTTTATCATTAAAACGTTTGAAACATCATGCAATTAGCACATAACGGCAGCAATTTCTTTGCACGATTTTTAAACAAATTATTACTGCTGAACAAAATCAAGTAATATGCAAGATCTTTGTGAGAGGCCGTCTTTTGTTAATGATTAGAAAATCTTTAAAACTGGATTCGAATTCGATATGGCTTCGAATATCTCCAAATTCGGTTTCATTCGAGTTCGAAAATCTCTAAATTCGATTCGATTCAAATTCGCTTTATGGTAGAGAATGCCCACCCTTATTGAGAGTACATCGTTAAGAAAAGCATTCTGAACAGTTGGTAGAACAGAAGTCAATGCAATTATTTACCCGTTCTCCAGCTTTTGAACCTATTTCCCGAAGACCCGACCCGTGAGCAGATCGAAGCAAACTGCCTGCTGTCATTTTTCGTATTTGTTGCAGGTTTGAGTAGCAACAAGTCGACTCCATCACCGCACCCGCCGGGCGTGTACGCCTTCTCGCGAGAGCAGTTGCGAAACCTTCACTTGCGAACGCAGGAACTTAAACTGGAAGTGAAGACGCTGCGACGGATGACTCAAGCGCAAGCCATGAATATCAAGGAAAGCATACGAGAAGTGTCAGACAAAATAAAGGTAAATAGCTGTCAAGTGATTTTAAGTAGGACAGGTAGATCACGAAAGAAGGAAGGCAGTTCTTCGAGATAGGCAGTAGGTTAATTAGTCAAGATTAATCTTTATTTTGATGTATGAGAGAAAGGTTTCCCTCGGGCTTCTAATCTGTGGAATTCTCCACCAGAAACTGTTTTCCTGAAAACTACAACTTCTGTTTAAGCACATTGACATATATCTTCTCTCACTAGCAAATTAGTTACTTGAATTATGTTTCTCTGTACTTGTGTTCACATGACCTTGATTGGCTATTGGCTTTGTTTCTCTGACCATTGGCCTTGTTTGGAGCGATATGTATAAAAGAAAAAGAAGGATGAAAAACAGGAAATTGGCGATTAAATAACGAAATTGCAGTTGTATTTTTTTATTATTTGTGATGCATTTTGGTGAGAAAACACGTTTGCAACGCTTAAAGGCTTATATAATCCCAACATACATTGAAGTTTTTAAACACATTATTATAATTACCCATGAACTAATAGTTATTATTAAACAAAAGAGACTTATAATGTAAATAACTTACTGTTTTCTGGCAAATTTCGAATGCGTCGGTTACCGTATTTTGCGTCTTTGGTGTGAGCGAGCGGAAATCACGTAGGAGGTAGAGAAAGCATTTTTGCTTCCTGATGTTTGTTTACCGATCTTTGGTGATCTCGCGACTGTACTCATAACATCATGCGTCTCGTGCAACGAAAAATGGCAGTTCTTCAAGTTCAATAACAATGAAGTGATAAAAAATCAAAGGAAACAAGTTTTATAGTAAGTTTATAATAAACTAAACTGAATATACGTAATTCAGAATGAGAGTAGGAGGATTTTAAGTTGTAAAAGCTTATATTATAGTGAGGGTTTAGTTTGACTTCAATAATGAAAAGTTAAGCCAGGATTTCATGGCGTTCGCAACTTCGCTAATTATCGGAAAATTTCTGCCGCAAGCTTGTCTGAACATGCGCCAAATCAGGACAAATATTTGTGATGTTCTTTAACGATTTCCGAATGAGCGAAAACGTTGAGAATGGCACGAGACACTTTTGAGAATGCTTCAATTACTTCACCACAATTTTTCAACATTTTGGGGACATTTTAGAGAACCTCGGTTGTTCCGCATTTCTTTTCGTAAAAATTCTGTGACATGATCGTAATGTAATTGTACTCGCGCAATTGTCATGCAACATTCGTCTTGCCGTATAAGTGTCGTTGTCGAAAACTTTTTGCACGTAGTTTGTGACTTTTCAAAAATTTGCACAAATGATTAGCCACCAGGAGGACAGTTGTGCTGTGTTAATTTTTTCGGCGATTGTTAGAACATTTTTGATTGTTGCGAAAAAATTATGGCTTCATGAAACGCTGGCTTCAGTAAGGATAATGAAATGTGACTAATTAGAAGACAGCAGAAGTATTGCAGCTCATATATGTAATCATTCAATTTTGATTTGATTTAATTTAATTTGTTAACACTCAGTTACAATTTACAGATAGTGTACAAATGTATAACAATACAACTCTACACATTACATTACAATAAAAATGATTAGATTAAATAAATAAAATTTTTGAATGTTTGTGAGTGCTAATAAATATACTTGAGAAAGTTATTGTGACGGGAACACAAAATAATTTCCTGCATAGCATATGGTGTTCTCAGAAATCTTTATTTCTGTATATAAAAAAAATGAAAATAATAAATTTGACTGCTTTCACTGCTTACAAATGTATAATGATCTAATTATTATAATTTAAGACAATAAAAGTAAATATTACTCACATCGTGCGGCTATAACAACTTAATATATTATTTGGAACGTCATACTGGTTTACAGCAAATCAGGTAGAGATGCTACAAATAATTACTTGAAAATTTATCTAAACATTATTTAACGTTTGCTGAGGCTTCTGTAAGCGTGTTTAGTGAGGCCTAAACCTAATTTACAACTTCACAGGTAAAATTACAGGTAAGTTCACGTAGGTGCTGCCACCTACATGTTAAGGCCATAAAAGATCAATTAAATGTAACATTTTAACATAATAATTTAACATATGCTGCTGTCATAAGCGGGGAACAATTCACGGAACTTGGAAGTGAGTTCCATATGTGAACTTACCGAGGAAACGAATTCCATAATTGTAATTACGAATTCAATAATTGTAATGTCCTTAGCAATGTTTTTATCCATGATTTTTGCATGAGATTCTTGTGAGTTGCTGCAGGCAGAGCCATCTAGTAAGAGAAAAGTAAAGGTTGAATGTCTGATATTTTCAGAATATGATGAGTGATCTGAATGTTGACGCGTCACGTCATGGAGACAGAGAGAGAATAGCCCAGCAGCAGCACGACTACAAAGCAGACATAGATAAACTGGAGAAAATACTCAGGTGAGTCTTGTGCCTTAATGCAAATACTCAGGTGAGTCTTCTGTCTTAATGCAAGTAGCCAGATGGGTATTATGCCTTAAAGCAAGCAGTCAGATGAGTCTTCTCCTTTAAAACAAGTACTCAGGTGAGTGTTATGCCATAAAGAGAAAGAAAGGGGAATGTTAAAGTATATCCCAATGAACTTTCCCTAAAAATCATAATTTAGCATTGCGCTTACCTGTTTGAAAGACTTATGATATTGGAAAAGCAGATTCATAACAATTGTTAATGTTTGCGCCACCTGGTAAATGTCACTGACTCACCTTCCCAGTGTGCACCACTCACTCACCAAGGAACATATTATTCATCTTATTGACAATATAAAGTAATTTAAACTTTTGTTTAGTTAGCAAAGAGTGCACTATGAATGCTCTGCATATTTTTTGAAACTTTATGCAGTATATTTAAACTTGTTTCAAATGACTTGTCATTAGAATGGCTGTCAGGGGCAGCTGTACAAAATTGTGAACCAAGTTGTGATCTGAAATAGAGATCTTGTGCATTTGCCTGTGCTATGTGATGTGTGAACTAGGTGCCACACCCACACACGCACACGCACGCACGCACACACCGCACGCACACATTTATTGGCCACCGAAACCGTCCAGTAGTGGACATTCTAGGAACTTAAACTTAACTGAGATTCTGTTTTGCAGAGACTTGGAAGCTTCGGTTGAGGAACTGCGCAGTGACGTCATCAACCGACGCTGTCGAGTCAACATGAACGATGTCGAAGCAATGGCGGTAGCATTAAGTCATGCTAGTAGGGCCGTCGCTGATTTGAAAGTGAGATTCCCAGTTCTCGAGGAAAGGTTAAAGGTCGTCATGGCTTCGGAGATGGAAACAGTAGTCCACGAAGAAAGGTTGGAATCTCTTTTGTCAGTTTTCTCGTAAATTTTGTTAAGTTCTCGTTGTTAGGCTGCTTAACTTGTAGAGATAACACGTATACACATCCGAACATGGCTCAGATACCTCTGCTGGTGCAGTGGCTCGTCTTACATGTATATCATTCATAATGAGCTGGGATGCTGTCGCTAGGGGTGAGCATCGAACGTTTCATTTTGAACAAGGTTTTTTGGTTCGCATTTGATTTGAACTTAACGTCAAAGATTCTAATAATTTTGCATTTTAATTATATATGTTTTTTTTATTAAAATGTGAGAAACAACTCACAAGTTTAGCTGCACTTTCTGTGCACAATTTTTAACCAAATTATTAGTCATTTTACTGCAGAACAAAATCAAGCAACATGCATGATCTTTGTGAGGCCGCTTTTTATTAGTGATCGAAAATTTGCTAGAAAAACTTTAGTAGTAAATTCAAATTCAAATCAGATTCGAGGATGATGAAATTCTGTTTGTTTCAAAATTGAAAGTCACAGATATTGATTCGGTTCGAACCTGCTCTTTGGTAGAGAATGCTCACCCTGACTGGTTACGACACAAATGTCTTTGAGTAGGCCCTGCTTTCGAATGCTTTCCGGCTTGTAGTATGCTGTTACTATGTTAGTGAAAAACTCATCACTTATATTCAAATTTTTATGGCAGTCATTTGTGTTTTATTTCAAACCTTCGCATTGTTCCAAATTTTTCACATCTTCGCATTGTTTTAGATTTTTCACATCTTTGCATTGTTCCAAATTTTTCACATCTTCGCATTGTTTTAGATTTTTTAACATCTTCACATTGTTTCAGATTTTTCACATCTTCGCATTGTTTCAATTTTTTCACATCTTTGCATTGTTTTAGATTTTTCACATCTTCACATTGTTTCAGATTTTTCACATCTTTGCATTGTTCCAAATTTTTCACATCTTCGCATTGTTTTAGATTTTTTAACATCTTCACATTGTTTCAGATTTTTCACATCTTCGCATTGTTTCAATTTTTTCACATCTTTGCATTGTTTTAGATTTTTCACATCTTCACATTGTTTCAGATTTTTCACATCTTTGCATTGTTCCAAATTTTTCACATCTTCGCATTGTTTTAGATTTTTTAACATCTTCACATTGTTTCAGATTTTTCACATCTTCGCATTGTTTCAATTTTTTCACATCTTTGCATTGTTTCAATTTTTTCACATCTTCACATTGTTTTAGATTTTTCACATCTTCACATTGTTTCAGATCTTTTAACATCTTTGCATTGTTTCAGGTTTTCCACATCTTCACATTGTTTCAGGTTTTTTAACATCTTAGCATTGTTTCAGGTTTCTAAAAGAAGAACCAGACCGATTAGAAAATGCTCTGAAGCGCTGCAAACGGCTGACGGGTACTTTATTTACGCTTAAAAGGTAAGTGTCAAGCGTCGGATGTGAATTTAACAGAGGCAATGTAGCTTTTGTCAAAGTGTCGTTCAGTTGTTAAAAGTGCTGTTGCGACCACAATGCAACTGCCAGCATGAACGGTAAATATTATTAAATGTTTCTTAACTTTGTTACAGGCTGGCATCTGTACAAGAGCAGAGAGCTGGCACGTCTAGTCAAGGTTCAGAAAATCGTATAGAATACCGACCTCCGAGCAGGCAGGTAGGTAACAAACAGAGTTTATTTTATACAGCCATCCACTCTTCGTGATCCACATCAGTGGGGGTGGGCTAATAGCTGTGAGTTAAGTAGAACGTGGTTTGCACGATCATTTGTAATTGTATGCCCATTGGGACATCACGTCCAGAAATCGGATGAAAATCAGATCTGTCATAAGTAGACTTATAGTGAATGTACGGTACATGTGGAAGGCACGGAGGCCAAGCGCGCACTCCACTTGAGTACTGATCCAGAGATTCTGGGTGCTAATCATGCTCGTGTTCCGGTTTTTGCAAACACCCTCTGCAATGAGGTAAAGAAAAAGTACAAAATGCAATGTTCATTTTTTTCGAGCGAGAAAAAAGTTGTCAAGTTTTTGGGCACAAAGTGGAACTAAAAATACAGACATTTTTGTTCTGGTTAATGTTTAATGTTTATAAACATGTTAAAACTCGCATCTCTAGTGGAGACTGTTCAGACTAGTGAGTTTTCTCGCCAACTAGAGAGCAAAACTTGCTGCGAGTTACTCCCCGACAGTAAGCATTAGCTCTAGGATAGGCTAATTTACTTGTATAGTGTTGAATTTCTGTAATAATAAATTTATCAACTAAACGTGACTTTGTTTTTTGTGTGAAGATGGCAGCACCGCAGAGGTAAAAATTTGGAGTTTATAAACGAAACAATTGCAATCTGATGGTTTTTGTTAAGCAAACAAACTCACAACAGGAAACTTCAAAGTAATGTGGTAATAAATACACTATATACAATCTCATCTAGTTTTTGCAACTAAATAACAGGTAAAAAGTAACAGTTACAATGTAAGTAGGCTCACACTAGACAGTAACTCGCAGAAAATCAACTAACAGCAACTGTCTTCTCGACAGTATCTCACAAAGCAGTTCAGACGTGTGAGTTTGCTGTTTGTGGGAAAATCGCAACAGAAAACTCTCTAGTGTGTACACGTCGTAACGCTGTGATACAATCACCGCAAATAAAAAGGTAATTTTCTCTTGTTGAACTTGTTGTGGCAATCTAATTAACAGCATCACGGTGTTTCTTTGCAGGAAGATAACAGGTGTGACACAAACTTAGAGCTGGCTCAGAAAGCTCTACGAGAATCTCAGTACATGGTCAACACTGAACAGCGATTAGACAGAGCCATATCCAGCCTGTATGAGCGCACTAGTGATAATTCCAAAAGCAGAGCAGCGGCATCGCGACCACCCGAACCGAACGCCGACTCTTTCGGCACCGTCAAGCGAAACACCCAGGCACTTCGAAAAGAGCCAGAACCCATATCCAAGGTTCTTGTGACCATGGACTCTGGTCAGAAACTCTTGGCGCTAAATCAAGGAAAAGAGAAACTGGGCGAGGCACTCGGGAACGACAAGAGGAAGAATGTTCCGCCGCCCCCGCCTCGTCGTAGTCGCAGTCTCACGTCGCCGTTGTTGTCTCCCACGGGCATGTTGAGTCCAATTAAAGAAATGTCGCCAATCAGCGGTCCCCCAGGCGGATTCGGCGCTATGTTGGACCCAGAATCACCGAGCGAGGGCATCAAGTCTTTGCTACGGCAAGGTCGCAGCCAGTCGGAACCAGAAAAAACTGACTATGACCCAGGCCGATTACATGACATGATTAAAATTAACGCGGTCGGAGACGACAATGCCTACTCGCGGCAAACAAACTTATCCAGCGGGAACAGTTCCAGTTCAGAAAGTATTAATTCCCAGGACGGCACGCCCAGCAAGGAAAGCCCGACGCGGCAGTCTCGACAGGAGCTGTTGGCTCTCAAACACGAGGAGTTGCTACGGAAACAACAGCAGCTGCAGGAACAGTACTCGCGGTTGCAAAAAGAGCTGCAGAAGTCGACGCCTCCTGCGAAAGTAAACGGCGAACCTCTAAAGGTGAAAGCGTCGTCGAACGAGGTGAACATTTGTGAAACGGACATTTTGTAAAACAAATTCACTATTTGTTTTGCACCTGTGTTGTGCGCAGTTGATAAATGCAGTGATCTGACTAATAACTTAAATGATTAAAAAAGATTTTTAACTGTCGCATTTCACATTTTGATGTTTTTTTACGTTATTGATTCTACGGTCTTTACAGAATTATAAACAGATTGTGATGAACATGGACTAACAATAAATGTTTAGTTAGCATAACGATAATTTTACTTTATACTAGTGAGGTTACGTGGTAACAACTCCAGCCGTGTGACGTCTAGGTTGTCCCAGTGCATGTGAAGTCTCTAGTCATTTCAACTATGTTTTTATTTACGATGTGCAATAATATCGTAGTCTCGTTTTATATACGCGGTTGTACATTTTTCTACTTGATCAGTGAAGATGTCCCATATTGTGTGTTTGGATTAACATATTAGTTGTATTATCATTTTTGTTTAATGTTTCATGGGATCACGTTCAATGCCCTAGCCAAACGTATAGCCGTTTTGTTGTTACTCGTCTGAGAGTACGGTCTTGTAGTTTTAGTTACTAACAAAGATATTAGATGGACTTTTTATGTTATCATAGATAGACGAGTTATGTGTTGACTTTCATTAATCAAGTTTCCGGGGCATTGAAAGAACCACGTTATTGCCCCCAACGACCACGCATCAGATCAAAGTATTTTCCTAAGATTTTGCTGTACAGAACTTCCTTACTTTGTTTGTATTTTTAGTAATAATGTAAGAAACTACAAGTGGGTACAAGATTTTGCGCATTTATCATAAGAGAGCAACTTAAACAAACTCTAGGATAGGTTAATTTACTTGTATAGTGTTGAATTTTAATAATAATAAATTTATCAACTAAACGTGAATTTGTTTCTTGTGTGAAGATGGCAGCACTGCAGAGATAAAAAATTAGATTAAATCAGATGACCAAAATGTTTGCAATCTGATTATTTTTATTAAGCAAACAAACTCACAACAGGAAACTTCACAAAGTAACATGGTAATAAATACACTATATACAATCTCAACTAGTTTTTGCAATTAAAAAACACGTGCAAAAAATAACAGTTATAGCATAGGTAGACTCACACCAGGGTGCACCACTGTTCATTGCTGTAATTGGCCAACCAGTAAACCGAACACTGACCGTAAGGCCGCATGCTAAAAGTTGAACTATTAGGTAGTACACTGGCCTTAAGAATGCGCTGCATTCCACGATCACGTATGGAATGCTAGCAGCTTAACGACTCTAGTCACAGCTGCCTTACTTTATTCAGTTCTAATAAATATTTATAAAGTTAGGTTTTTAAAAACTTAAAAATTACAATAAGTTACATTGGCATTTATTGACAATTTGATTATTGGTATAAATGGTAACAAAATTCAACAATCCGACGGGCAAAGTTGAGCATGCACACGAGAATGTAACAGCAAATCTAAATCGCGAGAGCACATAACTGAAAAATTTGTAAAGCAAATGGAATTCTTTGTCTAATTTGTTAATTTTTATAATAGTTAAAATTAATAACAGCCACCTGTGTTATACTTAGACTAAGGGCTGAAGTTACATACAGTATAACATCATTATAGCAAATCTGATAGAGACTCAGAAAAAAGTACTTTATTATAACCAAGATATTCTATAACCAATGTACTCTATAAACATATGTACCTTATCTTATGTATATGATTACTACATGATCAAGCATGTATTAACAGTGACGGTGTATAATTGTAGTACAATATGTAGCTTCATAGAGGACGCAAGTAATTTTATAAGATGCCTTCAAATATCAACCACTTTGGAGTGTATTCAAATCCAATGAAAAGTATTTTATGTGAGTTCAATGAATTAAAAATTATCGAATGTTCATATTAAATTGCACATACACGTTCAGTTACAAATTTGTCAGGGGTCACATGTTCAGTAAAGTCGGTGAGATCCAGAAAAGTCGGTTAATATTGTTTGCAGAAAATTTCTGTTTGTTACTTGTATAAAAAGTTTTTGCATCAAAGTAACTGTTAAGGTTCATCACTTGATGCAGTGCGTTACATTTCAGCAGTGCGTTACAAGTGCACGTATGTAAACAGCTGGGTGCCAAACCACTGAATGACTCATTATCTTTATACAGCTAGTAGATAAATGACCTTTTGACAAGACATGCTGCCCGTCAAACGCTTTTTTCGCAGCACTGTAAATTAGTTCAATTTATTTTTCGAATAAAAGTTCGCAATACTCAATAACCGAGTATGTTGTACTTCAAAGTCATTATATTAGTTAAAAACATATAAATGTTGAAAGTTCGATCTTTTTTTGTTAGTTCGTATTACGGGTGTGTACTCAATAAACCATGTTCGCTATAATGGTGTTATACTATAAGCAACATCGCATGTTTTCAAAAGTTAGCAATTTTATTTTAAGAATTAGTGACAGCATTCCAAATCAAGCATTCAAGGATGTTCACAATGGCAGGGGACCACAGGACAGCTACAACTTGTCCGAATGCCAGATCCATTTTTTGACCGTTCGGTCAAAGCTGTTGTTGATCCACTGCTGTTCCAGCAGCTTGTATCGGTCACCGCTCAAGTACAGCGGCTTGCCACGCCTAGGTAAATACAATAACAAGTTTGTTATATCTTAAAGGAAAAATCAACCCTTAAACAATATTCATTGTACACTCATAGACGCATTGAAACTGTACAACATGATACGGGCGCATAAAATGCCGCTGTAAACTAGCAAAGTTGGATCTTATATTATCGTCAGTAACTAACGGCATTAAATAGCTGGCAATGAAACGGGATTCATCAAAATGCAAAAAACACACTATAGCATTAATAATCTCTCGTTTAACGTTATGGATCGTGTGCAGTTAGTTCGTAACAGTTTGCAGCTGGAAAAGAAGTTCCCTCAAGCACCTGGTTGGATAAGTGTTTATATTGCACGGTAACCAATTCAAGCCATGAGCGCCCCAAGCGTGAAATGATCGCAACTTTAAACTGATTTCACTAATTGCACTTCTGTTGCTGAAACTTTCTAATATTTTTCTCAAATACTAAAATAAGATATTAAAATTCTCAAAAATAAGCTTAACTTCTCGAAAGACTTGACTTTAGCTTTAAGGTGAACACTGCCAGGCCTGTGAAAGAGCAAAAAGAGGATGATACCAATGAATACAGAGAGTAAGAAAATAAAAGGGGAGAAGAAAGAGGAAGAACAAGAGAGCAACACATACCTGAGATCTCTGTCTTCTTCGCCGAAGCTGTCCAAGTAAACTGACCCCCAGATGCAGGCTCGGGCACCGCTGACTATAATGACTAGGGAAGAATTAACAGCTAAAAATATTCCTGTTCCGGCTCCGCAGTCCATCGAGTGCTACAAGTAATTAAGATAATGAAGTTAATTAGCAATTAAGCAACATGTCTAAAGACAAGATGATGCTGTAGATAGATAGATATTTTATTTCTGAAAATCACATTTCCAACACAAAAATTACAAATTACACCCGATGGTTTTATCAGCGGGCAGAGCTCGGGTAATGATTTCCAGATCGTACTAACAATTTTACTCAACATAGCTGCACAGGTATACATACAGATATACAAATTTAGTTGTAAGCTCCATAAAGCGAAAAATAAAACTATTTACCAAGCATTTGTACACATGTATTAAACAAATATTTTACCTATATGATGATCTCCGTGATGCGGTTATATATCCGCTAACAAAGCTATACTATTTAATTCACAAATCTTGCATACAGTCGTAAATGAAACTACCTATTGACGTTAATTCTCCATCAAATAAATTTGCAATATTACTATAATTTAATGCGTACAGTGATCTATAAAGTGCATTTTCATGGCACTCGCACAAAAAATGCTCTTCTGTCTGAATTTCTCCACAAAGACACAGCCTGCGCTCACGAGGTACATTTGCCCAACGACCTGTTTCTATAGCTAGATTGTGTGATGAGACCCTTATTCTTGTGATGATTATACGTTTGTGCTCAGGTAACTCTGTCTTCCCATACATTGGATACACGGTCAAATTGGGATTTATTTCCAAATAAGTCTTGCATTTTGTACGATTAGAAACTCGGACATGAGTCTTTCGTCTCTCTACATCTATCTGTACGTGATCCGCTGTAGACATAACATTGTCTAAATATTTGTATCCCTTTGTTCGCGTATAGATGTCTGCATAGCTGACACAAGCAATGAGCCACGGATTTAAATCAATAAATTAAATTTAAGCCAAATTTGCTAAAGTTTACAAAGTTTGGCTAAATTCTCCACGCGCAAGAAATTCGTTCGTGAAGCAGATTAGGGTTAGGGTCCTTCTGCCAAATTTTATCGTATGAGTTATAACAGTAACTGCTATAGCAATGCCAGACCTGCCAATCATTTTAAAAGTAACAATGAGTGTGAAACGCAAAAGGCCCAGGGATCCTTTCACCCCTGGAAGAGTTCAGGGGGCAAATTATGCCACAGAAATTTTAGCTTGTTTGGATAAAAATCTATTTATTAAAGAATTAAGGTGAAATAAGATAAATTTTGAGTACTGCTGAGCTTTCTTATGCTATTATTGTAGTTTACAATGATTTATATATAAATATGTTTCTTTGTAGACATGAAAAGCTCAATAATGCCCAAAGTACTTAATTTTCACTAAATGTAATGTAACCTTTAGTGTAATAATTTATATACATCGCGAGACTCATAACTCATATACTGTGTCACTGAGAGCAGTACTAGTAATTATGTTGTTGTTGATGCTCAAGGCAAAGGAAGCCAGGTGATTTGCAAAATTGTGTGTGAAAGTTACGGAATACAGAAAAATTGAATTTAATGCATGTGCACGTGTGAAAAACTTAATATACATGTGATGTACGCCTAATGCGTGAGAGTTGGCAGGTCTGTATTACACGTGTCCAGTTTCTATGGATGAAAATGGCAAAATCGACGAGCACATCACAAAGGACAATGCTTCATCTTCCCCCAATTACAATAATAACATCATAATAATTCCCCTAGGAGGAATTATTTCTAAATTGATAGCAAACTGAAAAAAGTGTACAATGTACATGCATTTCAGGGGATGAGCAAATCGGTTAACTTTTCGATCCATAAACAATTTTATCCACAGTCTGTCCGAAATCCACATTTTGTTATTAACAGGTATCCACAAATGCGCCGCTGTATTAATTCAAATCAGCAATCCGCTCCTAATCCACATGGCTTCCAATCTGCAATCCTGCTCGTATGGCTAATTTTAATTCAAAGACACCTATTGCATGCCACCTAGTTACTGTGGAAGTTGAGAAAAAATTAAAATTACTAAATCGATTAGAACCACAGCAGAAGTGAATTATCTTTCAGCAAATCCTGTAGAAAGAAACTTAGACGAAAAATGCTCTATAGCACAGAAACACGATAGAAAATTAAAAATCTTTTGGGCTACTCTGTAGTCTGCATTCTATCAGGAAGACGGGAACAAACAATGACTGTGAACATAAGCCACAGCCTGCAGAAAAAACGTTCTAGCGGCGCCTGGTGGGATTCTCAGAAGGAGATATAGGACTCTTTAGAAAGAGCAAGAACAGGGCTATACGATGATGTAGGATATATTTTAGGGCAGGTCCATCAAGAGGAGTGGCGTCAAGTTAATTAGATGTTCTATTTTTGGCAATTTTCGCTTAGAAAACTGCTGACGCAAAGCCATTGTTGTGACGTCATCCATTATAATCTGTCTATAACCTTATAGCTTTAATTCAGTAAAAGCTGCTGCTGCTGGCTTTGCGTTACATAAACTGACAAACACTAGGTAGGATGTTCGCGCATTTTTGATTATGAGTGTATTTATAAGCAATTTTTTTGCGGGGCCTTTGCTAGTAGAAAATTAAAAATCTTTTGGGCTACTCTGTAGTCTGCATTCCATCAGGAAGACGGGAACAAACAATGACTGAGAGCCTTTGTTAGGTAATATGAGTAGATCAAAATAAAAAACGGTATTATTTGCAGTGGTAACTTGCAGCTAAAATTACTGGAGCTGCTGCTTCAGAAAATGAAAATTTTTAGCCATTGTTTTAGTACTGTGTAAAACGAAACAAACATATGTAGTTTTAATATGGTAATTCGTAATTGTAATTTTGAACAAATAAACATTCAAAAATTTGTACATAAAACTTGATAAAATCCTAAGCAAAAAATACTGTTTGCTCACAAATAGCTTAAATTGTTGTAGTTCAAGAATATGCCAGTACACGGCTTTTGAACAGATGACAACTGACAACACACACTGCGTGACGACAGTACTCATTCCACCTAAAAAGCAGCATCTTATCTCAGAGATGTGTGCATGGCTGCATGCGTGCAACAGCCAAACACCACATTGCTGTAGAGCGCACTGTGCTGAGCTGTGAAGCAAACAGTACTACCCTCACATGCTCTGGTCCCGTACAAGTACAAAGAAAGAACTGAAGAAAAAAGGCTTATTATATTGAATATTATCGCTAATGTTGAGAGAAAATAAGGGGTGCTGCAGTTTCACAGTACTTATACACGAGCCGCCACTAGTTATTTGCAAAACAGTCGTATGCGCTCCACGTGACTTCCACATTGTTTATCAAAATTATGGATTAACACTGATGATAAATAAAATCTCTCTGGCCACAAATATTTTTTCTGCATTTCTTTATTTTTGATAACAAATCTGCAATCCGAGCGAATCTGCAAAAAAAGTTGCGGTTCTTGCACCAATCCAGTCCGCGGGACTGTGGTCCACTCATCCCTGATGCTTTGACAAAGGACAGTTTATTGAGCATTGCATGTGGTACCATCTAAATGAAAAAAATTGAAACAAACAAGCACCCAAAGCAGCACCTTACACCATCTGGCATTGTTGCACCACCTATAGCTAAACTGGATGCACATATTCAAAAATTTTCTCTCAACTCTCGCAACAACACAAGAATATGCACAAAATGAGGTTTGAATTAAATTACATACCTGCACGCACTCAAAGATTTCCTGTTGCTTGCAGCAGTGATCTCTCATGCACATGAAAACACCGCAAATCAGACACACAGCTGGTTCCTTTGGCGACAGTCCACAATTATTGCACTGCTTTGTACGATAATACGTGAATATCTTGTCATATTCGTGAGGTAAGCTCAGCAGGCGGGGAAAATTCCAGGAAAACCGTCTCATCAGTAAGCTCTGAAAATTCAAAATCTTTTGATAAAGTGAACACTCAATTAGCACAACTCACAGACCAAAAAATGTTCGTTTTGCATTCCAACACTAAGACATGAAGATCCTAAGTTTACAGCTTAGACTAATACTGCTGTTATCGAAGATATTTTTAAATTCTGAAGAACAATTATTCCTACTGGTTTTCTGAATGTTCGAACCATCAAGTTTTTCTTGGCAAAATAATTTCCACAAAAAAGTGATTTTCTGGAATACAACTCTGTGTGCACAAGTCACGCGAAGCACGTGCACATAACCATTAAGCTAAGAACCCCGCCCATGTTCCAACAAAGACAATTAGACTGAAGTTTCGCCTAACCAAAATGACCTGCATTTAAAATGAAATAAGCAGATGTCATTAGAGAAGCAGCCAGAAGAAGAAACTAGAAAGGTACAATGTACTGCCGTTTCATACTACTACATGTACTACTATGTACTACTACATGTACTACTGTACTACATGTACTACAACATACACACATACCTTTGACGGCATGTCGCCACGAGTGATGGAAGAAATAAACTCATTACACCAGGATTTGATGAGCGCTTTACACTGTGCATCATCACCGCCCAAACTCAACAACCTGAGACAACTTTGCACAGTTTCATCATTACTGTGCAACTCCAGATACCGCGTCAAATGATCCATGCTATCCACAGACGTCTGCAACAGAAATGTGCATTAAACAATCCAGTAACGAGCATCAACCAATAAAGACTGGCTTCACATTCTTCAGCATAGATAGCTTTAACGTTTCTAATAGTTTCAATAGGTAATAATGTATGGTGTGTGAAAAAATCAATAATCACACTTGCATGTGAAGAGGAACAGAAAAGGGTAGACAAAAATCGATAAAACAACAAAAAAATGAGAACGTTTGATTTTGAATAGTGTTAAGTCTTAATATCCGATACTGCCGCCATTTGTGTAGCTGATTAACCATGAAGGGGGGATTGCTTATTCATTCCCTCAAAAATTTAGTTCATGAAAGAAGAACCACAAGCTTTTTATTTACCAAACTGTGCCATTCGTCGTTGTACAGATGATACTGTAGCAGTGCCGCTAACTTCAAAAATGGAAGACAGGCATCGTTAACATACTTTTCTGCGCTTTCCATGGACCAGGTCTGCTGACAATGCTAAATAAAAATAATTCGACTAGGTTAATCAAATTTAAAAGCACGTAATAAATATATAAAAAATATCAGCGATTTATCTTAATATATATGCAACAAATATGAAAATTCTGATTAAGATTAGATTTAGTTTTATTCATTCATCCATTTGCAACAATATTACGAAATACAGATTATTACATTTAAAAATTGACAATGCATTGTAGTGCTATGAGCGTAGCAGAAGCAATTAACTTCTAAGCTCTTATACTCTCAACGTAGATACGCCTTAATAGATGACAGGATGATTTTTGATATACTACCGCATTTTCAAGTCCGATAAAAAGTAAACATTTTAACACAATTAATACTGCAAAAGCATTTCTGATAATTGAATAAAAGATTAAAAACTTAATTAATGGCAGGCGAGCCCAACCATCACAAACTAACATAATTTTCAGCATCAGAAACATTCCATCAGCATGTTGCACGTGTTTGCGAAAGCAAAAATTGAAGTACAGTGCTAGTGCAAGAGATTCAGAATGTTCTACTAAAACTCCGCAAGTTTTATGATAAAAATTCAAATTTCAAATTTACCGCAGTACTCACGCACAAGGTGTCGAACATGTAGCAAAATGTATGTAACAGCGAAGAACAAGTGGCGCAAATGCGAAATTGTGTTTGTGTGATAATAATTCTTTCACGCAAGTCATTTTTAAAAAAAAATAGTCTGTTTGCTTCCAATATTTTAAAGAGCAGATACCATATTTCACGCAAAGCATATGTAATTTGAGCCTATCAAATCACTTGCAGTCACCAGCCTAGTTATGCATCAGAACTGGTGATACTTAACTTTTCAACTAAAATGAACTCCTACTGTAACAAAATTTAAGTGCAAAAGTAACACAGATAATTTCCCTACAACGTAGAAAAATTTTGAGACGTTAGTTTACGTGTTTTTGAAGGTCTTTACTTACAACTGTTGCCGTTGTTGTTGCCAAGTCTTCAGAATCTTCGTAGAGTCGGCTGTGGACAAGATGAGACAAAACGATGGCCACCGTCTTTTCTACTAGAGACTGCAATAAAAATAATCTTGATGAATATTTTTCTAAAGTAAAAAACTAAAACACTTCTATATTTTCTTGATTAAACAAAATGAAAACAGGATGATTTTTCATACTCTACTGCATTTGACTACCACTTTAAACACTAGAACATACAATTTAAAGCAAATTACAGTAAACAATAAATTTGGAAATAACTCTATATCAAACAGGCCATACATTTATGGAACTTACTACCCAGTGAAATAAAACAAATAGAATCTCTCGACCACTTTAAAAAGAAATTAAAAGAATATCAATATAACAGGTTTCAACTTCCACATTGTGCATCTGATACTAATTACACACTCAACTTTCATCTACCCCCGCCCCTGACTCCATAGAACGATTAAAAATGAAAATTTTTAAAAAAAATTATGTAATGTAATACGTGTTATGTTAGTTTTGTAATGTCAAATGTATAAATAGTGTAAATGTAATGAGTGAAATTTATGTAATGTAAAGCATGTTTCTGTTAATTGTGTCATGTCAAATGTATATATAGTGTAAAATATGTCATGTAAAATTTAATGTACTTTTGTAAAATTGTTTTGTAAAAATATTTTAATATGGTGTTTGTAAATATGTTCATTTATTATATATAGTTTTGCACTTTGTTTTTTTTTAGTATGCACTGGACGCATTTGTCTTGAACAGTGTTGTTATTTTAACATTACGCTGAGGCTTACTCAATTTTATTACAATGAGTGAACCATTTTAATGACAAATAAAGAATTTATATAAACATATATATATTGACATGTACAGTAAAAAGTATACATTTTAACACCTATAATAATGCCAACACGTTTCTCATAATTAAATAATAGGTTAAAAACGTAATTAAAGATCGGCGAGTCCAACTAGTGAAGGCATCACAAATGAATGTAATTTTCAATGGCACAAAAATTTCACAAGCATGTTGCACGTGTTTTCAAAAGCGTAAATTGAAGTACAGTGCTACTGTACAACATTCAGTGCGATATATAAAAACACGGCAAATTTTTAAAGTTTAAAATTCTAATTTCAAGTTTACGTGATGTGATGCGTGAGCTCAGAACTGAACACATCTGAACTAGAGGTTGAGCACCTGTTTTTTGTGCAACGATGTACAGACACTAGTGCCAATCTAACTAGCGAATGGCGAAATGTATGTAACATCGAAGAACTAGCTGCGTGAAATGTGAGTAATAACTCTTTCACGTATTATGGAAAAATCGTATGTTTCCTTCAATATTTTAAAGAATAGATTGTTTAGACTCACAGTTTAAGATTGGGTCCGGTTTTGTTTTTAAATTAGTTCTCAAAGAACTCAAGATATTCCAACACATCACAAGCTTGTCACCCGAAATGTGACGAATTTTTGAAAAAAAGTATGTTCTCTTTCAATATTTTATAAGCTAGGGTAATAGGGTAATACCCTATTTTATAGGGTAAGCACGGCCCATTTACCGTTAAAATTGGGACAAGTCAACTATAAAATTTGAAAGAAGTCAGTGAATATATTTGAACAACAAAGGCTCAGTAATGCAATAACTCATGACAGGTTCATAGAACAACTGGTAGCTTTTTAAAGTGAAATAATAAAAGATTTTTGTTGTTGCTCAATGGTTACCAAGTTGATTATACAGTAAATTATTATACACATAATGAACAGTGTGGCAAATAAGTGACTCAAGTTAACAAGTAATGAAAGTGCAACTCGAGTGGAATGTTTGTCAACGGTAAAGTTAGGTACTTCTGGGACTGAACGGTTAATGGGGTATGAAATGGGATACTTACCAGACTAGAAAATAGGGTGCTCATGAGATTATAAAGTGGGACACATGTCTAATAATGAAAAGAGTTACTGCTTACCAAACTTTCAGTTTTATGTCTCCATGTTTCACGCTCTTGTTCTGAAAACTGGCATGTCAAGATGGCGACGGCTTGAATGACTTGTAGATTATACAATGACTGCACAATGCAGGTATAATATGCTGTAAAGTGTTAACAATGATTGTGAGGTCAAAGGTCAAATACAGCATGCTTCATGGAGTTTCAGTTTTAAACAAAAACATAAAGAAAATGCTCTAACTTAACATTTTTTGATACTTTTAACTTTTTTTTGGTGGTTCATATGACAGAAAATCAGGAAGGTCGTCATCGTCCACTGATTCATGCGTCCAGGGACATGATTCTGTTCACCTCTTTATGCTGATCCTCTCTACTCTCTGCAATTGACCAAGTGTCTCTCTATGCCAGGACTACCTACTCTTCACAAGTGTTGCTATGTCTGAGGATCAGTGCTGAAGTGTTTAAATCTTTCTGTACAAACTCAAAACATGTTAACATTTGCCCTCCTGCTGGTTTTTAAGGTGTGAAAGTGTCATTTACAAAGAAAGTCTGGAACCTGACTTTGCGCATTTTAATCATTAGATGACGCCAGCAAAATTCAGCCCTTAGTTACAATAGCGTTTCCAGATCACCTGTCACCTTTCACACGCTCTCCTGTACGGAGCTTATTGTGGCAGAGTCTAGAGACGTAACTTTACAGTTTCCATTGTGGTAAGTGTTTTAGCTCAATAATTATGTTTATGGGAGTTCCGCTTTTTCTGGCCTTTAAACGTTGTGCAGCAGGATGGCCTGTTTGGCCGTCTAGGTTACCTCCATGGTAGCATTGTTTAAAAATCCAGTGTCACAGAAACAATGCAGTATCCTAGGTAGCTGTTGCCAGGACATTTCTTTAGCCTGCGATTTTCCGAAGTTCCATGAGAAAAATAAAATGTTTTAGGGAAAAACGCAATTTTGAGCTGTGATTTCAATAGGGAGAGCCATGAAATTTAAAAAAAGGGGTTTCGAAAAACTTAAATTTCAAGTTATGCTTAGCTCTTTTAATTAAAGAAAATTTGTTGCCAATATTAAATTTGACCTTTAAAATAAACAACAACAACTACAGAATTACAGGAAATGACGGTGCAAAAGAAATAAATATTTTAGATAATGTTTTAATATCCTATGCAGAAGTTATAGCATACAATAAGAAGCAAAGCTGGTTACAGAATGCAGTGCAATGAACTGTATAAATGTGAATCAGATGTAATAATGTATATCAAAAGGAATTCAAATAAGTGATAAATTCCACTGATCACCTTTATGCATTCCAAGAGGTAGGGCAAGTACCAGGCCCACGAGTAGCGAAGCCGTGTCGTGTAGAAGTAACGGCATCATCTCTTCAGTGCTGTACCATCTCTGCTGTACGTCACTGTAACATGGAAAGTAAGTAAGTAAGTAAGTAAGCAATTTATTGCCATTATAGCATAATATATACAATGAAATTCATGTGGTTTTACTCCACAACAAATGTTTAAAGGAATCGACAAAAATTAGCACGAACCTGATAACACTCTCGGGAGCAGGAATACAAGAAATCAGAGACCAGACAAGAGCAAACGGAGCCAAATCTTCTGACTTTGCATGAAGTTCTAGCATCTGCATCAGTGACTTAGTACACATCTTTCTAGTCGTGGCAGCAAGAGGTAAACATGTCATGGAATCACCCAATGAGCCTCCAGTTTGCAGTAGTTCCAGCTCTAAATTGCACCTACAAAACAAATTGTATATCTTATAATAATCACAATCATAATAATAATAATAATAATAATAATAATAATAATAATAATAATAATAATAATAACAACAATAATAACAATAACAATAATAATAATAATAATAATAACAACAATAATAACAATAACAACAACAACAATAATAATAATAATAATAATAATAATAATAATAATAATAATAATAATAATAATAATAATAATAATAATAATAATAATAATAATAATAATAATAATAATCATAATAATAATAATAATTTACTGAATATTTAAAATGCATTAATATTAAAAATGGACAAATGCATTTTACATATGTAAGATATTAACACATAAGCAGTACATATACAATAGGCTAATATAGATAAAACTAAAATCATAGTACATGTATATAAAAATCACTAGAAACTAGCTATAATTAAATCCATAAGTCAAAATTAAATCTTTAAAATAATTAAAAAGGCTTCTTTATAAAAACAAGTTTAAAGGAATGATTTGAACTTTTAAACATTATTGACTTTACGTGCATCAATTCATAAATCATTCCATGATTTTGGTGCCGCTACGCTATATCTATGAGAACCACATGTGACTGAATTATAACTAGATACCAACAAAAACAAATGCATATCTTAGAGCATTTTAACGAACAAGAAAGTTCTTTACTTACATAAAGCTAAAAAAAATATGTCTTGAAATTTTGTATCTCTGACATGCCATCTTATTGCATACAGAGCTTGCATTAGCAGTAACACTTTATAAAACTTGTAAATTTAAACTCACGTGATGACCGCTAGGTGCAGCCATTTTGATGGTCAGTCTGTGAGTAAGAAATTTACGCAAACAAAAATAAAATAACAAAAAGTTTTAATAAATGTTCATCAGAGCATTTGCAGCACACTTTTCACTAACTAAGCAAAGGTATAATTTGGTTTATTTTGCCAAAAAGATTAATATTAAACTTCTTATGTACTTTGTACTTTGGGACGTATTTTGAATAATTCTCATTTTCTTCCTCTTTAATGCAGGTTAATATACAGAATACTACGCATAACTCGAAACCCCGGTGTAACTTTAATTATCGTGTAACTTCCCGAGTTCCCGATTCGCAAGAATGTGACTGAAATTACCTTGTCTATCTCAAACAGCCTCGGAAGCGAGAAGTCCTATTCGACTGTGTGCACCACATTACAATTTTAACTGCTACTTTCGGCAAAAATTCTAAGACTTCTTCAGTGGCCTGCCCCCCCCCCCCATTATTTACAAAATGTCAAAAATTTTAAGGGTTTCAGCAGCTTGTAATGAGACCAATAAGGTGTAAAATTTTGAGGAACGGTGAAATCTTCCACTGTAGGCATGATATGCGATTATATATACACAATTACACATAGGGATGATTATTGATTGAATCTATTGTCTAATTGTTGCATTGATTATCCTCTGCTCTCGTGGCTATGCCGCTAGGTAATTGGCCATTGGCCCCTTGCACTGGGCCAATGATATTGCTTCCCCCTTTCCTATATAAACACTTGCAGTGTTGGCTGGATTAGAAAGCCGATTCTCTCTGAATAAATTGTGGTGCGTCTCCTTACACTTAGAAAAAATTTAGTCATTATCAACAGTCAAGTAATTTTTAATTTTAATTAAATTTCTGTAGCTATAGCTTTAAGTTAAATGCCAGTTGGGAATAAATAAATCCTTTTTTTTGCACGCAAAATACTGGTGTGGGAATTCAAAATTATATGTTTTTAAACAGTTAAGTTCCGCCATTATATACAGTCGGGCCCCCCTAATTTTTTTTGATGTACGACGCCCCTGGACTTGTTGTGTTACGTTTAGCATATTGCTGCACACAACATAGCATAACGAACGTGGTTTAATGTGGATCACAATATTATTATTGCACAATTCTATTAACCATGGACTACAATAGAGGTAGACCAGTCATTTTATTTTTTAGCATTCATAAAAATTCTTTGATATTTCATTAAATGCGCAGTTTCTCATTTGGCTGTACTGTTACTAGTGTATTGTCCAACGTTGATGAGTGACTCAATCTTAATTTTCTCATAAGCATTGTCTAACTCATACTGTCGAATAACTCGTACAATTTCTCTGGTCCCGAGATGTTTGAGTTATACGCAGTCTACTGTATCACAAAGAGTTGGGAAAAACCATTCGCCGGCAGTTAACCGACTTCCAGGAAGTTCGTTAACAGTCGCATAAATTAAGATAAATTTCAACTCATTTTGGGTTAACTGCACATCACCAAAATCTGGCAGTTAATTACAGGTATTCATTCGCTGGTTACCTGGCAAATGCAGGTAAGGAGAAGTAATTACAAAGCATCTTGTTCCCAGGCTGGTAGCTCCGGTACTTCGCAAAACTGGCTTTTCTCAAAGCAGATATAATGGCGGCGTCAGACTCCTGCAACTTTGGCGAGGAATTCTGAAAAAAAACATTATTCACTCACCATTATATAGTAACATAACTTTATTCACTCTCCACTACAAAATGATATTCTGTAGCCATCATGGCAAACCAACATTATTCACTCATTATTACATAGTGAAATAACATTATTCACTCACTAATGCATAGCAAAATAACACTATTCACACACTAACATATAGCAAAATAACATTATTCACACACTAGTGCACAACAAAATAACATTATTCACCCACAATTACATAATATAGAATAATGTTATTGCCTAACCACAACAGTATAATATAACATTATTCACTCACTAAATGCCTTTATCACTTGTCTACAAATTGTAACATTCACTCACCATCACATGGTCGAAGGCATCCTGATTATCTTGCAATAACAAGTTCATGATATCGGACGCTAACGAAATCATGTCCATGTTGCTAGGCACCGGAAGACATTGTTCGTTGCTTGGCAACGGTCTGCAGGGTAAAAAGCTATTGGCTAGTTGCCGACAGAGCGGACAGAGGTACTCTCCCTTTTCAGGTTTGAAAGGCTTGTGGCTATCTTGATGTACTGAATCCTAGCAATTAAAACCGAAAAATTTGAAGAATGAAAGACTAATATTCCCTATATCTAACTGCGCCGAACGTTTGAACAAATTTCCGTTAAGAAAATTTCGATGGTGTGTTCAGACTAGCTCGTAGCACTGCAATACATTGTCAATTTATAATCGTATAAGGTGTATTTTGTAGTATTGTGCTAATTGGATGAACAAATAAAACTATCTATCTGTACTCGAGCTTACAACAAACTGCCATATAATAATACTGCCGTTTATTAGGACCACTTATTGCTGGCCCGAGATGGTTTCATTAAAGTCAAACTAAACTCTCACTATAATATAAGCTTTTACAACTTGAAATCCTACTCTCATTATGAATATTCAATTTATTTCATGATAAATTTACTGTAAAACTTGTTTCTTTTGATTTTTTATCACTTTGTTGTTAGCGGTATTAAATTTCAAGAACCGCCATTTTTTTGTGCGAGACAAAGAACACTATGAGTACAGTCACGAGATCACCAAAGATCAGTAAACAAACATTGGTAACCACAGACACTTTCAGTACCTCGTTCATCATTCTCATTCACTCGCGCCAAAGATGTGAAACATGGCGATCTTTACGGCAATGCACATGTTCGAAATTCGACAAAAAAGGCAAGTTATTTACTTAGTCATAGTCTCTTTTGTTTAATAATAACTGCGGTTACATAGGATTTAAATGATGACTGCTGTAGATGCAATATACGTACCCTCAAAGATTCTGTATAGGAATGAAGGCAGTCTAAATGCAGATAGTGTCCGCAAGTTTGCACGAGTACGCCACCTTCATAGTTCATGTTCAGTGATAGCGAACAGGATTTCTGAAAAAAGTTACTGAATTAAATTCAAAATCAATGGCATCACAATGACGGAGAAGCGTGAGAGACGTACAAAATAAGTTGAATAAATAACAATTTCTATTCTTGTAGGTTTTTTTGACACCACTTCACTTATATGTGACTTTTACTCACAACTTCTATAGAAAATAATGTACAAACACTGAGATACGTTTCAAGGACAAAAACCAATAATGTTTAGTACATATAAAATGTTTTAAGGCTATTTTGCATAACATTTCTTACTATTCAAATTATTCCCACTCAAAAACCCTTGTCAGTCTTACCTATAGCCAGTTCTTTAAACCGTCAACTCGGCAAAAAGGCAACTAGAATTCAGGTGTTTCATGACTAATAATGACCGGTAACTTTTAACAGCATATTCAGACTAGTAAGTCTTCTGTCACGTGTTTTCTCTCTGACAGCAAACTTGCAAGGGCGAACTCTTGAGCGAGTTACTGTCGGCAAGAAATTGTGGCAGTTGATTTACTGTCTAGTGGGAATGCCTTGGTGAGTTATTCTCGACACTTCTCGCAGTGAATAGAGAAGTGAGTGTTAGATCGTGGTTACACTCAGAGAGTAACCGACAGCAAGTTTTAACAAGCTTGCCGAGTTTACAGGGCGACAAAACACTCCATAAGCCCTCAGCAGTCAGATAGTGAACAGTCATTAAGTGAGGACTTACAGTATTCCACTCGTTTTTCAAGAACAAAAAAACATTTGTCATTCTGCTGCACTAGAAAGAAAATTACGGTTCACGGGATGTTAATGATAACGGTACGTATCGATAAATGTCGATTATCATATCGATAATTATGGATTATCGCATCCATAGGAAAAATTAGTTTTTATCGTTATTGCATCAATATTGTTCTATCAATATCGTTAGAGTATCGAATTTGATGTGTATCGCTGCATATCGCCGACCATGATGATTTCATGTTACTTTTCCATTTATGCGCTAGAATTACGAAAAAAAAATTGAAAAACGAGTTATTTATAAGGTCGTCTGAATAATCATCTTGTACTTTCTTCCTGTGACACTGGCTGTCTTCAAATGGTTTATTGTTGCACAAATGCCAAGTGTGGTAATTTTAGAGAGATTTTTGAAGTTACGTTCAGGGAGTGCAGCTCACATATTCATAGTACTTTGCGACTAAAAAAAGCGACTAAAATTTTTATCGTTTGAAATAATTCATCGTATCATTTTGCAACTATCATTTTTATCGTTTAAAATAATTTATCGTATCATTTTGCAACTATCATTTTTATCGTTTAAAATAATTTATCGTATCATTTTGCGATTATCATTTTTATCTTTTAAAATAATTCATCGTTTCATTTTGCGACCATCATTTTTATCGTTTAAAATAATTCATTGTTTCATTTTGCTACCTCATTTTTAGCATTCAAAATAATTCATTGTATCGTTTTGCGATTATCATTTTTATCGTTTAAAATAATTTATCGTATCATTGGCGTTATCATATCGCCAAATGTGTATCGTTTAAAATCCTTATTTCAAGCCTCAGGAATAAGAACAATACTGACATTATACTACCTCGTGAAAGAACTTCTGAAGCTGCGTCCATCTGACCGCAGCTGCCGTACCGCAATCACCATGGTAAAAACAGTCCGTCTTCTCATCAACTGGCAAGCTTCTGGCTTGATCGGCATTTGCTATGTGTGACCTTCGACCTAAAACTGGAATAACCATCATTTATCTATTAAATGCAAGGCAGTAATAATGGCAGTGTGTTTTTGGGTACTGCATTGTTATTGGCTAGTAAAACGTCTATAAGGAACTTTATTAAAACAAACACGAACTACCAGAAACTGCCATTAAAACAAGAACATAAAACATAGTTAAGGGGAATGCATATCTTCATTCAATTCAATTCAATTTATTTATCTCTTTATAGTGTTACAATACAACATGACTAATAAAATAATCTCTAATAAATTTTGAAAAATGGTTAAAATGTATAGATAGATCTAGAACTAGAGAAAGGATAGCGAAAAGACTATGAAGTCACCTAGTCTGCTATCCTTTACCGAATATAGATAAAAACATTTTTTAGGCACTGGTGGGCATTAATGTTATCAGTTTAATTTATGAAACATTAGTAATTTTTAAAATTATGACGATTTCTATATAATCCAGAGAAAAGAATATACATGTAGTTTAATTAGCGGGCAACAAAATAAGGTTAATCTTGATTAAACTAAAAATTGCATTTAGATTTTATGTGAAATACAGGTCAAAATTATTATGAAATGATAAAAACACTTTGGGTTAATAATGATATTAATCATTACAACAGCGATTAGCATATCAGGGTTTTGCCTGCGCTTTGGGGGGTGAGGAACGGTGTCGCTTTTCGGAAGAAGTTTGCAGTAAAAATGGTGGAAACAATAAGCACTCGCTGCAATTTTTTACAATGCTGACACAATCTTTTTCCCGCATCTATTTTTTTGACTTGTTGTTTTAAAACATCTCTATCTTTGGAAATGTCCAAGGAAATGACCTGATGCTTTTGCCATTTGTACATAAGCGTTTGTAGCGTCAGTGTGGAAATTTTCAACCAATTCATAGTCAACCAGCCTTTTCATCTAATAATATCGCAATCAGAGCTCATCATATTTTTTGCGCCACCTGGTATAAGCTACAGCAAGTCCAGACCAACCTTACGCTTTACTGGTTTATTTCAGAGAACTAAATTTTTTTAAAACCGAACTTGAATTCTGAGCTTCACCTTCACTCAAATTCACAAAATGTTGGAAAAATAAGAAGTAAGAAAATTGCAAAAATTACTTTGATATACTACCAAATACATCAAAAATACCACACCAATTCAATGTCCACATTCACCATAAAAAGCACGGATCGTACTTTAGACCAATGGGAAATGAGGAGACATTTTATTTAAATGCTAACGTTTTTGTTAATGTGTAATATAAGCTCATCAACAACTGCTTACCACTGGTAGGAGATAACATCGTAACCATGCCAACCGGTCTGTCTTCCGTCGACGCCGTAGTCTGACCACAAATCACGCAATCGTACTTGTCTGTCATAACCTCCACTTCTTCCTCTGCTGCTCCCATGTCTGGCTGCATCATGGATTCCCCCTCTGCCTCCTCAGTCTCCATCGTCTGCTCCAAAAACTTTTTTTGTCTGCCGGCGAATTCTTCCATCAGCCGCTTCTGTCGCTCTCTTGCCTTGCGTTTTCTACAGCAAATAAACAATTGGCGATTTAATAAAAAATAAAAAATAATGACAACCGATAAAGGTTTGTGTCACTGGGTTTCTCTTTATCACTAAACATTTTACAGCTTCTCCGACATTTTCTGCACTACTAGCAATACTTAAAGGAAGAGGCGAGCCTCACTAGATTATCGAGGTGGCGCCACCGTATCATAACTCAATTTTATTTCTTGTCTCTGTTTTAAATGTTAAATAAGAAGTTTTATTAAGTTTTATTAACTGTTAATATAATACTAGTAGCCAGCTAACTTAATGCTAACATAATTTTGTCTTTATCAATATTTTTTAGGCTTTAGACAGTGTGTATGTGAAGTTTTTTTGTAAAACGAGCATTTTTAATGTAAAATGGCAATTTTAAATAAAAGACTGTTGTTGTTGTTCTTTTTCTTTTTCTTACTGTTGTTGTTGCTGCTATTGCTGTTGCTGCTGTTGCTCTTGTTGTTGTTTTTGCTGCTACTGCTGTAGCTGCTATTGTTGTTTCTGCTGTTGTTGTTTCTGCTGCTACTGCTGTTGCTGTTTTTGCTGCTACTGCTGTTGCTGCTGTTGTTGTTGTTGTTGTTGTTGTTGTTGTTGCAGCGGTTGCTGTTGTCGTTGTTGTCTTTGCTGCCATTGCTGTTGTTCTTTTTCTTTTTCTTACTGTTGTTGTTGTTTTATTGTTGTTGTTGCTGTTGCTGTTGTTAACAAACGTGCAGATAACAAAAGTATAAAAAACACTCACCATATTTAGACCTGTTACACAACATAAACATGCATACCGGCGACTGTAAGCTATACTTCTTTAATGTGCCTTTTCAACGGCTGTACTCAGTGGTAGAGCTCAGTGTTTTGTTCAAATCATGAGTTAAATTTTCATGTGTGCAATAATACTGACAAATGACAATAATTCTGCCTAATGCGATACCATTTTCAACCTCGTTAAATGATAAAATTTATAAATCTTAATCCAAGGTTACTAAAGTGCTGAACTGCACAAGTAAAACATCGCTTACACGAGTTGCACTTAAACGAATAGTGATACCCCATACCTTTCCTCCTTTGCCATTTGAGCCTGATTAGTGACTGAGACTTTTGGTCTTTGGGCCTCACAGATTTCTTCAATTCTCTGAGCACTAGCAGCACTTAACACTGAAACTGAAAGCAAACAGGTTTGTCATTTAACTGTTTCTGGACACATCTGACATTTGTAATTAGATATCGTTCAATGATTAGGAAATAAATCAATAATTCTACAGCACAAATCGTGACAACGGAATCTCGTGTTTTGTTGGCTAGTTCAGATGTTTAACACCAGGTGGCACACATCTAGAGTGATTAATGAAACCAACTTAATCCAAGCTCAGAAAGGGCACTTACTCTTTACGAGGTGTAAGTTAAAACGATCTAGCATTAAAAGAACAGGTAAAATTATGGTTTGAATTAGCCACTGCAATAGTGGTGTACTGGAATCGAGAAAGTACATAGAAAAATGAGCCAGGTGGCGTAAGGAACCACTGCAAGCATCTATGGCTGAGACAATGCCTTTAAAACTGACATGTTTTCTACATTTGAAATGTTTCGGGAACCTGTAGCAACTAAAATGAATTTTTTAGCATGAACAATTTCCCGTGCTTCAAGATGTTTAATCACTTTCGTATCAAAATTTTTAATAATAATAATAATAATAATAATAATAATAGTAGTAGTAGTAGTAGTAGTAGTAGTAATAATAATAATAATAATAATAATAATAATAATAATAATAATAATAATAATAATAATAATAATAATAGTAGTAGTAGTAGTAGTAATAATAATAATAATAACAATAATAATAATAATAATAATAATAATAATAATAGCTTCCTTTAGGACATAGTTTAGGGATAATACATTAAGTAGCTCAATACTTATTTCCAAAGTGATTTCAACTATTATTACATGCACGTTACTTCTATAAACCCGGCGTGCTTGGTCGAAGAACCAGCGGTACAATTTTTCAAGTCTTTGATATGACACGGTTGGGAGTTTAACCTGCGACCTTCCGGGTGGGAAGCGAGCAGGCTACCATTGAGTTATACATCGCAGGAGGCTAGGTATTTTATCAACTGTATCGAAACTTCAAGAGATTATTTTGATGTAAATTAAATATTTTTAGTACGAAGGCCCTTCAGGAAACAATAACAAACCTTAAGATATGAGCCCACTCAACCTACGAACAACAACTATAACAAACAGAAATATAAGAACGCTAATGTTTACTTTTCTTGGTAATAGATGGCGACATCGACTAGAATACAGAGGAAATAAAATACAGTAGGCGCTGCTTAATAGACTCATTTTGGGATGGAAACCTTCTGACTCCATTAACCGGCTGAATCTATTAGTGGTGGTTGTAGTATTACCAGTACAGAAGTATTTGTCTCATCACTCTTCAGCTTAGTATGCACTGCAATGGCTGCAAGAGCTTTAAATTCTTATTTTTCAAAATCAACTGTGTGCTCTTAGTTGCACTGTGAAATTTACTGCCAGATTACTGCCACAGCAACAGTTAACCGAATTAAGTGTTCTGTAAGAAGCAGCAAGAGCTTCAAATAGAAACTGCTCGCCATATGATTAAAAGTTTAGCTTCCATAAATGCTTGGGCAACAAGGCGAACTATGGTACACGAGCGGGAGACAGATTCAAAGCAAAACTTTCGCGCTAGTATATTAGCACATGATAAGCGTACCTACTTATGAACAAAACAGTACTTAATATGATTGTTTCTGTGCATAGTATAGTGCACAAAAGCAAACTAAGATGACATAAAAGTCATAAAAGCTTATTAGTCACAGGAAAGCATCTTATTGAAGCATGTGAAGCAAAAATATTGAGTCAATTATGCGAAGTTATTTGAGTCTATTATCGACAGTTTTTATGTACATTAGAATAGAAGCCGCCCATACCAGGCATTTTTGAGTCAATTAAGTGATTGAGTCTGTTAACCGTGAGACTATTAAGCAGTATATATTTCTACATACATTATAGTGCACAAATGCAAAATAAAAATGACATAAAAGTAGTAAAAGCTCTTTGATCACACACAAGTGTCTAATTTTAAGTTCCCGAAGCAAAAATATTGAGTCAATTATGCTGAGTTATTTGTTTCAATTGTCAATGGTTGAATAGGAACATTTTTGAATTAATTTGGCGACTGTTTCTATTAATCGAAAGTCAAACATAAACTGCGCCTACTGTAATTATGTAAGGATACCATAGGTAGCGCCATCTATTGCAGGATTTGCAAAGAAAAAAATGCATATTAGAAAACTTTCCTTCGTAGTGCCAAAACCTACCTTTATCTAACAGCTGTCCAATGAAAAATGCCCCATCACCGATTTGCCCGGTCACTTCGTCCAACTTCTGACCGTTTGTCCGCTGCCTCTGGCTGCGAGGTACGTAAGAACATTTCTTCTCGGACAGCTTGGCATGGAGTTTGATTAACAGTGACAAGATACTTTCGTTGATCTCAATGACTTCCTAGAAACAATAAACTGCCATGTTTGAACAAGAGAACATCAGGCTGCACGTTAGTAAAGTGCTGATAATACCAACTATTAGCAATTAAAGTGACTTGTAATCAGTAAAAATTACGAAAATGGCAAAAAGAAAACAGCATTCAGCTTTTCAGTTATATTCATTCTGATTTTCACAGAACTACTTCTCTTTGGAATTCACTATAAACATCATGAGATATATTTCAACTAAAATTTTGTACATTTACTAGCATCAAACAAATCCGTCAAAAATGTTTCTAAACTGTTTAGTTAAAAACAAGAAATGCCTGGTTGAGATTAATAAGCTAAAGGGATTAACTCATTATTTTAGCATTTTTACAATGCCCTACCACACTTGCAAGTATGTTTTATCTAATTGCTTTGTTTCAGAACAGTAAACTTCCACAATCAAACAAAAGATCAAAGCCAGCAATGACAATAAAAGCAATCTCAAGATCTATCCAATCATAGTCTTACAAGACCACAAATTATGATGTGAAAGAGTATAAAACCTCGGAGGAAGTAGCCCCGTCCTGCACGTCAACAGCAATAGTCGAAGAGATGCCCCCTTTTCGTTTTTTGGGTGAATCCGTTTTGCTGGTTTCTTTGCTGCTAGTGGCATCTCCCTTAGACTCATCAGTTTCCATTCCTAGAGCAATTAACAGTGTATAAAATTAATCAACGCTCCTAACGTTCTTAAAGAAAAATGCAAAGCAAGCATCAGTTTATTTTGATACACAATTAAAAATACTGAAGTCACTACACAATTACACCAAAATTGAATTTATTGCCAAGCGGTTTCGAATAAACTGTTCATTGTCCAGGCATCTAAAAAAAAGAAGTTTACTAGAATTTAGAAACAACATCGAAACACAATTCAGTAGTTAGATAGCCAAAAGATATATGATAAACCATTATACAGATAACTTAGCAATTTACCATGTAGATTACATATCTTGATTGGTATGAAACTATGCTATACTCCACAAACAAGCAGCTGAACTACTGAACTGCATTACGATGTTGTTTCTAAATTCTGGTAAATTTCTTTGTTTTAGATGCCTTGACAATGAACAGTGTGTTCGAAACCGGTCGGCAATAAATTCAATTTTGGTGTAGTTACATCTATTTGCAAAATATGGTCAAATCAATTCTACTACACAATTTACACAAAATAAAAATCATACTAAAATACAAAGAGATATTTTCATCAATATACAAAATGAAAATCATACTAAAATACAAAAGAAATTTATCATCATCATACAAAAAAAATCGTACTTAAAATACAAAAGAAATTTATCATCATTTTTGGCTCAAGCCAAATGAATTCAGCTCTGTTTGTGTTTGAACGTTGCCGCTTTTCGTAGTAGTGCCGGTGGTACTAACACAAATTTCCGCAGCTTAGTAACGTTCACTCAGAAATATCGTAAATTTAGCTAGCTTCTAAACATTTGCCACTGTGGTTGAGGTTCAGGGATTTGTATCAACAACAAAGAAAAATGTTATAGAAATTCTTCTATTAAAAAACTGAACTGGAGTACAATCATACTGACCTTTGACCCCGTGGGCAGCCAGAAAATGTTTCGCTCTTCGTTCTATCTTCTCCAGCTCAGCGAACATGCGACCGTGCTCATTTTCGCTAGATGGTATCGCGATCGAGCTGATGCTGTGTCGGATGTTGGTCAGGATGCAGTTGCTAGGAAACCAGGCATCGTACTGCATGTCAGGCGCACGGTACGCAACCGTGGTCTGAAGGAAAGTTTACGCATAAAATTGATTTTTTCGAGTAGACAATAAATTGCAACATCAGAAAAGTTTAATTTTATTTAAGATTGTTGAGATATAAAATAAAGTAGTAATGAATGAATATATGTATGAATGTATGTATGAGTGTATGTATGAATATATATATGAATGAATGAGTATAATAAATGAATGCAGAAACTATGCCATCATATATTTCGGCATAATTATCAGACCAGTCAGCTCTCACATTAGGTATGAGTCACACTCACACACAACTTCACACGTAAGTTTGCAAATCACCTGGCTTCCTTTGCCCTGAGCACCAACAGTGACACAATTAGTAGTACTACTCTCATCTATGCGATCAAGCATCTCACGGCGCAAGTACAATGCAAAATCGTATCAAAATTGAAAATGAAGCACTTTCGAGGGCTATTGAATTTCTTCACGTATACAAAAGAACATATTTACATATGTGTAAAGCCTAGTGAACTGCAATAACAGCATAAGAAAGGTCAATAGTACCCAAAAGTTGGCTTAATTTTATTTACTTTTGTCACATTTGTTTAATATTTTGAATTCGACACCCAAAAATGCAAAAAAAATTTCTGGGGCATTTATCTGCCCCCGAACCCCCGCCTGAAGTCTGCAGCTCTATTAATTATTAATGGTAACTATGAAGAAGACCTTAGTTACAGAGCAAATTATTTATACTCATGCATTCCCGTGATCCCAACACCTTGTTTCTTCTTTCATGAACCGCTTCATCAATCATTCTGTTCTTCTAGTTTGCATTAATATCGAACACATCATAACCAACCTGTCCCATCCTTTCGCACACCCGCTATTCAACAACACGTTACAGAACCCTTCTTAATTTCATTCTTACCTAAACAGTGACTAACAATTTTTGAAATTGTTTGCCTATGCAACTTATAATTGATATATCTATTCTCTGAAAGGCTTTAATATAGCTTTTATCCTGTTAGCCAATCAGCATTTGATTAATTATCTTTGTTCTTATTCAAATACATAAATAATGTTTCTTTTCTCAAAAAAATAATGTCAAGATAACTCATAATTTTTGAAATTGATTAATACAGCTTACGAAAGGTAAATCAAGACGACAGCGCACGTTTAGAGCAGAAAATATTTTCTGATGTCTCTGTCAAGACAAAGTCAATAAGAAATTATAGAATTGAAACTTGTGACAACAAAGTTATCATAATCAAGGTGTGGCGATTACCTGGTCTTGTAAGCAAGCGGCGGATGTATCTACGGCAAATTCGAGAAGGTATATCGTGAGGTACATGATCTGTTCCGGCAAGTTGGGCTCCTTCACAGCCTGAAAAACGAAATATAAGATTGCAAAAAAGCCAAACTTGAACAGGTCCTACTCTAGCTTGCAACGATGATACATTGTTCTGTGCACGTAATGAAGAATGATACAAATTATTGGCTTCGTAAACTGGAATACCAATTAACTTTGAATTACAATAGTCAAGCCTAAAGCATGAAGAAGTTGCTCAGTCATCCCCAAATACAGTAGCGGCTCGTAGCTGAAATTAGTGGGGGTGCTGCTTCAGAAATTTTTTAGCCATTGTTTTAATACTGTGTAAAACGAAATAAAGATAAATAAATAGTTTAAAGTTTAAACGAATAGTTTATACAAAAACATATGTAATTTTAATGTTTTAACTGTAATTTTAAACAAACAAACATACGAAAATTTATACATAAACTTAATAAAATCCTAAACAAAAAATATTTTTTGCTTACTAATTTCGTAAACTGTCATGTTTCAAGCTTGATCTATTTACAGTAAGCACGGGACAACTGACAACAAACTGTGTGAGCGACAGTACTTTCTCTACCTGGGCTCAGACATGTGCACACAACAGCCAAACACCATGTTACTGGAGCGCACTGTGCTGGGCTGTGAAGCAAACAGTACTACCCTCACATGCTCTGGTTCCATAGAAGAATAAAGAAAGAACTAAAGAAAAGAGATTTCTTATATTGAATATTATAGAAAATATTGAGTGAAAATAGGGGGTGCTGCAGTTCCGCAGTACCTAGACACGCACCGCTACTGCCCATATATCTGGAGAGCGACAGCACTTACCCTGTACAACAAGCTGAAAATAATCCCGTGCATGGTCTTACAATGAAGTAAATTAAGCAAACGACTGTAGGCGCTCAGAGGAGGGTTAGGTCGACGAAATGGCGGCCAGGCTGACTGGCCGGAGTCGATTTTCCCACTGTGAACTAAACTGAAAAAAAGAAAGAATTATGAATTATGTCGATAAAAGTAATTTTCCAAATCTATTGAAGCTTTTTTTTGAATTTACATATAGACACGAAAAAATTTTTTAGAAGAAAGTGTGTGCACCAATTTGCGTGTCAGGAAATGCAATTACGTCAACTGTAGATGATAGAAGTTAGTTCCCACATAGAACGCTGCCAATACTAGGCCGACAATATAAATACTTCCATTTCCATCAAATTGTCCGGATAATTTTTTTTATCGCATGTCCGGCCGGTTTCCGCAATTTTGTTTCTCTCTAATTGTTTCCGCACTTATTCTAATAACCAGTGGGCTAACCATTTGCATAACAAATGATACCAAGCTTTTTGTTATTAAGATGAATTTCTTTCTACAAGAACTGAAAGTTTCTCTATGGTATAATGGTTAGCACAGCCACCCGCAATAAGGAATAACTGTGACTGGATCCGAAATTTTGAAACTTCCTAATTTCTTTCACTAACAATCAGTTACATAATATACAGGAAGTTGTGCTCACTGCTGACTGAATCTGTTCATTGACATCTGGAAGTCTCGACGGTGGACAGCTCTCAGTAGGACGTGTAGCGGATCGTAAAGCTCATTCCACGTGTCTTCTGCAAGAATAGAAAGTGAAATATTGAGACTTGTGTGTGCTTGCAAACAAATGTCTGCTTACAAACAAATGTCTGCTTACAAACAAATGTGTGCTTGCAAACAAACGTGTGCTTGCAAACAAATGTGTGCTTGCGAACAAACGTGTGCTTACAAACAAATGTGTGCTTAGAAGCAAATGTGAGCTTACAAACACATGTGTGCTTGCAAACAAACGTGTGCTTGCAAACAAACGTGTGCTTGCAAACACATGTGTGCTTGCGAACAAACGTGTGCTTACAAACAAATGTGTGCTTAGAAGCAAATGTGAGCTTACAAACACATGTGTGTTTGCAAACAAACGTGTGCTTGCAAACAAACGTGTGCTTGCGAACAAACGTGTGCTCGCAAACAAACGTGCTCAGAAGCAAATGTGAGCTTGCAAACACATGTGTGCTTGCGAACAAACGTGTGCTTGCGAACAAACGTGTGCTTGCGAACAAACGTGTGCTTGCGAACAAACGTGTGCTTGCAAACAAACGTGTGCTTGCGAACAAACGTGTGCTTGCGAACAAACGTGTGCTTGCGAACAAACGTGTGCTTGCGAACAAACGTGTGCTTGCGAACAAACGTGTGCTTACGAACAAATGCAACCTAGGGCTCCTCAGATTTGGAGGCCCCCTCAAGCTTCGGTAGCATTTGATAAAAGATCTGTTTTTTCACCACCATTGTGTTGAAAAATGTGCTAATTTGGTTTGCAATAAATACTAAACTAGTAGCATTTCGTAAGGATATTTTTCGACAAACAAAAGACAGCCGTCCTTGTTTATTTAAAGAATTTGCAATAAGTTTACTTCAATCTATATAAAAGTCGTTAAAATATACCACGAGTGAAATATATTCAAGAAAGATGAGGGCGAGTTAAAGGGTAGTTTGTCTGAGGGGGTGATTTTCGTTAGTCTAGGCCCTAGGGGCCTGAAAAGGTCATAATCCAGCCCTGGAAGGTCTGCATTCATTATAGGTAAACTTAGAGCAAGAATTAAACTGCCTCACTCTAAATTCCCAAACTAAAAAGCTAGAATTAAAAACCTTGAAATATACAGTTCATATTATGCAAAGAAATTATAAAGACAAGCTAACCTTTCGGTGTGTACATTCCCTGCTGCAGTTCGCCGTCTGACTGCAGGTTCGGAGCTCTGTAATCGGCCACCTGACATAACCAATCCATAATATAAGTTATGGTTCAGTTACAGAAAAACAGTGTTTATATTAAGAATAATCGAAAAAGCAATTTTTATTACAGGCACATAAAACATTTATAGTTAAAAAACAACATAACTTTACTAAAACTTTTACATTAAAAAGTTAAAATCATGCCAGAAGTTTCGACTAGCTGCTGCTGTCATCACTAGTGGTGAATTTACAAACCTACAACCAGTTTATATAGGCAGAGCCTATCATGCACTAATAAAATAGTTAACACAAGCCAAATAGGTAATGAATAACCAGACCAGTAAAGAAATTGATACAGTCACTGATGCATTAATTATGTATTTACAAAAGCCAAATAGGTAATGATTAAGCAGACCCGAAGAAAAGAAATTGATACAGTAACAAATAGCTAAGTGTTTGAAAATAAAGTTAAAGGAATTGAACTGCTCTGAACATTAAGAGGCTTATTAGGGTACATATTCGAAAAAAACCATTTTAAAAAAGTACAAACAGAGAAAAACAGTAAAGTTTAGCATACTATATGTCATGTCTTTGCTTTTACAATTTTACAAGACAACGAATTCAACATGTTGGCTTTATTTTATTTTATGGCTACTGTCAACAACTTAGAAATTTGCACAGGAAATAAGATTAATACCTTCATTGTATTACAACTACCGGGCACTAGGGGAGCTACCATCTACTTGAAAATTATTACATGCCAGTTGGACAATTTCGTAACATTTCATAAGCATGTCAAAGCTTTTTTGAGTATGTACATACTTTAGTTAATTTAAACTTTTGCAGGCTTACCTAATATTTCACCCAGACTTTTATCACTGAACTATCAAACATTTTGCCAAGATATGAAAGTAAGAATAATTTCTTAAAATAAGATCTAAAGTAAGCCTTTTCTTCTAAGCCTGGCAGAGTTGCACAGCTACAAATTCATTTGAAATTTTTTCTTACTCCTACACACCTCGGAAAGTATTTGTTCAAAGTGGCTTGGCTGCCCGGTGATGCCACACTTTTCCGGGACCTGGTCCAGCAGCTGGCTGTGCGTTCGATCGTGTATAGCTAACAAGGTAACCACCTCCAGCTTCGTAATGTCGGCTTCTGTCAAGCCTAAATTTGAACACAAACATAAGAGCAGTAAGTTTTTGCTTAACGACTCTCCATTAGCGATGTTTCGTTTTAACGATGCTGAACATTTGAAACCCTTTTCTTACTTAACGACGCATGCTTCATTTTAATGACAATTTTTTACTTTGCTCAAAGCCACTTTTATTTTATGAACAACATTTTTTGCCTAATTTAAAAAATTAGAACAGTACATGTTGCGTTATTCTGTTCTAAAAACATGCTAATAACGTAAAACAGTAAAATTATTATGTGTTTTCGCTTTTATTAACCATCTTTCTAATGAACGATGCCTGCTGTATTTAAAAAATACTGACTAACTGAAATACAGTCTAACGAACGCAAGTGCATTGTAACTTACAGTGAACATCTTAATTGCATGTATTGTCAAAGTATAGTGGACAAAATGTTTCTCAGCTGACGTTTTTATTTCCTCTATAAGCTACGTAGTTATGTGCTAATATGATAATTATGAATACACGTACCTAAATGTAATCGAATAGACAGTATCTGAGCGAGCAGAATCAGCATTCCTTCTAGCATGGATGCTTCCTTGTCTTTCTCGAGGAACGGTTTTGAATCGATGCCAAAAGACAGCCATTGTCCTACGTGAAACCTGAACAAAATGTTGATTGAAATGTCGAATGTTGAATGTTGAACGATGACTACAAGACAAATCGAAAGAAAACTAGCGTGCATAACAGCATATTTATTTCCCAGAAAAAATGGATTCATTTTAGTATTATAACAAGAACCAGAAGAAGAGAAACGTCAAAAAGAAGAAAAATAGGAAGAACATGGAGGAGGAGAAAACAAAGAAGAAGAAGAAGAAGGCACAATGGAATCTATTCTCTAGTCATATATTCGTAAACCAGGCACAAAAAGATGTCAGGTGGCTAGCCAATCACGTGACACTACTATAATTCGTACGCAGAACCAATGGGATCAAGTACCGTACCACTCAACCACTCGGTTTTCTTAAAAACTGCACTTCCTACCAAAGTATCAAAATCAGAAAATACTCCAGGGTAGAAGAAACAAAGAATTATTTACCAATATGTTTTACTACTGACTGTGCTATTTACAGCAATTTATTTCCCTAAAAAGCAATTTTATAGAACAAAACTTTTCTTACTATAAACTGCAGAACCGCACACACACAATGGCTCACTACAAATTAAAACCCACTCACCTATCTAGAACCGTGGTAAGAAATCTGTCAGGATCCAAACGACATGCGCAAACCTAGCAGAAAAAAATCAATAATTTTTCAATGAAATCAGGACACACTTTCTATTGAATTCCATTTATTTTACGCAGGTCTACAAACAAAAATTAGAAAACCACAAACATCAAACTAAATGTATTGATGAAGCAAATAAAAAAAACTTAATGATAACATTGGAATTATTCTAATCGTAACACAAGACAAACACATCAAACCCTACATTCGCAGCACAGTTAAAGAACCCACAAATGAAAACAGCATTTTTTGCCCAGCTGTTAAAGGAAAGGACAAGTCTTCTGAGAAGTTGGGCTTGTTTTAAAGATTGCAAAAAATGTCAACTTTAGTAGTAAAAGTGTTGTAAGTGCCTCGAGTAATTAGCAAGATCACATTAAAGTCGCGATAATTTCACCCCCGGGTGCTTTCATTTCGAACACCCCATTCTTCCACCAACGATGTAGTTTGTCAACTGAAGAAAAGCACCGCACTATGAATTTCCGTCACATTAATATAGATTTTTCCAAAAAAAAATACAGCTAATTTTTGACATTTTTGCATGAATATTAGGTACGCTGCAGAAGTTTGAAGTAGTTTAAACAGCGCGGGCTTACGAAAAGCCAAGATGTGCTTACGAAAAGTCACGATGTGCTTATGAAAAGCCACGATGTGCTTAGGAAAAGCCACGATGTGCTTACGAAAAGCCACAATGTGCTTACGAAAAGCCACAATGTGCTTACGAAAAGCCACAATGTGCTTACGAACAGTCACGATGTCCACCAGTCACGTCATAATTTTCAAGTGAATGGCGGCTACCATAGCGCCTGAAAATTTCTATACAGCGGTAGTATAGATTAAGTTTATGCTTAATAAACAGGCTTTTTACAAACTTCTTTTTGGTATTTTTCAAAAGATAACAGTAAATGGTTGTTCTTTCCTTTAAGCTGTAAAATCAGCTATAAGTTTTATTTTAAAAATCACATTTAAATGTCAATTCAGAATAATTATGGTAATGTTATTTTGTGCATACAAATGTCACGGAAGACATTAATTAATTTTGTCATAGTTGGTAGTGGTGACTGTCTCATCATGATGACATGATAGCCATCACCGTTGCTGTGATTGTCATTGTCACTGTTGTTTTCATCACCATCATCATCACATCACATGATCATCACTTATCACGACAATGCACATTTTTAATATAACAAGGCACAGCAATAGAAGCCCTTTACCGACCAAAATAAAAATGTCTAATGTTGAATTTATTCCTAACAACATCGACATGCATACAAACAGGAATCCAGTTTTACTGAACTAGTAGGCATAGTCACTGGTCAGTAGGACTGGTCACTGGTCAATTCAAAATCAACACAAACCTGAAGAAGATAGATATCTGGATCAATGGTAGAATTACAGAAATGGCACTGGACGTAGGTCATTGCTTGACCTTTAATTTGAAGACCGTTTCTCACCCACATGCCGCAGAATATTTCGTAAAATGAAACCTGAAAAGAGAAGGTGCCTATGATCTCACAGTAGAATGAATGATTCCCTTTACCCTGTTTCTGAGCACAGTCACTGTGCAGACTTAGTGTTGCTCAACTGCAGTTACAAAAACATGCACAGTAGTCATCAATCTACTGTCTTCGTTTCACCCAAAAAACAGAAAATTGCATTTTTGCTATTACTCAATAGGGGAAAAACTGATCGCAGAACTTTAGTCATTGGAGCAATTGTGGCAAGCAAAAGGTGAGAGTTGCTATAAGAAATCAAAGTTCAAACTCCCACGTCAAAACCAGATGTAGTCTTTAGGTTAATTACTCTACAATATTCTAGCAAATTAACTACAACATAGTTTTTAGATGTAGATAACAACTTTTCCCTGCAAACAAGGTGCTTGCACTGTCATATTTAGTTTTTATGCAATTACAAAATTGAAATTAACAGCCACATTGCCATTGTCAAAAGCTCCTGCTTGCTGAGTTGATGACGAAACCCGATCTTTGTCATCCATATCCCTTGTGAACAACTGTACACAAACCATAGTGTTCAGCCGTGCTACTTTACTGGACCAGGGACTACTAAATATACACAGAGAAGAACTGTAGTCCCTGACTGGGTCTGGCTTTACTGAGCTACACGTCCTACAGTGTATGCACGATGCAGCTGACCAAGCATTGAGTGCATAAAACAATCAGCTACAGCTGTTAGAAGTTCTTATCAGGCAGTCAGTTTGCATCTCAGATAAGGTTATTATTTGAGCAAAGTATTATTATTATTATTATTATTATTATTATTATCCTTATTATTATTTGTGCATTCAGCAGAGATAAAGAAAACAAGGCGGCTAAATGATAAAGACAGGCCAAGTTTAAAACGTTATTCTTGGATAGATAAGCAACGCAAGTTGAGTAACGTTGCTAACCAAAGCAACAAATAATCTGATTAAGAGACTAAGCAGAGCAACTGTGTTACGTTACTCATTACTATAATAGTTATGATACAATGAGGCGACCAGTTGCTATAACTTAACAGCTACCAGCCACTCCAGCGACCAGCGTTCTGATGATATTCTAAAGCGACAGGCGACCGGCGACCAGCATCTTTTCGACACTCACCCAATGATAACTCGGTCCGAGGTCACGCGATAACAGTCTGTTTTATTTATAAAATGCCATAATTCACAGTTGCGTAATTATTCAACCGAATATTAAATTGGTTAATGAGATTGGTATAATGTCATAAATTTATAACAAAAGCACAAAATATATGATTCAGGGAACACAGTAGCATCAAGTTTGGATAAGCTGCCCTCCTTTTAGAGGAGAAAATGAGTATAGTAAATAATTAATGAAAGAATATCCGCTCTTTTACTGGCCATTTAACTAAAGTTATATTACTTTCATTTTTGTTTTATTATATTAGTGTTGCTTTCTACAAATACTAATATAAATATTAGTACATACATATATATATGGTTGTACGCAGTTGCCAGTCGCCTTAGTGTATTGTCAGGATGGTTGGAGTCGCTGGCAGCTGAAAGTTATAGCCACTGGTCACCTGTCGCTTTAGTGTACCATCAGAATGTAATCTGATTACAATAACTTGTTATTACCCAAAACTCTACTACAAAAATACCTGGATTTGAAGCGGATGCATCATCATTTCCCAAAGAACGTCCTCCGCATTTTTTGCCGGAAGTAAATCGTCTAAGGATGCTTCCTGAAACTGAACCGCTTGGCTGACTAGAAGAGCATACCACCGGTGCAGCGGTATGTGGAAAGACATTTTGTACATTGAACACTGTTAAAGAGAACGAAAATAATGAATCAGTAAGAAAACATGCCATGAAGTAGTGAAGAAAGGCAACGGGCATATTGTTTTGGCTAAGAACTCAGTTAAGCGTGTGAATCACTAATGCATCCACATCCAGCGAGAAAGAACATATTGTCATCAGGTGATGAAATCAAAGATTCTGGCAGCAGACGCTAGAAGCTCTTCCTATTTTTAGAGCACCTGGCACACAGCATCTGTTTCTCAACTTAGTAAAGGAGCCATCACAATACAGATTACAATTCCGAACTTTGAGACCTTTTTTCTTTCAACGATAACATTTCGATTCAACAACACCATTATACAAGGTACTGTACGTTTTGAGCAAGCAACACAGTTAAACCTATAGCTCAGTAAGTGGTGATCTATAATTTATGCAAATCATGAAGCTACTGCAGTAACATTCCAACATATATTGTTATTTTTTTGCCTTTCAGTAAACAAATAACGTATCAGTAATAAAACTCATAAAATATTTGATTTATGTACAAAAAGGTGAGGAAAAAAAGGAAGATGATCCCATCCGATTCAACTTGCTTATCCCGTGACAGCGACAGGCACTTAATTTCTAATTTCCACATTTGACCCAGAGCAAGACTCCTGCAATTTATGTTAACAAGTACCAACATGTTGCTGTATCTGTCATGTTCACCAATCCTACCATGCTGTAGCTTTGGCTGGAAAACTGTGTATATCGTACCTACTGTCGTTGAATGAATCTATTGCAGAGGCAGTTCAATCAATTCAATTCAATCATTTTATTTCCTCAACATTCGTTTCACATTACAATATATAGTAATAGCAAATTTAAAAAATATTTGAGTAGGGTCCAAGGGTCGCTAACTCAGCTGCTCATTTTTTAAGAAAATAATTTTTTCTTATTAGGCGCAAACTTTTGTGTGAACAGGGGAGTAGGTGCCATGTTTTTTCCATAGTTTTCATTAGTTCTACTTTCTATGTTTTTATGTAAATGGAACCATTTCAGTGCGCACTACTAGGCACCATAATTTTGTGTACTCAAAAATAAAGTAGTTCGGCGTCACACCACATGGGTTATTGAGATTTCGTTCGTGTTTATAGTGTTATAACTCACTAATCTTTTTGTACACATGATAAAATAACACTACATTAATTAGCTGGAAAAATACAACACTACTTACATGTATATTACCACAAGCATCAAACCAGTCTTTAACTGCTTCTACGCATTTATCGAGAACCAACTTCGTGTATTTTAGAGTTTCCTGCACAGAACAATAACAAAAGAAACTCTTTTGGTGAAGTTATAGGTGCTGTGAAGGAGTTATACACTCATATCTGAGTTTGCCGAACCTCGCTTTTACGGATATCGGAAAAATCGGACTAAATCTGGACGGTTAAAAGTCCCGCATACTACGGACACAGTCCGTTGTTTTGCGGAACGGACCGCTAGTTGGCGGGCAGTCACTTTGTTTACATCATTACATCAATGCACTGTGTGTAGCTTGTATGTCAGGAGAGGCCACAGTTTTTAAGGCAATTAGGCAATTGAATCTACATTACCGTGAATCTAATACACGGCGCCTACTGTATTAGCTTAGTATCGGTAAATACGGACAACCGACACTGTCTTGTCCGCCAAACCAAGATATGAGTGTAGTTATAGTAGTGTTTGAGTAGAATGTTTGTTTCTTGTTATTTGTGTCATTTGTACTTTAAAACAAGTTACTTAACATTATTTACTGTATTATACACACTATTGTGCATCATTCAGATACTAACAAAAAAAATAACAAATATTAATATTTAAATTTGTCAAAATTATTTTGATCTTTTAATTACGAAAATGATTTCATTATACATCATAATAGTTGTTAATCACACAAGTCGCTCAAAAGCCGCTATTAGTACCGTTTAGTTAAAGAAATAAATAGAAATGTTTTATAAACAGGAGTGGCTGCTTGGGTCCATTATGATCTTTCGCCACTAAGTAAGTGAGTAAGTGAGTGAGTGAGTGAGTGAGTGAGTGAGTGAGTGAGTGAGTGAGTGAGTGAGTGAGTAAGTAAGTAAGTAAGTAAGTAAGTAAGTAAGTAAGTAAGTAAGTAAGTAAGTAAGTAAGTAAGTTTATTATTTAGTCACCATTTTTGTAAAAGCAAAATACATAACTAAGTGGTCTACAAATCTGTACAACATACGATAATATTACAACGTGTAAAAGTGATTATTGATTAGTGGTGAAAGGGTGGAGAAAGAACTATAAGTTATCGAGGTCAGCCACCCTCTCAGAATTGTTACTAATATAATTAATTAATGCGCATGTACCAAGTAATTAACAATTATCAGATTTTGCATTTAATACAATTGTTGATTGAATTATGATAAAAAAGAGTTAGTTTGTAGTAGAATAATGTTCAATCACTATAAAGAAGCGATAAATGTGACCATCTTTAAATATTAAGTAAACAACTTTATGTATTTAAAATTATTATTATGATTAGGACCTAGAGTAAAAGAAAGAAAAAAATTAATTTTTCGCTTATAGCTAGCAAAAGTGGGTAAACATGTATGCTGAGTCATAAAAAAGAGTTGAAAGCAAACGTATCTTGACTTTGTCTCATACAATTGCAGTCAACTGTGAATGAATAAACATTTTATATGTATATGAAATGAGACTGATAAGCACAATATATTCTAAAATCTGTATCTAAATCATTTATAAATATAAACAAAATTCAAATAATCAGTACTGTCCAATATTAGGAAAGCTCCTTCACTTCCTAGTTATAAAAATTCCTATCGCCTGTAAATGATACCGTTGTCTTTGCTTTCTCTAGAGGATAATGTCCTTGAGAGTGCAAATAGTGCAATTACAAGTTCACTGTTGTGCCAGACCATTAAGAAAATTCAGTTTTTACATGATATCCGTTAATTTTGTTACAATGAATATCTACAGGTAAAACAGCTAATGGATCTATTAAGATGAACTTTAAGCTTTGTAATTGTAGCACACTTAGCTGCAATTTTTTGCTAATCTACTTATAAAATTCATGTACGTGGCGCCATCTGTGTCAGTAATGTAAACCTTTTAGTTTCAAGCCGGCAGTCACCTGTCTCCGCTTTTTACCTGTGTTGTACACAGTCAAGTTAATCCACTTAATATGGGACATCTCTGTGCTGATTTTTGTTATATAGGTTTTACACAGATGTAGACACAGGAAAGTTCAAATGTGACTTAGGTAAGTCAAATGTAGACAGGAATTTCGAATGTGTTTTGGTAACCCAAATGTGACTTAGGTAAGTCAAATGTAGATGCATTATTTTGAATAAATCAGTAATTAACTTATTTAAGTGCAAATTACAAAAAGATAAACCAAAGATAGTCATCACCTCTTTTATAACTTTGAAAAATGCGTTGCTAAATTCTTTGATAAACCATAATGTCGGCAGAAAAGAATAAATTGGTTCACACTTCCCAATGAACAGTGAATCACTAATTAGTTTTTTAAGTAATGCATTAGCACTGCATTAATGATTTAGTTTCTCTCAAGAAACATTGTTTATTTTAAGAATGTATTGTTTTCTCTAACAGTTCCAATGGTATGTAAGGTTTACAGAATATTAGTGAACTATTAGTATGAAGTTATTATTTTCATATTCTTAAGAGCAATTATTAAGTTAAGATCAAAGACTTGACGTGTCTACATTTGACTTACTAAAAACGCTTAAGATTTCTTGAAAACCATTGTTAACACATTTGAACTACCTAAGTCTACATTTGAGTGTTACCAAGACACATTTTAATTACCTAAATCTGCATTTGAGTTAACGCAGGTCTACATTTGCCATGTAAAACCTATAATAAAGTATTTCAGTGACATTAACTTCTGTAGGAAACATTTCTGTTATTACAGTGATGGACACGTTTATATACCAAGATTACGTCAATTGAAGCACCAGGTCCTTCCAGTGCCTTTTAAATGTAATTGACAAAAACACGAGTACGTACTTTTGTTTTCAGGTGAGAAGAGAGCACCCAGAGCGGTGAGGAGCACGCCTCCAATTCAGCAGAAAAAGCAGCATAGTATGTGTTTGGTTCATATTCCACGTGTTGAGTCAATTCTCTCTTATTTACATTCATTCCTATAACATACAATTCACAAACTTATCCACATATTCAAGGAAAAAATAGCTTAATCGTTTGATAAGAGCTATTTATTCTTTTCTGTAATCTCTCTCCGTTCAAGTTTTTTTAAGTTTTTTTGTACTTTGTATATTGCATTACAATATTTTTTTGTATTAAGTTTTTAAGTATAAAATTTACTGTACACATATATGGTTTATAACTGTGAATGTAAATATATTGTAAATTATTTTATATTGTATTTTATGACCAGCATGAGTGCTACTGCCATTTTCTTTTATAAAAATGCATTTTTATAAATGTTCGTAAATAAAAAAAACAGATAAGTAAAAATATCATAAATAGGTGATAGTATTTTTAAAATTTTTAAATAATCTCTCTCTTTCTTTGTTTTCAAAGTTTCCATACATATAGTACACATCTTGAGTTAACTGTGAAACACATTTATAGTCAGACTCTTTCCCGTCTCCTCCAAGAAGCCACTTTAAGTCAGTCTACCAGAGCTCTTGAAGAATGCAGAGAAAATTTATTTCTTTGCAATCAATATTTTTCAGTAATGCTTTATTATTTTATCAGTTTATCTCCACAACTTATTGTAGCTGCAACAAAGATGTTGTCATGTGTATTTTTCTCATCGTGCAGGGCCTCAAACTCAAGTGCTGCCCAAACGCCACAAGCTATAGCCAGGGCGTATCAAGACATTACGACGCCCTAGGGTGACATTTTTGTCCCGCCCATCTCTATTATGAATTTACGGTTGTTTATCTAACCAGCAGATTAAACAATTGCTTGTGGTGTATTAGAAACACTATTAACCTAGTTTCTACGTGTTATAATTATTTACATGTACTTGTATAGCACTTATATTCAAGCAGGTTTCATAACTGCTTGTTGTGTAATACCTTGCAACTGTTCCTTATGTGGCACTTATATACAAGCACAACTTCGTAACTGCCAGTGGTGTGTTATAAAATGCGCCCTTTACATGAATATGGAAGTATAGACATTTTCTGAGAATAAGAATTTTTTTCTAAAACGTGACGCCCTCAAAGTTTGCCGCACTAGGCTTTAGCCTAGTAGGCCTATTGGTTAACACGTCCCCGGCTATAGCTATGCCGCTGACATCGATTAGAACAGTAGTTTACGTTACCCTGAAAATATGTGAGCAGGTCAAACCACGCCTCCAGAAGCTTCAGTTCTTCAATGAAGTACAACGTCACTGGCTTGTGTGAGAGAATATTGATGAGGTCGCTAACGAGTGGCCAGTAGCAATGTTGCTTCATCACGCGTTCTGCACAGTTGACCGACTGGTGAAAGCTATCTTCCTCTGAATCTACGGAAATGACAAAATCAACGAGTGATAAACGCGGCGACATGATGATGACGTATGTGAAGTCAAGAGAGGCTGGCATTACATTACGTCATTGCATAAGTGTACGGGTTGATCTTTCCAGGGGGGGGGGATTGGGCTGCGCCACTTTTGCCTGAAAAGTACAGTGCTAACCCGAAAAAATCTGGAATAGGAAATTGTCTCACCTCACTTCAGGATAAAAAATGCCGGATTTCGGACACTTCATTTGGCGGTATGATGAAATTCCAAGATTTCCTTTTATCAAAAATATTATTTTATTTTTTTCATCATTTGACCGGTGCCCGAAAAATTTGGTGATTGCCCAAATCTGGAAGGGGGGGCACAGCCTCCGGGCTCGTACACCTATGTATCATTGGATTAAAAGAAAATAATACATTATTTTGAACCACAGTGCAAATTGATCTAACATATAAAAATATTAATGGAAAATACTGTTTTGTTTTTATCAATTTATCTGTTCAATTATGTTTTATCTTCTATGAATGGTGCATTCTGTCACCTATAATTATACTTATATCTCGGTTTGCTGGATCTCGCTGTCATGGATCCGGAAAATTCAGACAAAATTTGGTCCGTTAAAAAGTCCTGCATACTACAGACACAGTCCATTATTTCGCGAGTTGACCGCTAGTTGACTGACCGTAACTTTGTTTTTGGTCCGTTAAAAAGTCCCGCATATTACAGACACACAGTCTGCTATTTCGCGAGTTGACCGCTAGTTGACTGGCCGTAACTTTGTTTTTGGTCCGTTAAAAAGTCCTGCATACTACACACACAGAGTCCGCTATTTCGTGAGTTGACCGCTAGTTGACTGGCCGTAACTTTGTTAACATCTAAACAGCATATAACGAGGCTTGATTGTCAGCTGTGTTTAGTGGTTTAATCAGGGTGTGTAAGTCAACTATGCAGAGTTATTTGAGTCAACTGCCGAGCATTTTTAAATACTTTTGCATACGAATGGCCCGTACTAGACGTTTTTTACACAATTAGGTGACTGATTCTACATTACCATGAGTCTAATATATGGCGCCTAGTATATTAGCTTATATTAGCTTAATATCAGAAAATAAGCACAATCGGCAAATTCGGACTGATGTCTGCCCGCTTTTGTCTGGCAAACTGAGATATGAGTGTAATATATCGGCAATAGCGACTGCATCTTGGAAGCTCGTTAGAGAAAATATAGGCATTGTGCCTAACGAGCAGTAAATGTTCTATACGTGATGCGCCAAAACCATGTGATGTTACATGTTTCTACAGAGGTAAACCTGAAATTTGAAATACTAAACTTAAAGCACAAGAAAACACACTTTATAAATAAATCTAAAAAAATTTGTTTTAAAATTCTGTCATTTACATGCTGTCTTATTGCATATAGGACTCGCTTTAGCAGCAACAATGTAGAAAATTTGTAAATTTAAACTCCGGCAATTACCGTTGGGCAAAGCTATTTTAAAGGTAGGTCTATTGAAACAAGTTTAGATAACATTGTGTAAAGTTTGAAAAAATAATCAAAGCATTCGTAGCACACACCTCACTAACTAAGCAAAACTTCAAATTACTTTATATTGTCAATAAGATCAATAATGTGTTTTTGGTGAATCAGTGGTGCACACTGGGATGGAGAAGCAGTGCCATTTTGCCAAGTGGGGCAAACATTTTAAATTATTTAGAATTTTCTTTTCCAGTTATATAAGTCTTTCAAAACAGGTAAACATGATGCCAAATAATACAGCTTTGTAGGAATGAAAAGTTTTTTATGATATACCTAAAAAATCCCCTTTTCTTCCCATTTAAGATTTGCTTAATTTGGTGCATCATGGCTCTTAAACAGTAATGCCACACATGTGAAACACAACCAGGGAGTGTTTTTGTCGATAGAGAAATTGTTCCACCTATGACGTCATCGCAAACTAAGCTCGCTGGACATTAATTAAGTTTATAAGTTAATATTCAACATACATTTGATATTATTATATAGGTGATAAAATGCGCTGTTGTAGGTGATAAAAATTGTACTGTTTTCCTTTAATACGAAAGAAGAAACTCATTAGTGTCTTTGTTAGTGAAATATTTGGAGAATCAAAGACATATTATCAGCACTTGGCTGGACAAATCCTTGGCAAGCATTGTATCATTTCTAAAACAGTGCAGAATTTTAATAATTTTACACATTTGCAAATAAAGCGAGTTTTTTTCTAAAATAAACAACATGTACCTTCGATGAGCACGTTGCCTATCATATAGTGTAAACTGATTAACATTGTCGTGATCAGGTGATGGTCCTTTGCCATCTTGAACGCCAGCTGTTCGTTGCTGAAGAGCTGTACGCTGACGTGAACCACACGATTAGACAGCATGTCAGCCTGCTTGGAGTTAGCCAGCGCCATGGAGATGCGGCTATAGTACTGAATGAAAGCTCTAGTAAATGCCTCCTGTAAGAAAGTAAAAGTGCCAGGTACTAACTAAAAATAAAAGCAATAACATTTTTACATAGACTTACCAACTTCATGATAATGCACTCGTATCAAGGTTTGCCAGGCCTCGATTTTTCGGATATCAGAAGAATCGGATCAAATCTGGACCGTTAAAAAGCCCCGCACACTACGGACACAGTCCGCTATTTCGCGAGCTGACCACTAATTGGCGGGCCGTCACTTCGTTTACATCATTACATCAGTGTAACTACACGTGCGTTAGCTTGTATGTCAGCATGCTTAGTGGTTTAATCAGCATGTATAAGTGGTTTAGAGTCAATTATGCAGAGTTATTTGAGTCTATTACTGACAGTTTTATGTACTTTTGCATAAGAGCCGCCTGTACTAGATGTTTTTGAAACAATTAAATAACTGATTCTACATTACCATGAGTCTAATACACGGCACCTACTGTATTAGCTTAGCATCGGAAAATATGGAAAATCGGCAATTCGGACCAATGTCTCCCTGTTTTTGTGTGGCAAATCGAGATATGGGTGCATTATCAATTAGTTAATTAATTTATTATGAACTCATACATAAATGTGAATTAAAAACAAACACAGACAAACGTACATTAGTAAAAGTTACAAATATTACTAATAATTAGTATTGCTATAGTAATTAATTAGTAATTACTATTACTAGTAACTTGTATAATTACACGATAATTTCACAGATAGTTTTAAATTTTAGATCTTAATTCCATGGATTTGTTTTCCTTTCTATTAGCTTGGTTATCTCAAAATGCTATCAAAGTTTATTTATAATGTGCTTTGACCAAAAATGTACCAAAAATGCATTTATCGCAAAGCAAAAGCTTCTGGAATGACTTTACCTGTCACATACCTTACTAAAACTCTTTAAATATTTTTAGAAACTGTTTACAAATTATCATTACTAATATTATTGCACAAGTAATATTTGAAATAAATACAATAAAATTTTCAAACCTTATAGTCATTATCGGTCAGCATGTTCAAGAGGAGTGTGACAAGCTTTTGAGGGAACTCGTACTTGACCGTCCACATACACAGCTCATCCAGGAACGTTCTGTGCTCTAGACCGTCATCGTAGTGCAAATCTATAGTGGAAATTTCTCAAGATTTCAAACCAGCAAAAATACATATGACAGGCCTCAAAATTTCGAAAATTTGAGTAACACAAAACCCGTTCTCGTTGTATTTGGCTTGAGTAACCTACCACATAGTTACCTAGAATTTTTAGCACAAGTAAAAAATGTGATAGTATAAATATAATACTTGGCATAAAAAATTATAATTATATGTTTGCTTTCACGTTTACATTCATAAAATGCTATTTATAGCGACAGGTTAGCCGTTTGGCTTAGCTAAAGAGTGTTTGATCAACTCACAGAAATTTTAGTCACTATTGACAATTTAGCCATCCAATTAAAATTAATTAAAATAATCATCTATTGTTGGTTCTTGACTGATTGCAAAATTAAAATAAATTTCACAGATCTGGCATATCTTTGGTTATTTTTCACTCGGACTCCGGAATATTGTATTGAGTCTGGTTTTCTAAGTCCAACAGCAGCCAAAATATACCCATGGCTGTGCATTGTCGCAAATCATTTGTGCGAAGTTCGAGTTTTGGGACAATTTCGCAAAATTTTCACAGAAAGAGGTGGGGAACAACTGAAAGTCGCAAAATTGTCAATAAATAGTTGCAAAATTGTTACAACAGTCTCAAAAGTGTCGCCAAATGTTCGTTTTGCAGTTTCTGTAATTGCTGATGAACATCGCGAATAATTTGCGAACGTTTGATGAATGTTATGACAACTTTACGACAGTTTTGCGAAGTTTTCGTGAAGTGGCGCGTCTTGCTGCTTGATATCCTTTTGATATCATCAGTCAGAGCGAGTTTATAAATACCTTGTCTAAAAACTGCAGGTTTTGGCATCTCCTTCACTGCAGCTTGAAACATCTCCTGCCTGTCTTGCATATCAGCTCTTCCTACAAAAACAAAGTAAATATTCAGGCAGTATTCCTCAGTAGAAATCAAAATATTTTGCTAGTTAAATCAGTTTGTTTCAACTAATTTAACCTTTTTACTGTTTGTATGACGAGAATTTGCCGCCATGAAAATGTTATTCTAACTGGCCCATATGACAAGACTGTACCATCATGCTTAAATCGAAGACAGGATGATTTTTCATATACGTTTCAATAAGAATACGATAAAAAGTATACATTTTAACACCAATAATACTATAAAAGTGTTTCTGATAATTAATATATTGATAAAAAACTAAATTAATGGCGGGCGAGCCCAAATATCGATGCTATACAAACGAACATGATTTCAACAGCAATAATATTCCACGAGCGTGCTGCACGTGTTTGCAAAAGCAAAACTGAAGTACAGTGCTACTGTAAGATATTTAGTGTGTTATATTAAAACTAGAAGAGTTTTAAGGTAAAAATTCAACTTTCAAATTTACCGCTGTTATTACGCATGAGCTGTCGAATATGTGCAGTTTGTCACAAACTAACACATCTGAACTGAGAGGTACATTCCGTTTTTGTGCAATACATTTCCAAAATGCAGGCAATAATGCCAGTCCAACTAGCAAAGGGTGAAATGCATGTAACAGTGAAGAACTAATGGCACAAACATGTCATAAATTATCAAACCTTCAGTCAGGTCGTGATAAATGACCGGATTAATCAAAATGTGAGTGAAAACACTCCGCATGGCGGCTCCCATGTCACTCAGCTCGTGCAGGAAGTTGAGATACACGTCCGCATCTTTCATGGCAATGAGGTACGAGTCGAGGGTGCCTGAAAATGAGAAAAATTACGAGTTGTTGACTTCTTAGTTCACAGGTTTAGGCAGTGATGTAAAGTGCCCAACGTGCTAATCAGTGCGGATGAAAAATTTTTCAGGTTTAGTAATTTAGCATTGGTTTTATGCATAGATCTGGTTATAAACAAAATTCTTCATTTAAAGGAAAACCTGACGATTGTTTAGACTCAATCTCATATTAATTTACTGCCCAAAATATACATTTTCTTGCCTATAACAGTTAGTAATTGTTTCTTACATTTGAATAATTAGCTTAGAAAGTCAATTAACGGCAACCGAACACAGTTTTGCTTACATCAGAAACTAACCACAGCTTGTGCAATGGCAGGCATCTTCCCTTGCGCGTCAAGCGCGTTTGCATAGGTGTTACAGTATTGCTTAAACACGTGATGTCACGAAAATGGGCTCTACATCATAAGAGACGTGACAGAAATCAACACTGCAGTTCATGATCATGTACTGCCTTCTATTTGTCGGCCACACGAATGTGACTAAAAGGTGCCATTGCCAACCTTAGTAGATTCACTAAGCCTCGCGCAGCTTTGAAAGTTTAATAAAATTTGAGTATCCGAGGTACTTATTATTTAATGTGAACGTTAATCTAAAAAAGCTATTGTAGTTTTCAATATTTTAGAGTATTCTTTATTCTGAACTAATATTTACATGTCCGGTTTTCCTTTAAAAGCATTATGTGATAGCAAACTCTTTGTCATGATATCTGCACATTCCTAAAACACGTTTTCATACTAGAAAAACACCAGAGTTAAAATATTGTACATACATTAAATGAAGCACAGTGTGTAGTTTAGAATTTTAACGGCACTCTTCAGAAATAAAACTAAATTTAAACTGTCGCAGTGGCCATTACCCACAGCCGTTTTAATAGTAGGTCATTTAAAACGAGTTTAAATAACATTTTGTAAAGTTTGAAAAAATAATCAGTGCATTTGTAGCACACACCTCACTAACTAAGCAAAAGGATAAACTAATTTATATAGAATAAGACCAAAAATGCATTTTTTGGTGAATCAGTGGTGCACACGGGGACGGCGGTTCAGTGCCGTTTCACCAGGTGGTGTGAAGTTTTTAAATTACAAAAAATTGGCACAGATGAACTAAAACCTCGGGCAATTCTTTTAGTCAAGTTAGATGAAAATCTGGAAAAAAACTAGTGCATTAGCAGCTTTGCAGTTTTCACTAGTTTTTGCTTTAGGACTTTGTTTAAGACCTCAAGAACTTCAGAAAAAATCCAATGGTAAGTCAGGCATATTGTAGAGCGGTCTCTCACAGCCCATGAGTGGTGAGGAAGGACTGCAACTTGTTAAAAAAACTACATAATTTCAGTTGGTAATTGAAGGTCCTCATGCCAGACTGATTTTGTACAACACTTAAAGTTACAGATGTCGTCATAGCAATCGAGTTCCAGTCAAAAAACAAATGAAAAGAAATGTCAAAGGCCCAGTTTGATTCACGTCAGAGCTTGATGAGATTGGAAAAAAGTTTAAAAAGAAAATTAGAAATGACAAGTAATCAACCTACGAGACATCCTGTATAATTATGTAATATCATTGTTACGTAACAATTTGATGACCAGCACCTGCTACTAGTCACTGAGTTTACATTGCAGCTTTAGGCAGTCATACCTGTGGTTGATTTGTCTCTAAGATGCTGTACGAGCCTTAAGATGATGCGAGGCATCATTGCCTTGGCAACAGAGAGAAGATCCTCAGGCAGGTGTGGAAAGTTAACAGCTCTGCTGGGTCCATGTTTTGGGCAAAATCTGAAATGAAACACAACAACGGTGTAAAACCCGAAAAGAAACAAAAGCGTCTACCCTGCATGATGTTTAAAATAAAATTTTTACACTGTAGGCAATGCACAATCTACAGCAAAAGAAAGTATCTTGCAAAAACATAAATAAAGTCACTCACAGTAGAAGATCTTAAATAAATATCAACAGCAAAGAAATGTGAAATCAATTGCACGCATTTTTGAATATGAAATGAAAAAATTCAACCTTTCAAAATGCTCACTGTATCAGCAGAATATTACTTAAAACCTACGGAGAAAAATTAGTTGCTGATTACTCAGTTACTTCTAGCAATTTTTAAAAAATATTACAGGACAAAAAATGATCAGAAGGCAGGGCTGATATAGTTTACAAATGTAGCCTGGCGCAAGGGCACAGTTTATGAAAAATTTGTCTGACGCAGATTTTTCCTAGTCTGCGACCTTGTTTCGCACACTGCACTGCATTTGGACACAGATTTCTATCAAGTATGCTTAATTTTCTGTATCTGACAAACTTGTCCGGCTCAAGTGTGGGGCTCGGGGTGCCGCAAACTGCATCAGAAAAACAGGTCAGACAAGTAAAAAGCAATGATTTTGTTGCAAGTCACCTATAATTGTTTGTTGGGGTTACTCATGACACAGTTTGCCTCACACAAAAAGCTACAGTGCGAGGGAAAATTTTGTCTGCAATTATTTGAGATAGACAACTTTGTTGCAGCAGATATTTTTTACAGTGTGCATCTAGCATAAGATTAATAGCAAATACCCGTCTTCTTTCATGACATTAGGGTCACCGCAGTCACAGGCTCCACCTGCTTGACTCCGAAACATGTTGTAGTCATGACCATCATGATTACCAGCTCTAAAGCAATCTGCACATAGTGACATATATAGTGAAATACCACAGGTACGACAGCGATAAGCAACGAAGTTTGATGTCCATACCAATCCACACGTCGTCGTGTTATCATACAGTCTCACTGCAAACATAAACAATAAAAGCTTAATTAATGCTAAATTTATGTACAGCGAAACTATAATGATTAATAAATGCTTGGGATGTATATTTCTCACCAGTTTTAGCAAATTCATCGGGAGTTTGTCCACCAGCCATAAGCCACTTGCACCAATCAATCGTTTCCCAATCCCACAGAGGCTTTGATGGAGCTAGTATGTCGTCCAACAGTTCGTTTAATGTTTGCGTCCCATCTTCTCTATTACAGTGATTCTTAAAATACACCGCAGCACTTCTTTTTCCATCAGGTTTCCCCCTGTGTAGAAACACTCGGGCGGCCATGATTGTTATTACCGACACTAGCGCCACTGTGTCAACACTCTTTCTAGGACGACATGCTGTACTCCAGTGTTCATTAAATTTTGATTTTGTAATGCGTTGTTCACTGTTGATTCCTAAATTTTAGTATTGATTTCTCGAGATTTTCTCAAAGAAGCGTGAAGGTGGTGTAGATGGTACCAGTAAATGAACACTATTAATCATGTTACGAAATAGCTCGTATTTAATCAATGTGAAACGTTGTAGCAAGCCGGTGATGTGTTGTAGGGCTTGGACGGCGTTTGTTCGTCATTTCGCCAGTATGTACACGCTTTACGTATTATAACTTTACTTTACAGGTAGATTTTAAACACCTATCTTAGACATGGCGTGATATTGTATTACCTTCTGACTTAACTTTACAACAAGGAAAATATTTATATCTGTATTTTTTATTTTATTGTTTACCTGCATGTTGTCAATTACAAACAAACGGGAAAAACAGGCAAAAGTTACAAATTACAGCTGATAGAATTATAACAGTTATTAATAAAAGTCACGTGATGAAAAATCGGAAAGGGTATTGTTTCAGTACATCACTACTCACCACATGCTGTTAAAAAGAAAAATGTAAAATCTCTTCCTTGATACTGCACTGTGTGCTCCAATTACTGCAGCTATCACATGTTGACTGGAAGTTGGAGGAGGGGGTGTCCCAACCAGTGCGGGACAATCGAGTTCGACGTGTTATAATTGTTTGTTCATCCTGCTACTTGGTGGCATTTAACTAACAACCCCTAAGGACAGTTTCCAGTTCTGGAATCAAGGTCACTTTTTCTTGTCTTTTATGTTAAGCCTAGCCAGCAGCATATTAGTTGGAATCAGAATAGCTCAATGTTTGTAAAAAAGGTTTATTTTGCATAATTTTAGCATTCTGAGGTACATTTCTTTGCTGTGTAGAAAAGAGAAATTCAGTAGCTACGTAAGCCGTTTCACATTACAATCTATAAAGTGAAAAAAATAGTTAGTTTTGAGCATTTTCTTTCATTCATCAGCCGATTTTTGATAACTTGTGCTGTACTGAAACATGGAGTCTCATTCTGATTTTTCATTGTGAGATTTTTATTAATTATAGGCCAGATGTCTACCTCTGTCAAGTTGATCCGTCGTGGTACGTGTCCATTACTTGCACGCAGTTACAGCGTGCCGTCAAGCCGTAGAGTTGTAGTAACCGGTTTGGGGTTGGTGACTCCACTGGGAGTAGGAACACAGCACGTTTGGAACGAAATTCTCGGTGCCAGATGCGGCATAACCAAACTTCCCGCCGAATTTTCCGGAATTCCTTCTCAGGTTGGAGCGTTCGTGCCAAGAGGGTACGAATCCTGGAAGTTCGACGAAGATTTTTGGTGCTCACCCAGTGAGAGAAAGACAATTGCGCCGGCAACACTCTTTGCCGCAGCCGCTTGCGAAGAGGCATTGACGGACGCCAAATGGAAGCCGACAGATGCAGGTGACCTCGAACGAACGGGAGTTGCAATTGGCGGCTGTAGTGTTATGGCCGTCAAGGACATCATCGTGACAGCTGAGGCTTTCGGGAAAGGCTATAATAAAGTGCATCCGTATTTCATCCCTCGCATATTGACAAACATGGTTTCTGGTTTTGTTAGTATAAAATATGGTTTTCAGGGTCCGAACCACTCTGCATCCACGGCTTGTACGACTGGTTTACATGCTATAGGCGACTCGTACAGGTTCATAAAGTACGGTGATGCAGATGTTATGATATGTGGTGGTGCCGATGCATCTATCGAACCCGTTGTTGTTGCTGGATTTGCACGAATGAGGGCATTAAGCACAGATTTTAACGAAACTCCAGAGAAGTCATCCAGGCCATTCGATAAGGATCGAGACGGTTTTGTAATAGGCGAAGGTGCCGGGATTGTTGTTTTAGAGGAATATGAACATGCTAAGAGTCGCGGTGCTAATATTTATGGGGAAATTTTAGGATACGGTCTTTCCGGTGATGGCTACCACATATCGACTGCTCGTCCGGATGGAATTGGTGTGGCACAGTGTATGCAGGCTGCTGTGAGAGAAGCGGGCATTTCTCTCGAAGATGTCACATACGTCAACGCACATGCTACATCCACACCATCAGGAGATCGAGCTGAGTGCGTCGGAATAAGGCGAGTGTTTGGTGAATACACCAACCGGTTGGCAGTTTCGTCAACGAAAGGAGCAACAGGTCACTTGCTAGGAGCAGCTGGAAGTGTGGAAGCCATTTTCACCATATTAGCTTGCAACATGGGACACATTCCTCCCACTATCAACATGATATGGTGCGAAGAGGAGATAAAGGATTGCGGTATGAATTTGGTGCCACTGGCACCTCAGGACTGGTCCAAGGAAGAGAAACGTCGCATAGCTTTGACCAACTCTTTCGGTTTTGGTGGAACGAACAGTAGCTTGTGCATTGCTGACTTATGATAATTGTTAGTCATAGTCTTTGTTTGATGCAAATGATCATTGCAATACATAAAGCGAATAGCTGGGTCTTCAACAGTATTTAAATTTCTAATCTTGACAATGCTTCCTGATGTGATGTATTGGCTGCATTGCCAAAATTCCCACAATGCACCGCGCTTGTTGTCATTGTGCAACAAATAAAACTGTTTTGAAATTGGCATTTGTAAAATCGTTGTCTTCAACTGACGATACGTGTTTGAATTGCTTTAGCTGTTCGTCGTTAGGTTAAACAGTTTTCCTAGATCATTTACTGAACTCTCTGAATTATTTTTTCATGTGTATACGTATTAAATCACTGGCTAAAGTTTACATTTCTCCTCAAACAAGAAATTAGTTCGTGAAGCAGATTAGCCTTAGGGTTGGTTTAGGGTTACGATTAGGGTTAAGGTCAAGGGTAGGGTTAGTGTTAGTGCGTTTAAATTGTGTTATGAACTGTAAACTCCTTCCAAATCATTTTTCTGTAATGCTTATTCTGATATTTGTATACTAGATAATTCTTACTTATGCACAGTTTAGTGTAATCGCTGTTAATTAAGTAGATTTTTTGTTTTCTGTATAATTATTTCACTTTAGGTTATGCATGTTTATACCTCAATCATCAGCAAAATCCTATAGATTGTATAAATAGTTGACGTCTTGTATGGTAAACTGTTCGCTGATCATCATTTATCGTTCATCACAACTTGTCACCATTGATCAAACTATATGTACATTTTATATTTTCTATTTATGTTAATGGTCTGGGTGGCCTGTACGTTTTGTGGTATTTTTGCCGTGTACGGGACTTCCAGCCAACATCAGTATGCAAACTACAAATGCAATTTTATTGTTTCCAAATTGTCATGTGGGTTGAATAAGAAATAAAAGTTAAAAAGAGTTAAGTTTAAAGTTTTCGTCTTTCACACGTACCTGACTCATCTCTATCCTAGAATGTTTAAACGTGATTGTTGGGGATTGTTTGGTAAGTCGATTAAGAAAAATGAATGTCAATGCAATTTGAAAACTTTATGTATCTGTAGATAATCTGTACATCTGAACAGAATTTTTTAAATGCTTTTGTTGAAATCTGATAAAAGATCATGAAAACAGCATTGAAATTTTTAAAATTTTGGCTTGAAACTTAAGATTAATTTTAAAATAAAAAATGAAGCTGCACATTTTAGTTCTATGACGAAATTATAAACATGGTTAAGTGTATAGAAAAACATTTAAATTAACTGGTCAGTTTTCTTGAAATAACAAGCTGATGCAGACCACTCTGACATTATATGTAATAGTACAGCGTGGTACATAACATTTTGCTAATGAGATCTAGAACAAGTTATAGAACAGAACAATTTTTTTACATCAAATTACTGTTGAAACAATTTTGAAGCTGTGCAAGATACCCGAGGTTTAACAACTAAATTTTGGGGCCATGTTAGATTTTCTATTGTTTCAGCAGTACTTTGATGTATTAAATTGTTCTGTACTCGTTGCATCTGCACGCCTTAGCAAAAGGTTATGCACTGCCGTGTGTGTCTGAAATGCATGAACAGGCATTTTGCTTAAACAGAATAAGTGCATTAGCAAGTTATCCTTTTCTAAATTTGATACTAAAGTTAAAGGATTGAGTCCGCAACTTTGTCTTGTGGATTTATGGAACTGCATAGCTGGAGGAGTCGTGGAATCATTCCGTTTTTTCAATCGTTATTTTCCACATCCAGCTTCAAAGCTGAAATGCTAAGTTTCGGATAGCTCATTTTAGTTTTTCTGGACCCATTCCAAGAATTGGTCCGAAACAATCAGTTTTGTCTTGCATCACCATCAACGTCATTGCGGACATGATAAAAAATCAGACCACAGCTGTGGATTCTGCTGCATCTACGATTTTCTTAGGGACATATTGAGAAGACGTTCATCTACATGTGGTCACCTTCATGCCAAAAGGAGTCTCACCATCTCGCTACACTAAATCAACAACTCTGCTTTAGAAATTATTGATTTTTAGTGGCACGTTCCTCACAAGTCCAAAAACTTTTGAACTAAATATATAGGTCCACTAAAACTAACTGGAAAACTAAATACATGCAACAATATTTATTGTATGTATCATATGAATGCCACAACTGCACAGTAAATCCAAACATATTTGTCTTTGCTTTTGTTCATTCTCTGTTGACTGTGGTCATCCATGGTGACATACAGCGAGACCTCTTTATACTACCACTCTGGTACTACAGAAAAAGTTGGCACTAAGCGAGTTTGTGCATTAATACACACGTCTGGGCAAATATGGACATTTTGTTTTGCCAAAAATCTGCACATTAAGCAAGGTTGCCATTATAATATGGTGCAATAATACACACGTCTGGGCAAATATAGGCATTCTGTTTTGCCAAAAATCTGGGCGTTAAGCAAGGTTGGCATTAACAAAGGGCGGGGAGCGGTTATAACGAGGTTTGACTGTATTCATATCTTAAGCACCAATGCGGTGATTGTATTCGCTTATATGCAGTTTCTCTGCAAAAGATGTGCAAATGCTGTGCGACTGCTTCACGACAACGCCTGTGTAAAAAGTCTGCAAATATTTTTGAAATAGTTTTAGAATACTCACATTTTTACATATTCCAGGTGAGAGCGTTCCGGAAACCAAGAAAGCATTGCTGGGAAAGGATGACCTGCGGCCATTATATTTCGATGCTCAGGCCACAACTCCATTGGTAATTTTCTGTCCAGCTTATCTCTTCTGTAATTGAAAGAAGATTTACTTACTCCAGCTTAAAATATTCTTTACTTTACCCTTGTATTTATGGCTTTTTACTAGTCAAACACAGCAAAGAAATCTGCTTGCTGCAACTTTTGTCATATAAAATTTGCACACGCATTTGAGGCAAGTCAAGCAACTTCTGTACATGCAGACACAATCTACTATAGTCATTTAGACCTACTAGATGACTGATAGGCAAATTGATTCCTTTTCTGGGTTCATCGAGTGCACACAAGCAAAAATCTCTATCCTACAACTTACTGCAGAGATTTTGCCTCATGTGCAACAGATGCATGTTTTGTGTGCTTCAAATACCAACAACATTGCTTTACAATGTACGAGAACTTGTGTCTTCTTTTAATAAACAATAAAAATAAATCGGGGGACCTACCACAACCGAGAATAAGACATTCGAAATATAGGGAGAAACAGTCTTGCACTTTTCAGTCTTGTTTTGTTAAAACTGGAATTTTAGCTGAAATTTCCAGTCAAGTAGAAAGGAATGATCTCGTTAAGATCCTCTATGAAGAAGTTTTCCATAATATTTCATTTCACAAATAAAAATGGATGGACTAAGTTGAAGATATTGCAACATTGATAGGATGGTGTTGATACACACGTCATAGCACACTTGTTCCATTGAATGTCATGGTGGCTGTCATTACAGAACAGGTGATGAGGTGGAATACACATCTACCTGTCGGCCCACTGAAGCGATGAGTTCCATAGCGACGGTTTATAACTGGTATTCAACGCCACTAGGCAATCGTTTCACACCAATGGGTCTATCACAACAATAGAGGAGGTCAAAAATAAATCGCATTTTGCCCTTGTAACAATATTAAAAACCGTAATCACGATATTTCACTTCTTCTTGCGGGAATTGTCTCATTTTTATTATTATTTTTATTTGTGTTAATTTAAGAGGCATCATTGTGTACATTAAATAATTATTGTTTGTTTCAGTCAGGCTTTCCTAGTTTATGTTTTGTTGTCTCTTGTTGGCAGGATTTCAGAGTGTTGGATGCCATGCTACCGTACCTCACTCAGCAGTTTGGAAATCCGCATTCTCGGACGCACGCTTACGGTTGGGAGAGCGAGGCAGCTATGGAAGCAGCAAGAAAAGTAAGACATAATGAACAGCTTAGTGACTTTGAGATATTAGATGGCGCTAGTATGGCGTACTGGCCTAGTGCGTGAGTTCTAGGGAATGCTTGGTTGATGAGTGTGGCCATATGCAGCTCATTGATGAAACGCTGATCAGCTGTGACTAATCACTGAGAGGAATTCTGGGTATTACGTAAACACAGAAGTTCCTAACCACTTCATACAGAAACATTTTTAAAAAAGTTGTATTATGTGCGTACATGTGCTGTAAGAGCTTTTAGCCTCGTTGTTTCGGTAGCCACACTTTGTTATGAAAATTTTCGAATTGAGCATGTGTCAACAGTTTGCGAAAGTTTAAGTGTTATGTTACTAATCATTTTTCCCAAAACATTAGCAAAATACTAAGATAAGACATCGCAAGTGTTCAAATTAAACGTATACATTCAAAAAGTTGCTTCAGCAGTTTTAAGTGTGGAAAATCAAAAGGAAGCTGAGCCCTCAGAGGCAATTTGAAACCCGAATCCAAAGCTTAGTGGCAACAAAGATACGTTGAAAGTGAAGCGCCAAGAAAGTTTTGACACAGGGCAGCGAGAAAAGAAGTTACAAATTAATAAGAAAAATTTACAATTAAATTTACAAAACGAGAGGTAATTATCAGTTTCTGCAAAAGTTTCCAGTGAGTTATTGCTTAGAATAAATTTCAGTATTTTTATGTTTAGATAATAAACTTTTACTATTGTTCACAAAACATTTCAATAAAAATGAGCAATAAACCAAGGAAAAACTGTCTTAACGGTGCTCCCGCATGACTCCAAATTGCCTTCACATGCAATGTAATGCATTAGCGGCCGGGGCACCGTCCGAATCCCTTGCCGTGATCCCCCATATCCTCTAGCTGGGTCGCCGAGTTCTGTACTGTACTGTATGCCTTGTAAAAAACGTTACAGCTCGAGCACTGGACATCACTGGCGTTGATTATATGGGTTGCTGGCTGAAACATGTTGTGAATTGCCTTAAAATTTACATGCATCATAACTATCCATGTAAAATCACATGAAAGTATTGCAGTCATTCAAACAATTCACGTTTTATAAAGACGTGGGTCATGACGGGCGTGTTGCCTGTGTTTGCAAAAGAGAAAATCGAATTACAGTGCTACTTTCAGATTTTTAGTGTGTTGTAGTAAAACTAGGTAAGTTTTAAGATAAGAATTCTAATTTCAAACGTACCGCTGTGCTCACTCATGAGGTGTCGAACGTGTGTAGTTCGTCACAAATCGGCACCAGCACATCTAAACCCGTCTAAATGGCGACATGCATGTGACAGTGAAGCACTAGTAGTGCGAACATGAAATTTTGTTTGTGTCGTAATCATTCTTTCACGTAAGTCATTTTTGAAAAAATAGTGTGTTCCCACCTTTCAATATTTTAAAGAGCAGATTGTTTTAACCTACAGTTTATGATTAGGTCCAGTTTTGCTTTAATACAAGCTTTTATCGAAAAGATTTACATTGACGCTTACTATACTATACTATACTTACTATAGACAATTTTGATGGAATGAAATCCAGTATCAAGAAAAAGCCTTTGAATTCCTTTACAAAATGTCTAGTTGGATTCAGCGTTTTTGGTCAAATCATCCAAAAGCAGTTTTTCATTAGTCACCCGTACATTTACCTACCATATGTAGTGTTGCTTAACTTTTTCAGCTAAGTTTGCATCGCGTTCACTCAGCTTTTCGTGTCGCAGCAATTGTTATTGTTCGTTTGTTTGCTTATTTAGGAACACAAGTGCGTGTTAGACTCATGTAGGGTGCTGGAGCTGGACGGCTTTAACATTACCTATTTACCGGTTCAAAAGAATGGATTGATTGATTTGAAGGTACTGGTTGCATCATTTTAATTGCTTAGCACCTGTATTCCTAACCTTTTTTAAGTCATGGTTCTGTTTGAGAGTCTGGCAAAAGCAGTGGATTCGACCATGCCCACCCCCATCACTCCCCGCCCCGGAAAATGCTGGAAACGAAGAGATAAACTTTGAATATACTTTTGTTGCATTGAAAATTGATTGTCTCATACAGAAAGATATTTTTTTTAAATAATCTTTACAAAGGACTGTGTTTCTGTTTTCCTTCATGCAAAGATTGAAGATATCTTTGCCAAAAAGAAGGAAAAATACATCCAACTTTCATAAATTAAAATTCTTATCTAACTTTCGCGGATCCCTGAAACCCATATATGGACTCCCAAGGGATCAGTTTTTTTAGTAAATGCAGTATTGGCAAATATGTTGTTATTGGCTTCACAAGGTGTAGAAATCTATGAATTATCCTTCTTTACCTAGGAGCTGGAAGCAGCTTTTAAACCGGATACTTCCCTGGTCAGTATTATGACAGTAAACAACGAGATAGGAGTTCAGCAGCCCATAGAAGAGATTGGTAAGATAAATACAGTTGATGGTAATAAAAATATTCGCTACATTTGAAAACCGCAATGTCTTTGTGGTGGGAGGGAGATAAATCACTGTTGACATCTGTCAGTACACTTTGTAGTTTTCTATATCTGTCTATGTACTTCCTACCACTGTATGTTTGTATGTAACTGGGTTACTTGGCTTCTCCGTGAAGGTGGTAGTTTTTGGTAGCAGGATTAGAAGGAAGCAATGGGCTTAAACAGTTGTGTGGTCAAAAACAACATTTTGACTCAGATGCCATGATATTTTGGCTGATGGATTTACTTTAAGTTTTTTTTACTACTGTTGATTACGTTTACTATTTTTGCATGTATGTGGATTGACTATGAGACTGTGATTTTGAGTAAAATACAGATTGCGAAGTTAAAACCACGTTTTCATCCATTGATTTTATGTGTTTAACACGAATATCGCAACTTCAAAAACCAGTCTAATAAACCTGCCAATGTCGGTGGTTGGATGTCTGCAAATCGCCCCAGTGACAACTCTAGCGTCAGGACAATGAAACTAAGGCATGTGACACAATCGTATTAGAGAGTATACATATTTCACCAAATATTGTTACCTTGCCGATGGTAGTCGATGCCTGGCTATGATGTTTAGTTGCGTCTATGTAATTATTCGTTCACGGAATGAAATCTAATTGGATGAACCTATAATCACCAAACTTGGCAAAAGTAACAGATATAGCCAAGAGCTAAAAATCCATTGCTTCCTTGTTCAAAAAGTCAAATTTCAAGGTTAAAATTTCGTAATAAGTTTGGCTTGTAGTGACTTGGTGTGAGGGCATGGTTTTGCGCTTCGACTGAGTGTCCTGCAGTTTCACGTTTTTGAGCAAATTGTAATTTTGGTACATTTCTTAGTGATACTTCTAAGCAAATTCCTTACAGCTTATCTTTATTTATTACTTGCATTTTCATGTTCAGTCATTCGCATTTTCTACGATATGGCATTCGTTTTTACAGTTTTTACAGTTTTTTTAATCAGCAAATATGTGGTTTGAAATTAAATTTAATTTCAGCATTACTTTGCTGTCAGTTGGAAACAGTGTTTAGTATTAAAATGTAAAGCAAATTAATAAGTTAATGTTGTTATTCAGGTCGGCTGTGTAAGAGTAAGAAGGTGTTTTTCCACACGGATGCTGCGCAAGCCATCGGGAAAATTCCCGTAGATGTGAATCGTATGAACATCGACCTGTTATCGCTTAGTGGCCATAAGATCTATGGTCCTAAAGGTACATAAGTTACTGTTAGTGCCAGTTTTAAACCTGCTAGAGACAGATTTGTTCAAATTGGGCTTCGTGCACACACTTAGGCGAAGGACACTATGATGAATTAATGAGTGTCTAGTGTGCATGAAGTTTCTTGATCCTTTGTACGAAGATAGATTGAAACTGTTACTGCCAGTGCTGGTTTTAAGCCTGTTAGAGACAGATTTGTTCAAATTGAGTTCGTGCACACACTTAGGCGAAGGACACTATGATGAATTAATGAGTGTTTAGTGTGCACGAAGTTTCTTGATCCTTTGAAGGAAGATAAATTGAAACTATTCAGTCTGCGTTATGTTTCCATATATCTATGTTTCAGTGTTTTTGGTGATTATTTGTATATTTGTTTGGTAATTTTAGTTTATGGTCGCCATGTTTGTTTTTTTTAAAAGATAATTGGTGAGCCTAATATACATTAGTCAGCTTGTCATTGGATTTTAATGTCACTAATTTGTGGACGATACTCAGACTCTCAACACAGAAAGAGCACTCTTTTGAGCTTATATAAACAACATGAAACTGGAAAGATAAAGTTGTGTTGTTTGTCGAAACATTAAACATGTATTACACGAAACATTAAACATGTATTACACGAAACATCATTAATCTTCAGGTTTGTAGGGTAGAGGGCCTTATTAACGATTTTCTAATTGGGCAGGACATTTTCTAGCGCCATCCCTGATTATAGCTAATCTGTTGTGGTAAAAATATTTTTCGTTTTTCGTGAATGTGCCTTGTGGTAAATTTTGTGTTGGGCATTTGATATGGGTAGTGTAATGAAAAGTATTGTTATGGTTATGGTGGCGTTCGGGATGTGCAAACCTAGGTGAAGTACTTGAAGCATGCTAATTGAATTCAATTGATTCTTGGAAATTTCTTCTAAATTATTTCGTAATTTAATCGAAAAAAACTGGCACCAGAGGGAGTGCATCAGTGCTCTCACAACCGAGGGTGCTGTGAGCAATTAAAAATTTTGCTTCTGTTAGCAACAATCTTCTATTTTGTCATCTAGGTGTTGGTGCACTATACGTCAGACGACGTCCTCGCGTGCGGGTTGAACCTATTCAAAGCGGGGGTGGTCAGGAAAGAGGGATGAGAAGTGGAACGGTGCCGACTCCACTCGTTGTAGGTTTGGGAGCAGCTTGTAGAATAGCTCAAGAAGATATGGCCGTAAGTTGGCTTAATACCGGTATAAAAAGTCAATTATTGATTTTTGTTGTCATTCTTTTACTTTTTTGTGTGGTTATTGTTGATGATTACTTTTTTATAATTCAGCGGCAGCATTCAGCTGCAGAGTCTACTTCATATTGATGTTTGCGGCAGGAACGGTAACTATCTCGTTATTAAGGATAAAATTCTAAGGTGAGCCACTGAACCAGCAGGCGTGTTTCAGTTACTTTTGAATGTGTACATTTTTTTTCTACGAGGTAATCATCCTAGGTTTAAGAATGATACTGCTCGGACCGAACATCGAACCCAAGGTCACCACACTCACTTAAAGCTTGTACGCCTGTCTTCTGAGAGAATGTTTCAAATGTTGGTTTTCTATTTTTTGTTTTCCAGTATGACCACAAGAGAATCGGGGAGCTGTCTGACCGGTTGGTCAGTAAGCTGATGTCCAATCTACCTCAGGTTGTTCATAACGGAGATCCGGAGAACACGTATCCAGGTACGCGGGATTTTGTTGAGCGACTGTTAAACTGCATTGACCCTCAAGTTACATTCTTTCTAAGCATAGCATAACATTCTTATAGTGAGCCTGCTAGTGTTCCATAAAAAAGTGCACTCTCTCTCTCTCTCTCTCTCTCTCTCTCTCTATATATATATATATATATATATATGTATATATAGTTTATTGACAAACCAAGTAAAATAGCAAAAACATAGCATATATAACAATTTGTTCTTTGACAAACTAGACGCCTCATTACATGAAATATAATTTTAGTGTGACATTAATTACAATCGCGAATATTTACAGAAGTTGAAAACTAATTAAAAATCATTATTTCCACAGACTCTATATCAAGTTTATACAAATATTTGGGTTTGCTTACAGTAATTTGTGTCATAAAAGAGGTGATATGTTCAACACAGTCATTATATTTAGTTTCGGGACATTTTAAGACCGCATGAGTAAGGGTTTGAACAACATTCAAATCACATAACTGACATATTCTATTTTCCCATCTGCTCCTGCTCCACCTGCCAATCTTAATTCTTAATCTTAATGGTGGTTTCCCCACTCTGAATCCTGAATTGATAATGAGGTACTCTATAAACATGCAGCTAATCGTATTCAGTTCAATCCGTCTTTTATTTCAGCATTAAAATTGCCATCGTTATGTATATATGCGTGTTATATATATTGTATTGCCATCATATAAGTAGATGACTACTAGGTGGATAAGCACTTGTTAACAATAAATGTCTTTAAATAAAGTACAATATGTGGCTTTATAGAGGATGTAAGGTTCGTTTAGAAAATGCTATCAAGTATCAACTACTTAGCAGTATTTTCAGATTCAATGAAATGTATTTTATAAAATAAAAATTATTGAATGTTTATGTTAAATTGCATATCCACATTCAGCTGTAAATTTGCATGCAAGTCAGTGAGATTTAAAAACAGTCGGTCACTTGTATTCAAACGAAATTTCTGTTGTTCTTTGTATCAGAAGTTTTTGCAAGGGTTCCTCTCGTGATAAAACATTTCAGCAGTGCACAGTGTATGTAAAACAGCTGAGTATCAAACTACTGAGCGACTCATTGTTTTTATACAACTAGTAGATAAAATGACTTCTCTGCGGAACATGTTAGCAACTCCGCATGGTGCACTTGCTCAACAATTTTTTTACAGCACAAAGAATGACGGGTTAAATTCAACTGCAAATTAATTTCCAAATTGCTGGCAAAGATAAAGTACGTAATAAAAACATATCCTACATAGTAATGCAGGCAATGGGGCCCGACAAAAAGTCTGCAGTAGGCAGTAATCAAGTAAGCTGTTTTAAGGCTTTTATGCTAGTTAAATGAATGATGAAAGTTTCTTCTTTTTTGGGAGTTTGCGTTAGCGGTATGTATGCAGCACAACACGTTCGCTATATTAATGTTACACTGATGTCATTTTTCCACGTTGTTCGTAGTTACAATAGTTTATGCAGAAAATGTTTGTTGAATGTAAGCTTGGCAAGGTATCTATATGGTTTATAAAATTTTACGAAATCTACTGACGTACACTCGCTGCGTCGGCATCATTTGACAGTGTCTGATTTCATTTTAATTTTGGGTTTCGTGGTTGAGAGCAAAGTTAACAGAACCGGTATCTGCAATGGTCAGAAAGCATAATCCAAAAATTATCCATTTTCTTGTCCATTCACTTGAATACTTCTCAGCTTCCTAGGATGAAAAATTAATGCAGCAAATGGAGTATTTCTATTTTAGAAAAAATAGAATAAAAGCATTAGCCAGTTACAGAGATGAAGGTGTTGATTAAAAGTCCAACGTGCAAACTCGCTTATGATTTATGCTGGGCAAGAGAAGGCCAAATAACAGACAGAAATTTCGTATAAAATGAAATTCAGACAATGTTGAAATATGCATTAACAGAATAGATTTGTATGCTTGCTAATGTGCATACTTTTTACTAACCATCACTTCTATGACGTGATAGAGTTTTGTAGGTGTTCCTTTTTCTCATTAATGTTGTTATTATTGTTGTTAAAATGCAAATATGTAATTGGCAGCTCGTGTATAGGTACTGTGGAACTGCAGTACAACCTATTTTTTTTACTCGATATTATCGATTTTATTCAATGTAATAAGCCTTTTCTCTTTAGTTCTTTCTTTATACTTGTACGGAATTAGAGCACGTCAGTGTAGTACTAGTATTTGCTTCACAGCCCAGCACAGTGGTGTTTGGTAGTTGTGCGCTTGCGGCCATGTGCACATGTCTGAGCCCAGGTAGAGAAAGTACTGTCGCTCACACAGTTTGTTGTTAGTTGTCGTGTGCTTACCGTGAATGGATCAAGCTATAACTGTGACAATTTAGGTTATTAGTAAGCAAACAATATTTTTTTGTTTAAAATTTTTTCAAGTTTATATATAAACTTTCATGTTTTTTTGCTAAAAATTACAATTACAAATTACAACATTAAAATTCTGTATGTTTTACACAGTATTAAAACAATGGCTAAATATTTCTTGAAGCAGCTTCCCCCTATATATATGTATATATTAGTCACTCCATTACCTATGCTTACTCTTCTACTTGCTATTAAAATATTTTGCATGAGTATCTGGAAGATATTATCATGAACAATTATGTTGCAGGTTGTATTAATTTATCGTTTGCTTATGTGGAGGGAGAAAGTTTACTTATGGCTCTCAAGGACATTGCCTTGTCGTCCGGAAGGTGGTGTATACTTTAATAGTGTTATCATGTTTTTTATTTTCTATGGTGTAATTATAAAGTGGAAAAATTAAACTGTAGATACCAATCATTACTTGATTTCTGGTAATTTATTTGACAGATATGGCAGCATATCATATTAGGCGGTAGTAGTAAAATTCTTCAAGCCGTCAAGACTGTCAAAACCGCCAAGCCTCGCTCTAATCCTTTCTCTCTTTCCCTGTTTATCTTTCTTTCTTTTTCTCGCTGTCCCTGTCTGTGTCTCTCTCTCGCACTCTCCCCTCTCTCTCTCTTTCTCTCTCTCTCTTACCTCCCTCCCTCCCTCCCTCCCTCCCTCCCTCCCTCCTCTCTCTCTCACTCTCTCTCACTCTCTCTCTCTCTCTCTCTCTCTCTCTCTCTCTCTCTCTCTCTCTCTCTCTCTCTCTCTCTCTCTCTCTCTCTCTCTCTCTCTCTCTCTCTCTCTCTCTCTCTCTCTCTCTCTCTCATTGCACCGATTTCTGTCTCTTCTTTTCACCCATTCCTCTTCTCTCTGCGCCTCAGTGTCTCTTTCTGCCTCCTCTCTCTTTCTGCTTCTCTCACTCCATACTTTTCGGTTTCTCTGCCTGTCAATCTGGCTGTCTCTCTCTCTCTCTCTCTCTCTCTCTCTCTCTCTCTCTCTCTCTCTCTCTCTCTCTCTCTTTCTCTCTCTCTCTGTCTCTCTCTTTCTCTCTTTCACACTCTCTCTCCCTTCTTTCTCAGTTCACCTATCCCTCTCTCTCTGGTTTGTTTATATTCTTCAAAATCCTTTTTATGAGATAAAAGGACAACTGCTTTGCTTGTTGCGCCATCTATTAGAGTAAATAGCATCTTCACAGCCCATTCCTGATGAAATATTATCATTTCAGTGCATGTACGTCTGCTTCCCTAGAACCATCATACGTACTAAGGGCTATTGGAGCTGACGAAGATTTGGCTCACTCTTCAATCAGGTATTCTAAATTTGTGTAAGAAATCAACATGGTTATTGTTGTCTGAATTGTAAAATTTAGATCTCGAGGGAACAGTTGAATGGTCATGTGGTGTGCTTCGTGACTTAAGTGACGACTAGGATGGTCATTGAGTGGTTTGTGGGCGCCTTGGTTCATTACTCGATCTGGATGGTTTCATACCCCATACTGATGCTACTTCGTTGAGTTAGGATGTATTCACATTCGAAAGTGGCTAACGGCACGTCCAGATTAGCAAATTTCCTCGCTAAATAAACTCGCAAGCATGTGCAGACTAGAGAGCAAAACTTGTGTGAGTTATTCTCCAACAGTAAGCACAAGCTGACACTCTAACAGGTCTATTCGCAGCTAGAAGTGATGAGAGTAACTTGCCGAGACGTTCACATGATCTTCTTGTGTGCTAATGATATTTGTAAAAAATTGTGTAAAATTTCGGGCAGCAGCAAGCCACAGCTTAGCTGGAACAACATATTGCTCTGGTGTTCATAACACGCTGTGCCCATTGTCCTGCTGCAGCTTCTAGCAACAGGGTGCAGACTCGTTATTAGTAAACTTGGCGTTGTTATGATGACCGGGTGTTTTTCTTTTGAAGTAAATTGGGAAGTAAATAAAGTATTGCATGTGTGTAATTTCACTGCTACTTGTAGTCGTATGATACTAACAAGCGGTCAACTAGGCACACAGGTCTCACACATGCAGCCTTTAATATTCTCCTTTAATTGTTAACAGTAAGAAATCAGTGTTTAATTCATTTCAATTCAAATTTATTTGCCTCATACGACTCAAGGGAAATGCATGCTTAGATATGCCCCTGGTTGGAGTTACTCTTTTCGTTTTGACGTTCGGGTAGCAAGGGAATCCTGGCAACGTTCACATCCTCCCTCAAAAAAAGCAAGCACTTAGAGGCGACAAATCAAATTGCACAGAAGCAGTTTTCTTGACAATTACACTGCTGCTGAAGTATCCTAGATCCAGGGCAAGTGAACACCATGACCACTGAGCTATTCATCCTTCCCTAATCTATTCTTTAACTCTAGCATATTTCAGTTTAACTCTGTTCGTATGATATCAAATTTTCTATTTGGTGTGATACTATTTTATTTGAATGTAACACAAACTGTTGAGTAAAAGTGTTATAAAAGCATTTGGTGTCATCTGTTGGTAAAAAGCACAATCATTGACAGGAGTTGCATGTTTTAATTTTCTATTTGCTGCACTCAGGTTTGGTATCGGAAGATTCACTACGGAAGAGGAAGTGGACTTCACTGCGGAACGGACGATAAATGCTGTCAACCAGCTCAGGGAGATGAGGTTTGTGATTTGATAAAGAAATTGTTAATTCCTACTGAATTTACCGAGCAAGGTAACATGGAAAACAATGTAGTTAAAAGTGCAGGGTGTTAGTAAATTGATTCTTTGTTACAGCCTATGTGTTATTTTTTGCTCCTACATTATACCCGCTTCTGACTTTTTCCCTATTTACATGCTTTGCTGTTAGCAGGAATGAGAATTTTCCGCAGATACGCGGAATTCCGAGTTTTTGGAAGACCAGTGGTGCCATTTTTGTAAATCGCGTAAATTCGTTGAGAAAATTTTTACGGACCCAGTACATTCACAAGCTGACCGCTAGTTGGCAGGCCGTCACTTTGTTTACATCACGTACATCAGTTTAACCACATGTACATCTCTATGTATAAAAATATAGAGTCAATTGTGCGGAGTTATTTGAGTCAATTGCAGACAGTTTTTATATACTTTTGCATAGGAGCGGCCAGTACTTAGGTGTTTTTGAGAAAATTAGGTATCATGTATCCTTGATAGTTGGGTATTTTAAATTATGCATGAAACAAGGTAATTGATATTTTAAGTCCATTTAGAGGCTCTTTATGGTCACAAAATTGCAATTTGTTGCTCCCTAGGCGGCCCCCAAACCCCCGGCCTGTTTCAGAGTTTTTTGCAATTTGTCATTCTCATCCCTGTGTTTGCATTTACTTTAGCTACTAATGTTTATACTAGTGTGAGCATTCTCTTCCAGAAAGCGAATTCGAATCTGTGACTTTCAAATTCGAATCGAACTGAATTTCAGTATTTCGAACCGGAATCGAATTCTAATTAAGTTTGAAAGATTTTTGAACAAGTTTTTGAACCACTAGTAAAAAGCGGTCTTGTAAAGGATCATGCATATTATTTGATTTTGTTCTGCAGTAACACAACTATTAGCTTGTTAAAAATTTTGCACTGAAACTGCAGCTAAATTATGCTAATTGCATGCTGCTTCAAACATTTTAATGATAAAGAATATGTGGCCGAAGTGCTGAACTATTCGATTCTATAATGTTACATTTGAATCAAATTCGAACTAAAAAAACTTGTTCAAATCGAATTTAAACGTTCGATGCTCAGTGTGAGATAAACTAGGTTCTGCCCAAGTTTCCAGTGTTTTTTCTGTAGCTGGGATGTGAAATTTATTCAGTTTAATAACAATATTTTGTCTGTAGAACCATGCTTTTGTCTCACCTGATTATGAGTTTAGTATGTTCTAAACGGCAAGATTTCTAATAAACGTTCAAACTGTTTGTAGTGTGTTAGTCAAAATATAGGTGTTTTCCATCTGTTTGTGGTGCGTTAATCAAAGCACAGTTTCTTCAAACTGTCTGTAATGTGTTGATCAAATGCACATTTTTTTTGAAACTCCTTGTAATCTGTTAATCAAAGTACAATTTTTTCAAACTGCTTGTAGTATACTAATCAAAATGCATTTTTTCCAAACTATTTATGGTGTAGTATTCATAGTACAGCTTTTCAAACTTTTTGTAGTGTGTTAATCAAAGTGCTGTTCTTCATCTGCTTGTAGTATGTTAATCAAAGTGCAGCTGTTCTTCATCTGCTTGTAGTGTGTTACAGCATAGCCATCTTGTAAGCCATACCATAATGAAATTCTCTTCTGTACCGCTTTTATTCTATTTGCGGCATTTAAATATGGCAATTTTTTTTATAGTCCACTATGGGAAATGTATCAGGATGGAGTAGACCTGAAATCTATCAAGTGGTCTCAGCACTGAGAGTGAGAGTATGGCAATTTTTCACAGGCTGATTCATTGAGAATGGTTGCACCATTAATATCATGTTCATATCGGTCAGTTCGGTCGCAGTATTGATGTTGGTGACAATGATCTATCATCGGAGGTTAGCTGTTACCTTTCAGGCTATTGTTTGTACCAGTCAATGTTTATAGTCATCGTGGTTGAACAATTATAATTACCTCTGTTTTTGACCAGAATTCATTCCTAAAAAGTGTTTGAAAACCGATTTTGTTGAGTACCGAATCATTTTTTTTCCATAAGAAATAATGTAAAAGCAAATAATCCGTTCTCAAGCGCCAAATAAACTGTAAACTATTACTAAAATGAAATATGATAATGTAAAAATGTTTACCTAAACAATAGATATGATATATATGATAAGAAAAACACAATAGAATTACTTAGAAGAAAAACATAATTATTCCTGCATGAAAAAACCTTACGTGTTAGTAGCAGTGTGATGGTATACATAAGCAAGAGCAGAAACACGTGTATGATTACTCTCGGGCGCGCTCGGGTTTACTCGGATCGCCATGCATGCATTCATCACATGCTTGGTGGTTTGTCGAGTACCGAAATTGTGGTTGAGAACGGAGACAATTTCAGCTCGAATTTTCTGGTCGAAAACCAATTTGTACGGAGATGTTCGAAAACTGAGGTATGACTGTACACCGATCCAGATGTGGTGTCGTTGCCATGCAAACTTTCGAGTTTGTGTGTTTTTACACTAAATGCTTGTGTTTTTGCGAGTCAACTTTTATGTCAAAATGTGTTTATGTCGAAGTACGGGTTCTATGACTGTAGCTTATTAAAAGAAAGTACAAGTCACTTAGCACGTTGGGATTTATTTTGTGCTATCATTTAAAACTTGAAAAATGTAATAAAGAAATTTGCAAAAAAATCTGTCTTGAAAGTTTAAAGTTAATTTATACTTCCACTGTATAGAAATTTTCAGGAGTGGTGGTAGCCATCATTCATTTGAAAATTATGACGTAAACTGGTGGATTTCTTGAATTTTCATAAGCGTTTCTACCCAAGCATCAAATGAAGTGATTTTACTAATTCCACGAAGCGCTTATTGCACATTCATTACTAAATCCTTCTGGCATTTTTCGTGAACATTGAAATGAGCTGAACTTCCAAAAAGAGTTAGCCTTTCCTTTAAATTTCAGGTGGATTTAATTTCACAAATTTTGCTTCTTTTATACTAAATTTAATCTTTACGAAATTACCCTTAGAGTTTTTGTGATAAATTAATCTCCAGTTAAATTGAACAAACTTACATCAATCAATTGGATGAGTCGATGCTAAATTTTGCTCCAATATTCTTTTGTTAAACCAAGAAATCTAGACATTCACTAAGAAAGGCTTAAAGTTTGTATAATTCAATTAAAGAAATTTGTTACAGATTTATTAACTGCAAATCTATTGCGATTAGCTTCAGAAACTGTGGCGTTTTCTTCTGCTTCAAATGGTAATTTTTCTTCAGAATCATCAAAGCGGCAAAAAAGGAAAGAAAGTACGTGACTTTTTCCACATTTTCCGTAAAACCAGTTGGTAAACACACGCGTCGCGTTACTTGATGATATTTGTGTTTTATTTCTGTGTATAATTAATAGATAGAAGCGTCTAGTATTTCAGCTTCGTAGCTTACCTGTCTACCTGGCAGTAATTAGTAATTACAAATGGGCAAAATAATTAATATCATATTTTACCATTTCCATTTGATATCTCTGATAGTGGTGTTGCTAAATATGTTTTTTGAAATCGATACAAGAAGTAAATAGGGTATGTTTGTTTGCATGCGTATCTGCTAACATGATATCTGACAGTATCTGTAAAACTAATTGGTAAACACATGTTTCTCATGTTCTTACTATGTATGTTGGGGATACGTAGGATGAAATCTCATAACTACTCTGTCACGTTGAACTGGTACCTTGGGCGGCAAAGCATGGGAGGTGGTAATCAGGGCCTATTTCAGGGGGGGAAGTGGGGTACTTCCCCGGGGCCTCACCCTCCAGGGGGGCCTCGCGCGAAGGTAACATTTTTTTTGCTTTATGCGAATGTACTGCCTCCTCTCTCTCTCTCTCTTGCCGTACGTGCGCCGTTTGCCAGTATTGACAAGTATTAAGGACTGATCTTGAGAATAAAGCAATTTTTCTTTCAATTGCTCTTTCCTTTAACAACTGTATAACTCCATATTATCTCTTCGAAAATGCTTCTCCGGTGTTCTAGCAGCTCAAAAATTTTCTGGGCTCCAACCATGGTGGCGCCCGACCCCCCCCCCCAAGGGGCCTCACGCGCCCCACCTCCCCAGGCCTCGCTTAGGCTGAAATAGGCCCTGGGTGTAATCCCAGGTCTCACGTTCAAGTCCCGACGGGTTCACAGTTTTCAGGGTCTCCCTTCTTTCTCCGATGCAATGGGTAATAATTTTTGTGAAATAACATGCAATGGTTTGTGAAAATTCTGTGAATCGCAGTCATAATCTAATTAATCTCATGCATATTTTTTGGCATTGATAGAAGAAATAAGTAGGGTAAGATTAATGCCTGCGAATTATTTAATGAATAGCGAAAATTAAATTTTGTGAGAAAAATTGCAAAGTCTTGCACATTGAGAATTCCAAAGCTATGCTACTATGTAAATAACAGTCGAGTAAATTTAAGATTTAAATGTAGAGCTAAACGAAAATGTAAAATTAAAGGCTAAGAACTCATATAAAGATTATGTTTTAAAATACCTATTATAGCTTTTTACAACACTGTATAATGTAATATAATTACAAGGGAACTACAATGTGTGGTTATTGTAAAGTTAAATTTCTGTAGGTATGTTACTTTACTAACATCGCATTACCTGTTTTACTAACATCTTTATTGTTGTAAGCTGTATATTTTTATACGAAATAAACTCATAATAATAACAATAATAATATTCGTTTGCATGTGAACAGAGTATGTGGGAAAAAAGCTCTAGGCAGGCATGGTTTAATCGTGCCAGAATATTGTTATTTTTAAATTTGCTGACAATTAACAATATCGTTAGTTAGATTGTGACTGAATGCCACAAACCGTTGCCGTTTATTTCACTTGTGGGTAGTGGTGGAAGGAACTGCTGGAAAATTGTGAACCAGTTGACGTGAATCGTGTAAAATCGTGAATCCGAGACCCTGGGTTGACACCTCCCATGTTGTGCCACCCGAACTTCCAATTTAACATGACAGAGCAGGCCTGAGATTTCCTCCTTACAATCCAACAGCGCCACCTGTACAAGTACCCATACATGTACTAGCAGGAAACTTGTGGTATCAAGTTTTTCAAATTAGCTGGCAATTAACTATATCATTAATTAGATTATTGATTATAGTTTATTTTAATACAACATGTTTCCCAGTTTCATTTCACATTTCTGCTTAGGCCACAGCGTGACAACTGTCAAATCAGATTTTTTTCTATGTTTTTGGCTCACTTAGTGTAGAGAACCAGATCCTTGTAAATAATTCAACATAACTTGATTAAGTTTTGCAGTGAAAATGTTGAATTTGCTGTACCTTGTATATTAATCCATTATGGGAATTAAGTAAGCATCTTGTGATACAGGGAGTCCCAAAAGTCACTGTACGATTTATGTTTTCGATATCTTTTTAACAAACAAAGCAAAATGGTTGAAAATTGATACAATGAACTAAAACATCCAGCAATTAGTCTATTAGTCGAATTAGACAAAAGTCTGGAAAGAACTACTGCACTAGTTAGCTTTGCTTCAGAAACTAATCTAATGGCAAGCCACACATCTTACATTGAGAAATTTTTGTCACAGCTCATGAGTGGTTAGGAAGGGCTGCACCTTGCTGAAAAATGACATTGTTAATAGTGAGAGAATAATGTGGCTCGTATGCTGTTCTGAATTTCCATTGAACTTCAGTTAACGATTGTAGGACCTTTTACCAGACTGACTGCACCTCATTTCTAATGTTACAGTGATCGTCATAGCAACAGATTTCCAGTCAAAAATTAGGAAAAAATAATTGCCAAAAATCCCTTTCGATTCAGAACTTGCTGAGTTTGGAGAAAAATTTAAAAAGAAATTTGAAAATCAAAGTGACGTGCAGTGACTTTTGAGACACCCTGTATCTAAGTACGCTACAATTGTATTGAAATCATGGTCATTACATTTTGAACTCTGTTACCTCTGAAGGAACAATTAATTTACAAAGAATTTATGTCCGAAGTATTATTTTATTTTGTTCGAATTTTGGTAATGAGGGCGTGTGAATGATGCCGTTAGTTGTTGACCTTAACAGGCCTTATATAGCCTTATGTAGGCCTTTAAGGATTTCACGGGCCCAAGGCTGTCAACAAATGAAAGGCCTTATGTCCTCAACATATATGCCCTCCAAACAAACTTGGAGCCCTTCATATTGGTAGCGGCATTAGTAAAAGAGAAAACTCACATCATCATGTAGCGCGAGTTTTCCACTTTCTAAAAAGCTATAAGTTTCTCTCCAAAACCTCAACCAAGTGCCACTAAAACGGTTTTCTTTACGGTGTTTGTCCAGATATGACAGGCGAAAAATCTGAAAAACACTCATTTTTGCTCACCCTCGAACACCAGGTATAAAAAACGTCTCGTCTCAAGCACTGGGGTGGGGAGAGGGGAGTTCGAAAGAAATTTATAGCTCTTTGAAAAGAGACAACCGCCCTACACGACAAAGTTTGTCTCTTTTACAAATGCCTCTACCAAGTGAATGATTACAAGTTAATTTGAGGGACATTTTTTCTGGACGCCCCTGTGTATTTGTGAACTGCTGAATTTAATGTGCTTCTCTAAGGTGCTAAAATTCGGTTTTAATAATTTTGGTATCCTGTTAAAAATAGTATTATCTTACTTTAACTGGTCATCGTTCTTAGAACTCCGAGGACCGATCAAAATTCAGGACCCCAAAGCTATTTATAGCCATCCCTGGATTAACCGTTAAAAGACATTAAGCAAAATAAGCATGTTTTTAGGATCTAGGGGAAAGACGGGTTCCACAGAGTTTCTCAAGTCGAATAATTACCCAAAAGTAAATAATATCTGTATGTGTGGCCGTTTCTGCGTTTGTTTACAATATGGCGGTCAGATGGGCATCGAGATTCTGGCTATTGAAGAACCTGCGCTGTTCACTGCCCATGTGATAACAATGTATTATGAAAACGAGAAGATACGGAAAAAAGGATAGAGTCATCTCTGTATGTATATATATATATATGTAATATCACTTTTTCATGCAATGTAAAGCTGGTGCCTTAGCATTTACTGTGAATAATTCTTATACTGCAAGTTTTTTTCATTTCAAAAGAAAAATGTCGTTTTACAGTTTAGTATTGTTTTTATTCTGAGTGACATTGTATATGGGGTGCCATAATCGTTTCAGGCCTTGGGGCTCTTGAGGTCTTAATACCGTTCTGTACATAGCCACATTAGCCTAATGGTTAATGGCTAAGCTTAATTTGTGCCAAGCGAATTGTTTAAATTAAATCTCAAAGAAAAACAACCATTTAAAACAAGCACAAATCCAAATGCAGGGCTTAATAAACTTTATTGATGCTGTAACAGTTTATTCCTTCACACCTTTGTACAACATTACAATGCAGAATATTCCGCGAGTCAATCAAAAGTTGCAGAGTTTGTAGAATTTCACCCGACAGTAAAATTATCCTACCAAATGCGTGACCGTGAACGGACACGGACGAACCTACGGCAACGAATATGGACATCTTTGGTGACTGAATAATACTGAAACATTTATCGACTAGACGATGCTAAATTAGAATTAGAATAACAATTATAATCAATGAGCGCAAACTGAGGTCACTTTTATATGCACAATCAGAGAAGTTAATACAGTAAATGAAATGGCAAGAATTAACAAGACAAGAACTATATACTCACACTGGCAAAGCTTTGAAAGCTCATTCGCCATGCATAAATCAGTTACATTGGATGCTGCTATTCCTAATTATTCAAATTCTGCAAGAGGATTTTTTACCTCTCAACAATATCTTTTTTACAATTCTCGTTGTGCTATTGAGTTAAACGTAAAAATTAGTTTTTACGTTTTGACCTGCTGGATCTACTGCCTATTGGACATATTACTAAATAAAATTAGAAAGTAGCAGAGTAGGTAAACAACTATGGCTTTTTCTAGCAGAGAAGCCGCTATCTTGATCAGATAAAAGGGTATTGCTTCTTCAGTTTTGTTAGGACGTATTGTGTTGCTCTTACAAAGTGTGTTTCATTCTTTTTTGAGGATATCCCCTCCTGACCACACACAAAAGGGGTGTTCGTAATCTACCACTGCTTGTCTTTTCTTCCATCTTACTAAAATGACTTCTGTTCTTACATCATCTTCCCACAAGCAATGCATATACTGGATGAAATAAATGCTGAAACTACGGAAACTGGTATTAGCAGAATTAGGGGAAGGTATTAAAATGCACAGCTATATCTATTGCAGATTGAATTCTTAATGACAAAAATGGGCACAATTAACGAAAAATCCCACAAATCGAAGTCCAAAAGCGTCGGATTATCAGTTGGTGGGTCGATAATTTCAGACACCCTGTATAGTAATGTCAATGGACAATTTTTTGTACATTACTGGAATCATTCACTGCATTAGTTTTGGTCATGAGTGTTACAGCAGTGGCAGCTCATAGCTAAATTTACGGCGGGTGCTGTTTTAATACTGTGTAAAACGAAACAAGCACATGTAATTTTAATGTTGTATTGTACTTTTAAACAAAGAAACATACGAAAATGTATACATAAACTTGATAAAATCCTGAACGAAAAATATTGTTTGCTTACGACCAGCCGAACAGCCTAAATTGCCACAGTTTAAGAATATGTCGGTACTCGGTCTTTAGGCACGTGAAAACTGACAATAAACTGTGTGAGCGATAGTGCTTTCTCTACCTAGTAGCAGCGCTAGCAGTGCAGTATCCTACAGCAGTACAGTACAGCAGCAAACATGGTCGCATGCACATAACAGCCAAACATACAACTGTGCTGGGCTGTGAAGCAAACAGTACTACCCTGGTTCCGTACAAGTATAAAGAAAGAACTAAAGAGAAAAGACTCATCATATTGAATATTATCGACAATATTGAGTGAAAATAGGGGGTGCTGCAGTTCCACAGTACCTATACACGAGCCAACACTGAGTGTTAGTATGAAAAGTTATTGCATTCATGTTATTCCCTGTATTTTCAGCAGAATGCTTCCCTCTGATAACTGATTTATGCAGCGAATTTAGTTGCGCGTGTGAAGCTAACAAATTTGCATCATCAACTGAATCACAGCTACAATTATCTTATAAAATTACAATAAATTATGTCACAAAATCACAAAAAACAAACAGCGTAAGATATTTGCATAAAATAAATTAAAACTATGAAAGCAGAACGAATATCTAACATGGCGACAATTTCTCAACTTTTCATCAATAAATAAGCAAAGCCTATACACTCCAACCTAGAAATTTTGATTTACAATTTAATTACACAATTACAGGGCAAGAATCTTTCTGTGTAGCACATTGATATTAAAATAGGCCTTTGAATCATTACTTTCCTGAATTCCATTCATAAATAATTAATATCGTATAAGCCATGGCAAGAGCATGGCACACCAATCACACGGTCCCAGTTTTTCTGAAAATGTCTCATTGCTTTCACTAAAATACAACGTAATTTTTGAAACTGCCTTCACAGTGGTACCTAAAATGGCGTTTGACATTGCCCCACAGTGGTAACATTTAAAATTTAATTACAGAGTTAAACGCTACCGGCGCTAACAAATACTGCAGTTATTATGATATACATACAAACTATTCTAAACCTATATAGACGAACCCGTATCGATCTTGTGGCATATCAGCATGACGTAGACCCGCTCCGGGGGGTCCTGTAAAAAGCTTGCAAACAAAATGGCAGAACCTCTAATAATACAGCTAACTTGTAGGCATAACTTACACTGGATATACTATGACAACTTTTGATAATTGTTATCACAAGTGGGACTGTAACGGTGGCTTTTTCATAAATCATACACAAACGTTTAGTTGCTAAAGTTCCCATCTGTGCAGTTACGTCCTTTGGCATAACATTGCATAGTTCTAATGATTGGGTGCCACGATGAATTTGAAACAATAAAAAAATAAAACATACTTACAATTGCAACTCCTAATTACATTTAGTACACCTGATCGTAACTCGTTATTACACTTAAGACATCTGAACATCAAATGATAATACCCAAACCTTTGGTCCATTTTATCAGTCTGCTGTTAGTTTGAGAACAGGAGGTAGTATTGTTCATGTAGCCTGTGCACAATGATAATAATTGAAAAAACACTGTAATCGCTCCCACTTACATTATGACACTACATAAGATTTACATTAGTTGTATGATTTTTGTCAAAGTACCTCTGTACTTGGTTGTAATTTCATATGTTTTTGACAAACAATTTTCTGTAACTTCTTCACATATGACACCATTCCATGACATGGAAACAGTTACAGCAACTATGATCTATCTATGTTTGATGCATGATTTAACAGACTATCTACACATACAGGAATTCGGATATAATATGCACCCACATTCACTAGCTACAAACTTAGTAATAGCAATGTATATAATTATATTAACTAATATTTATTGCAGAACCTAGAATCATTTTGACACAGGAGAGGTAGTTTGAGGCATTGGTACTAAAAGTACCAAGCAATTGAGGTAGGTTTGATAAAAGGTGAGGTAGATATTTGGAATGATGGCCGTTCACTGGCCCACTGCAGCCTTGCTGAGTTATCATACCATTTGTCTTACATATGAGCTGCCCTTGCAATATGAAGGAAAAAGGAGACCTTATCTTCGCATGGATGACCGCACATGTTGCATTTAAATGGATCCTGATAACCATGGTATCCCATGTGCATTGTGTACATGATGCAATTCTTGAATGAGATCTCACAATAGCTGCACACATATGCCTCCGGTGCATGATGATTTGTATTCATGCTGGGATTCTTCAAATCTGGTCTGCCGAGCCCCCATCTGTTGGATTGGTAAAGACTGGTGAAATCTGGATACGGTGCCTGACTTTTGCTGCCGGAGTCTCTGGCGTTATTACTGGTTGTCATTACTTTGGCATTGTAGTCTGATTCTTCTTGTTCCTGCAAACGCTCTCCGGGCTCCAGCTCTGATTTACTCAAAATGGAATCATCCTCCATCATATCCGTGTCGTTTCCAAACTGACCAGCACCGCACGAGTCTGAACTGTAGCCGTCTCCTGATTCTCCAGCTGGTGAAAATTGCTTCTGTAGCTTCATGCATATTCGATCTAGCTTGTAAGCTTTGCCCTTGCGCCTATTTCTTGGTGGCGACACTGAGGTACTCGAGGACTGCACCTGACTTTCTGACTGACTGGGAAGACTTGTTTCTACTTTGTCTTTTATGTATTCATCCTTTACAACCACATCTGCCTTTTGATTTGGTTGAACCATGCCACTTACTACTGGTTCTTGAATACTGCTTTCGGCATCAACATTACAGCTAAGGTCCAAGACTCTGGCCTTTTCCACACCATCAACATTTTTGTAAATGGAACCCGTGCCTTGCTGAGGTAGAGAAGAATTTTCTGTTGTTGTGGGACTTGTACTTGCCGATTTATTCCAACGGCAAATCTCACCTGGAGACAGTTGTCCTTCTTGTGCCATAATTGCAAGATGGTGAGATGATGGTGTGTGCTTGGTTTCGGCCATAATTGTTTCTGAAGAAATTCCATAGAGTTTACATAAATCTTGGTTCTCAGCTGCTGCATGCATGAGAACATGCCGATTTAGCAATTCCAGATGACTGGTAGTAAAATCACACAAAGCACATTTCATCATTCCGCTAGCACTAGAAACAGGTGGACTAGACAGCTCTCTTTGCTGACCAAGAGGTGGTCTATGAAGCAAAAAGCTCCCTAGGAGGTTAGGCGGTATTCCGTTCATGCTCGTGTGCATTGGAAAACCAAAGTGAGCAGGATGTGTCATGACACCATTAATTAATGGCGGGATCTCTGGAAGACCAAACATCTTCTTTTTCGGACCCCTTGGTCCTCTACGTCCAAGTAGGAAGTCTGGATTTTGTAGAACAAACATGTCACCTCCACTCAGAACCGTGGCTGGCTTGTGATTGTACTTCCGCAGGTGAAGCTTGAGGCTATGACAGTATTTGGTGGCATAGGTGCAGTCTTGACAGCGATACTGGTAGAAATTCGAGTGAGATTTCATGTGGCTGTTCAACATTGACTTGTTGACACATGAATAATTGCATTTGTTGCACTTAAATGGTTTGGAACCGAAGTGATTTCGCAAATGGTACTCAAGATGGTGCTTGTATTCTGTAACAAAATTGCATTTTGGGCATGACAGCATCTTGTCGGCCTTTATGTGAGTGCGAGAGTGATCCCAGAAGTCATTCTTGGATGTTGCTGCAAAATCGCACTGTTTGCAGCGGTATATCTTCTGCTTTGGTGGCGCATTGTTCGTGCGGGCAACCCGTGTCGACATAACTGTTTCTGGATGAAGGTCAGCATGGTATTCCCTGATGTGTTTCTTGAGTCTTGCTTCAGTGCGTGAAGTGTAATCACACAAAGAACACTTATGATCAAAGTGTGTGTTCATGTGCGAATTAAAATGAAAGCGGGACGTTCCGGAATAGCTGCACAGGTGGCACTGGTAAACCATGCCTGGCATGTCTTCTACCATACTTGGAATAAATTCTTCCTGTGCATCAAACTCCTGACTTGTAGTATTCTTCTTGGCAGTCTCTGCAGTTGCTTTCATGTTGGCAGCTTGCGCTTGTTTGAAGGCAAGTGCAAATTGTTTTTCCGGATCTAGATCTTTCATTTCCTCCTTTGCTGTAGTCTCTGTCTTGTTCTCTATTGCCGTTTTTTCTTGGACTAGCTGCCGCAACTCAGAAGTACTGTCTCTGCTATTTTCAACTTCCAGTGCAGGATAAGTTTTATTATTTTCTTCTACAGCTTCAATATCCATTTTGCTGGTTTCCTCTATAACACTTGACTTAGATGAATCTGGCTCTTCAACTGTTTGACTGCTGTAATCATTTGTTTTATTCACACAAGTCTCCATTTCATTTTCGTCATCCACTTTTCCGATATCCTCATCTTTTGCTATGATTGTGTCATCACTCATTGTGGAGGCTTGATCATCCCTCCCTGGTTCTTTGTTCGTTTCTTCTTTCACATCTGGCGGAGGCATACTTTTCTCTTGTTGCTCTTCGGTGATGTTGGTTTCATCATTCAGTTTGTTAACAGGTGGTGGAGGATAAACGCTTGGTGACAAGATGGGCAGGCTGTCAAAACCTGGAGGAGTTTTAACTGCACTACCACTACTGCTAACATTATTGCACATACTCATACTTGGAGACGACATCTTATCTGTTGCGCTGCTAGGCGTACTAACATTTAACAACATGGATGAGCTATTAACATCCATAATATTACTAGATATATCTGAGGTAGGTAGTGTAGGCACACCTGTAAAGCAGCCCATGAGAGTCTGGTTTTTCTGTGGAACCATGTGCTGCTGGGGAGGAAGTAATGGTGGTGGAAGTACATTTTTGTTACCCGAGTCATTTTGCGACAAATCCGACAAACCTAACAACTTTTGCTTTGGAGAAATTAACCCTGAGTTATTTGGAATGTGTTCGTCCTGCTGAGGCACCCGTATTACCTGAGCCTGTGGGACTTGAGGGTGCATCAACTCGCCCGGCATGTCATACATTGAGTTGTAATTGATGCCTCCTAAGAACCCTGCATGACCATTGCTAATATAATCTGGCTGTTGCTTACAGTTCATGCCATAACCTTGTAGATGGTCGCTAATGCTTGTCATGCTCCTATATGTGTCCTTGGGATTGGGGTAACTGTGAGCATACCCTGAGGTATATGGAGCAGCAAGCTTATCACCATTGTGCTCTACCCGCTTAGTCGCTTCGGTTAAAAAGTCCGGTTGCTCGATGCGACTCATAATATAGTTCCTAAATGAATTGATATCCGAATGCTCACTTCTCGGAATGTAGTGACGTGCGTAATCCATGTTGGGAAATCCACCTAACTCATTGGCTGCTGGCCTGTTCTGTGGATCAACTGCTTTCCCAAAGAGTGGAGCTTGTGTAGTGTATGGAGACACGTAGTCACTCATCGTGTACAGGCTGTTGAGGCTCATGCCATTAGAGTACGCACCTGCCTCGTGCTGACGCTCAAGACTCCTGTGTATGTTGGAGTTATCCATGTTACCACAAGCAGCAAAGATCAATGGCACTTGCCTCTCCTGCAAAAATACAGCAACTTACATAATGAAGAGAAAACTAATAACTATGTGTCAGAAATAAAAAAAATGCAATATACAATTTTGGTTTAAATTTTAGTCAGCAGTCAAGTAAAGATGGCACAGATTCTTTCACAAAAATTCTTCCCTTTCTCCCCCCCTCTCTCTCTCTCTCTCTCTCTCTCTCACTCACTCACTATCACCCTCCCTTTTATTTCTCTACCAACCCTTGTCTGTCTCTCTATCTCAGTCCCTTGTCCCTCGGTCCTTGTCTCCTCTTTATCTTTGTGTATGTGGGTGTGCGTGCGTACGTGTGGATACACACACATCAATATAAAGTTAGGCAAGGAAGCTGCCTAGCTGACTAACTGGATGACCAATCCTACATTCTGAACTTTGCAAAACTTATTTAAGTAGCAAAGGCTACTTATTGCAAAATTTCACCAGTGTTTTAATCATCCTGCCAGCCTAGTGCTGCCCCCTGTTGGCATTTTTACAGCTTGACTCAACAGAAATCGATTCGATATGTCTGACCAAAGAAAATTTGACTGTAAACAAACACAGGGCTAGAGGCTAAGAATCAATGGCTTCAGAAAAAACTGCAGCCTGTTTTTCTCATCTGGCTTCAGCCACCTTAAATCACGCCCAACTTTCTGCTTGCAATATGGCTTCGTTACAACAAGCGGTTTCTATACCAAGCTGGGGCGGAACGACTCTTGTATCTACGGGAAAACGAAACTGTGGAAACAGAGAAAGAATATTTGTCTAGAATCAAAATCAATTCGCATGTATTATTTAGGGGGTTCTCAACCTGGGTTTCTCAAATCTTTAGGGATTCACAGGACAGTTTATAGGGCTGGATGAGTACTTAAATCAGCATTCTGCAGAGAGAAAATTACTGTTAGAGACGTGTGTGCCACTGCAGTTTAGTTCATGACATCATATTCAAACAGAGGTCTGATTAGCCCTTATACACAGCATTGATTATATTTTTGTCTGTCTATGTATAAGCCTATTGATCATGTTTTGTCTGAAGTGCGATTCAATTTTGAATGTGGGTGGTAGTCAGTTAGCAAACATCAGTTCATAAGTATATTATCCTACAGGCTGCAGGGCCTATAAATACCTGCAACATTGTCTTTTAAAAATTCCTTTCTGTTGTCCTAAATATAGATAACGACGTCAATGTTTATAGTTATGTTTGACAAATTAAATGAAATACTTCAGCACGAAAACCTTAATATAGCCGCCTTAAGAAATAATGATCTGTTGAAGTTGTTATTATTCGGAAAAGATGAATTTAACTATGTTGCTAACTGTAAAATATTCCAATGTATACATGACTTTATATTAAGTACTAAACCCTTCCAGTAGTTTCTATCTTATATAAAATGCATCAGTCTTAAATAATCGTACATTAATACTTTCTAACCGTCATTTTCTACTAATGTCTAATGTATCCCTGTAGTAAAACTTGTCAGCTTGTGTATTTACAGTCTGTTCTTACTGTAAATGTTTTTGTAAATAGTGTATAAAGTCTGTTGTGGTGAGGATCCTAAATCATGTTGTGTTTAAACTAAACTAACGATGTCAATGTTTGAGTTCTGAACGGGGTGGTTAAAATTTGAACCATTTGAAATCCATTGCGATGCCATTGTGTATTTATTGGTAAATTGTGTAACGGGACACCCGTCATTGGTAAGATGATTCTGGAGTACTCAACGAAAAAATGCTCGAGAACACCCGTATTTTTCAAATAATAATTTTAGTAGGTGGCAGCAGAAGCGCTATAAGTATTTTTACTACAGCTTGTATACCGGCCGATGGGGGGGGGGGGGTGATCTTTGCATGACATGCATGATCTTTGTGAAGCCACTTTTTATTAATGATTCGAAAATCTTTAAAACTGAATTCGAATTCGATAATGGTGAAATTCGGTTTGATTCGAGTTCGAAAGTGACAAATTCGATTCGATTCAATTTCGCTTTCTAATAAAGAATGCTCGCTCCTACTACTAGAAGACCTGACAGGCGTATTGATACAATGCAAAGCAGTAAAGTAGTACATCGTGGAATGCACTGCATTTCCGCAAACACTCTCAAAAAAATGTTACACTGCTCATTGTTTATCTAGATAAAATCATCGCATCGTCTAAACCATAAATATTTTTGTCCCGAAGACGCTCCTGAAACGTCTCTGAACACAAACAGAAACACGCGTGTTGTGAATACATGTCAATTACTGAATGTGCGAGATGGGGGCGGGGGGAGGTAGAGAACGGATAGGTACGAGTGAAGCCACTCCTTGCAGATCACCCTCACTTGGAATAGAGATAATTCATATCAGCGAGATAGTGTGCCTTCTGAAAAAAATGTACACGTATTCATTATGAACGTGGCTTCTTTTAATCATGATAGCACAGACCTCTTCATGGCTTCGCTTTTATGTTTGACAAAAATTGGTCATTCAAACTGGGGTCTAACAAAAACATTATTAACGCCTGTAAAAGGAGTTTAGTAAATTTTGTGCATAAAAAGTTGAACTGTACGTGTTTTTCCGACGCGCACCTTTTTAGAGATTATATTATAAACGAAAATGGCGACTGCAGGAGTTTTGGCAGTAACAGTTTTAACACCGTCGAGTTTGAGATGGCGCGTTTATTTACGTAAAAGCAAAGTAACCAAGCGTTGTCTGTAAATATTTAGCGGTGCGCCATTTCTTGAGGAATGCAGCGCAATGATGGCGGCGCGCGTGCAGGGAAATTGCATGTTTGTTTGCATATGAATTCATCTACTACCACCATGAGGGTACAGGTCAGCATTGCTGCGATATCATACCAGACCAGACCTTATAGAAAGTGTTCTGGGAGGGGGGTGAATGCCTTGGTATCATCTGAACAATTTTCCTATAAATTATCACCAAAATACACGAGCAGGTAGTGCAGCTGTAACTGCGGTCTATTTTTTCAAATTAAATGAGGAAAGCCGTGATATCGCCTAGAGTCCTAGACATTCCGGTATTAAATCTGAGAGGGTCCTCTAAAGGACCAGAAACAGTGCAGATCAGGACAGGACAACCGGACAAGAGACAAACGGGAGGAGAGGAAAACATAGAAAAAGAGAGAAGAGAAGCTAAAAGGATCTAAAATTTTAAATCGCATAGCTTATTAGGCTTTGTACCTACTTACTTGTAAGGAAGGAGAGTAGAGAACAGAAAAAAGAGAAGAAAAGAAAGAAAAAATAGAAGAAAAGAGAAGAGGAGGGAAGGAGAGGAGAGGAGAGGAGAGAAGAGAAAGAAGGAGAAGGGAAGAAAGGAGAAGAGAGAGGAGAGAAGAGAAGACAAGTAAAGAAAAGAGGAGAAAAGGAGGAAAGGAGAGGAGAAAAGAGAAGACAAGAAAAAAGAGAAGTGAAGAAAAGAGAAGAGAAGAAAAGCGAGAGGAGAAGAGGGAAGTTAAAGGGTCTAAAGAGAATAAAATTTTAAATTGATTTGGCATTTTTAGTTTAAAACCTGGTATAGAACTTGCTGCTTTGAGCCTACTTACTTGTAAATATTCTAAGATCTAGTTGACTTCTCCATGCAGCGTGGCACACCACAACAACCCAGCATTCGGTTCTATCTGCTTTGTAGTAAATTTCCAGCAACGAGAACTTCTGGAAGTTTCAACAGACCACTTTCAAGCCTGCAAGAAAGAAAATCAGATTTGAAAGACGTGTTGATGACAGATTGCATTTATACACAGCACTGACACATTTCCTGTTTTTGTCGTACAACTTTCGTAGTCATATATAATTATGGCAGACAAGTTTTCGATTTATGATCGATTTAAATTGGACGTGTGTCACACCGCTGTGCTGTAAGTGTTTTTACTTTTACATAAACTAATATAGGTCCTAACAAAATGCTGTTATGTTGGTTGATTTGTAACATATGTATGCCAGACTCAGGATTCTCTCAAGAAATGTAATACTTGTACTTGTGCTGCCATCTACAGCAATAATTAGTAACAATACCGCCTACCCATAATTAATGGCTGCTTATCGGTTTCACTTAAGAATGACGTATCATACAACGGCTCAGAGATACAATAAAAAAGCCATATCGTACTGCCGTAATACCCGTACTAGTGCTGCCATCTACCCTAAAAATTAGTAACATTCCGGCCTAGCCATAATTAGTTACTGCTTACCGGTTTCACGTAAGAATGGCCCATCATATAACGGCTCAGAGATACAATAAGAAACCCATATGCTACTGCCGTAATACCCGTACTTGTGCTGCCATCTACTGCAAAAATTAGTAACATTTCCCCTACCCATAATTAGTTATTGCTTACCAGTTTCACTTAAAAATGACCTATCATATAACGGCTCAGAGATACAATAAAAAAGCTATATCTTACTGAACAGTAGTCACCACAGCGCGCGCGGAACAGCGGGATAGTATTTGTTTAGCTTAAGTGGGGTCGTTACCTGTCGTATAACCGCATCAATTATTAAAATAATAACAAATGCTGCGAATATTGCCTTCGAGAAATGTCTCTAGGGTCTAATCAATACGAAGTCCAGGCCAGTGATGGACCTGCCAGGAGAGAAGGGCTATTTTTTAAATGATACTAATTAAGCAAGATAGCTGACATTTGTAAACTAGGCTTAAGTGTCAAGGGTACGTAAGTATGATTCATGTAAGGGTCATGACCAAGATTTCAAAAGCAGGCTAGGCTGTCAAAATAGCCAGCAAATCAGTTAGGTCAGTCATTTGGGAAGTAAGTCATTTAGCAGACAGCTAAATGGCTATCTGAACTTTTTTGCTTCTTGTTCGTTTGTTACGTATTCATTCATTCTGACTCATTAATTAGTCAGTCGGTTAAGGAGTCGGTCATCTGCTGACCACAGAATGAGTCATATGTAGTATGTTCGCGCGGTTAATTCTTCGTTGTTACATGTATTTCGCCATTTGCTAGTTACTAATTACATGGGCTTGCGTCTCAGAAGCGCGTTGCGCAAAAATAGGTGTTGTACCTCTCATTTCAGAGTTGTACATTTGCGACGGAGTGCATATGTTCAAGAGTTTATGCGTAAGCACAGCGGTAAACTTAAAATTTAAATTTAAAACTTGCTGATTTTTGTATAGTAATGTATAACTTTTATAGTATTCTAGTAGTTTTACAGTATAGGATAGTGCTCATTAAATGTTTGTGGTGTTGGAAATTATGTTCGCTTGTGATGTCACCACTATTTGGGCTCATCCATTGTTAATTACGTTTGCTACCAATTATTTAATTAGCAGAAACGCTTTGGCATTATGTAAGCGTTAAATGTATACTTTTTACCGTACTTCAGAATGACGGAAGAGGTGAAAAATCACCCTGTTTTCCTTTAAGTTACTTATTGTTCCAAAGATCATGAACTATCAGAGCCTTCTTTGACACCCGCATCAGCATTGCCAGTATGAAAAATAACCTGCCTACGTCAGAATAATGAGCAAGTTAGGCAATAACTAATGAAAGTTCAGGCGCGTTTAATATTGCTTGTCACAGTATTGCTGACACATGGCTGTCTTACGTTAACATTCTCAGAGTTATTAGTTATGAGCAACTGTATGGGCACTAACACAAGCTCATGATATATGACCACACAAGCAAAAGTTCATTTGAAGCCAAAAGAACATATTAAGTAAGATTAAAGAAACCATTTAAATTAAGATGTGAAAGATTGTTGCTGTATGTGTGTTTGTTTGTTTGTTTATTTAACTTCAAATTTTATAGATCTACACCGTGTGTTAGTATACAAATGTAAAACAAAAAAAATTTGTACAAAAATTTCACCCAGCTACCAAGATGAGAATTGATTACGATATGAGGTGAAACTTATGAGGTCAATCCGTCTCAAATTGGCCAAGGCATGCCTTGCGACCATCTCAGATTTGCTTTCCACTTTTCGAAGTTGTTATTATTAATGAAATGTACAGAAAAGTAGCTTAATATAATTTACAAATTATTAACTAATTAAACTCGAAAAGGCCCATATTTGGTCATATATAAATATAGTGTGTTCATTGATTAAGATAAAAGATAATCATAAATTAAACTCCGCGATCGTACCTTTTCACGAGCAAAATTATAGCAAACAGAATTAAAATACATATATATATATATATATTAATTCTTTATTTGTCATAAAAACGGTTCCCTCATTATAATAAAATTGAGTTAGCCTCAGCGTAATGTTAAAATAACAACACTGTTCAAGACAAATGCGTCCAGTGCATACTAAAAAAACTAAAGTGCAAACTATATACAATATAATGAACATATTTACAAATACCATATTAAAATATTTTCACAAACAATTATAGGAAAGTACATTAAATTTTACATTACATAGTGCACACTATTTATACATTTAACATTACGAAACACGAAACTAACATAACACGTATTACATTACATAATTTTTTTTAAAAAATTTCATTTTTAATCATTATATGGAGTCAGGGGCGGGGGTATATGAACGTTGAGTCCGTGTAATTAGTATCAGATGCACAATGTGGAAGTTGAAACCTGTTATATTGATATTCTTTTAATTTCTTTTTAAAGTGGTGGAGAGATTCTATTTGTTTTATTTCACTGGGTAGTAAGTTCCATAAATGTATGGCCTGTTTTGATATAGAGTTATTTCCAAATTTATTGTTTACTGTAATTTGCTTTAAATTGTATGTTCTAGTGTTCAATGTGGTATCAGGAATAAATGCTAAGGGATTGTTTATAAATGGAATGCTCAGTTTATTTATATATTTATAAAGAAATATCAGTGTTTTGTAATCTCGATAGGCTTCTAATATTGGTATTTTTGTGGACGTTCTTAAGCTTGTTGCAGAAGCAGCATGTTGTTTAGCAGTTTTGTTAGAGTAGCCATGAATTAATCTAAGTGCGTAGTTTTGCATCGTATTTAGTTTTCTAAAGTTTTCATATTTAACGTTTTGAAGTAAAGTGCAACCATATAGATAATGTGGTAATATTAGACTTTTGTAGATGAGAATTTTTGTTTTCTTGGTTAGATGGCCTCTGGTTTGGCGTAAGAATGTCGTGCTTAATGCCATCTTGTTGTGTATTTGATGAAACTGTTCATCCCAAGTGAGTTTATTGAACATATCCAAAAAGGCAATTAAGCAACAGTAAAAATCTGTTATCTAGGCCTGCTATATTAGTGACTACGTATTTTATAGAACTGCAGCTAAACTGTTTAAAGGAAAAGGCCAGGGCAACTGAAATCAAGGCAAAAGAATAACAGAATAGACAGCTACCATCTTGGCTGTTGGCGCGCCATGTGGAACGTCCAATTAAGCCCCGAAACCTGACAAAGCATAGCAATTCAGAGAACAGTTTTTCATTCTTCTGAGTTCGGTTCACTTGCTGACGTTCTAATTTTGTTTTCATTCAACCCAGAAAAACCTCGATTACGTTTCACGAAAGTCTGGGAATTTCAGCTGCTAAGTGCCACGCACTGGCAAAAGAAGTAAACATTAGAGGAGAGTTAAGTTTTAAATTTGGCAGCTTAGACTGACACTGCAACTGACAAATTTTGCCAATAACGATATTTTATCAACTCCCATGACTTGAGTAAGTGTCCAAGAGTTTCAATTATAAGGCCCTCATTAACATGTTCACTGAATATGGCTTCTTCCAGAAGGTGTCGCATTAGCAAGCCGTGCTGATCTCAAAAATGGCTTCCCGACTAATCAAGAGCCGAGAAAACCTCCTTCCTAACAAAACCTTCTCCGATGGCTAGAGTTAGAGTAATAAGATTACTTCACGTGACTAATCTGAGTAAATAATGGGTGATGGGAAAGAGTGGAAACCTTAGAAAAAAATCCATCATCATGCAACAAAGCTTGCTTGAGCTAATGAAAGCAGGAAATGCAGCCGTTTTTGAATAATCTGCACAGGGGAAGAACCGCTTCTCTGAAGAGTGGAAACCACCCCTTTTCACTCTGCCACCTGACAAGATCACGAACACGCTTGCCCAAATAAGGCATGTAATGATTCAGCATTGGAGCACGTTCAGTGATTGAAAGTACCTGTTCTTTTGCTGGCGCGTTTATTGTGCGACCCAGAATGTAAACATTTTACCTGTGCTGCCTATGCGAATGATCTAATCGCCAGGTATAAAGGTGACGAATCTCAGAAAACATTAATAACGTCAAACAGATTGGAGTGCGCAAAGGTGTAAAATCAACACAGGTAACACTTATCCAGCTAATTTTACGTGACAATGGGTTGCAGCGTGCTCATGTTTGAAACCAATTTCCCTCACATAATTAGCTCCGTGCGCGAGGTTTCGCGGAAACGACGCATGCGCACATGCAATGCACAGTTTCAGTGGAACGAGAATTGTTTTAGAGATGTCTTTATCACATTCGACTAATCGTGAAATAACAATTGCAGATGTTCCTTTTTTCTAAATGTATTTTTGGCATGGTCTCTCTGTCTGTTTATTTGTCTGTCTGGCTGGCTGTATAAAGTTTTAAGTTCAAGGGTTGCTACTGATATGCAAACTACGCACGGTTACTACCCTCAAATGGAAAATGTTATTTTTTCAAAAAGTCCTATATATCGTAAGAAGTGTGTAAGATTGACGCACTTGTATTAAGATAATTTACCAGTTGGTGTTCTTTGCATTTGACCTTGGACAGTATTTCGAGGTCAAGGTCGAAGATCAAATCCCCCATATTACATGAAAGTACTGGTGGTTCCTAGTAAGGCAGATTTACTGCACGTTCTATGCAACTAACTACATATATCCTTTTAAGAAGTTGTCAACAAACGAGCCTTTGCAGCAGAAGAAGAGAAGGAGGACAAGAAACGGAAAAGAAAAAGTCAAAAGGTATAGAAAAGCAGTAGACGAAGACAAAAATGTAGAGAAGACTAGAATAGTCAAAATCTTTGAGTAGAGGAATACAGGTTAATTTGCATCATGGTGACTAGCAAAAAGTGGTGAAAAATCACCACTTCATAAAAATACTGAATGTCTTCTGCTCAGTAACGTTAGCATGGACACAGCTTTTAAACGCGAGAAATGCGAGAATACTTTTTAACCAGAGTCCTAATCCTAGCTCCTAATCGAGGTCCTAATCCTAGATCCTAATCTATGCAGGCCCAAGTAGGCCAAGAAGAAAAGTGAAATATGTGTGATATGATTTGGTACCATGGTAATGAACAAGGGTTTAAGACGCCAGAATACTTTTTAATCAGATCCTAATCCTACAACCTAATTTATACGTAGGCCAAGAAGCCAAGTGAAATATGCGTGATGTGATTTGATTCTAGCAGATTGACGCTTTCTACAATGCAGATAAGTCAAATTGTTACGCATTGGAAACACAATGGGGACCAACATACAAATATATTTTTAGTCTAGCACCATATCAAACAATGGTGGTGATGATGACGACAACGTCAACAATGATGATGGTGGTGGGGATTCATATCACATGGCGTGTATAAATCATCCAATGACATTACGCCGTCCACTTCATGTTGAAGTATCTTTCGAAGTGAGAGATTTTCAACTGAGCTCTTTTTGTGTGAAATCCGTCCAAGTGAGAACTGAGCAATCTAACCTCCCCTCGACTTCTTTCATTGTTGAACTGATTCATGGACAGCTTTACTAACTGGACTGCTTACTTGTAATCTCAGTACATGACCCGCCCAGTTGTCTTCTGCGTTTTTCTTTCTCGTCCATGATTTTCTTCCATATTTTTCTTCCTAGACTTTTCCCTACAAATCTTTTGGCCATTTCATTTACAATGAAGATCTGTATAGACGTCGTTGAAAGGCACCAATGATTGTTTACTTTCAAGGTCCACAATTCCGATATTGTATAGAAAAATGGAAGATATGTGAATGTTGAAGATCTAACGTTTACAGCCTATTGAAGATATTTTTATTTTTTGAGAAAGGAGGAGGTAGATTGTCCACATGGATGGATTTCACACAAAAAGACCTCAATGGAACATCTCTAATTTTGAAAGATACTTTATCATGGAGGTAGCAAGCAAAATAACGCATCGTTTGGCGACAGAAAGTGGTCGGTCTAACATCATTAGATATTTCACACGCATAGCACCTGTATCTGTCTACGGTCTGTATTAGAATAATAAGTCTTGCTACACAATACTGAGGGTAAAATTATTATACTGGTTGACAAACTGTTGCTAAATGATCTATTCCTATACCTTCATTATTATTCTAAATGAAACACGAAAATATAATAATCATTTCTAGTTTATTAATCTGTTAGAAATGCTGGCGATACAGGTTTATTACATAAACCCTAAGCGAAAACAGGTCATCCGCTTTTCAAGTAGCAAATTTACTCATTTAAAGGTTGTAAACTCGATTGTCAAGGCAAAAATTTCAACCATTCGAGTTTTTTCATTGCACGGATACAAATGGGATTAATCGACTGCTACTAACATAATACAAGGTAATGTAATTGAGGACGTAATGTAATGGGAATAAAACGTGAAATTACGTTTACATCACAGTAAAATTCAAAAACACGCAAAAAACAACAATGTTCCTAAATCAGCCCATAGCAGTAATGTATCTGGCGGCGCAAAAAATGTGCCAAATTTTAGATCACGATATTATAAGAAGAAAGTAACAAAATCGCTTGAAAATTACTGCATTGATGTTACGGGCGTTTGTGCAAGAACAAAAAAATTCAAGTCATTCTCTTATAGTTTTTCAAAGAAACGGAAGTTTTAAATAAACAAGCCAAAAAAATAATAAATGCCCGAAAAAACGTTGTGTCACATTGTTAAAATTCACAATAAGTGCTCTATGTGTCCACCATTTTCACTGTATATGGACGATGGCATTTCTTCCGACAGTTGACACAGTTTTTCACTTCTTTAAGGGGTATTTGGTGCCAGAACTCAACAATTTTTACCACTAGTTCCACTGCATCAAATGGCTCTGTGCTATCATTGTACACATTTGCTTTTAAGGGGAATTCCAGATACCTAATCCAAAGGATTAAGTCCCATTTTTTCTAGGCAATAAATATTTATCGGAGCTTTTTATTTTTTCTGGTGAAGACCATGATACACACTAGTTGATTCCTTCGTTATTTTGCTTCATGTATTAAGTGTTTTATACATCAATGTGGCTATTTTCCTGTTGATGATTAGCCGACAATGTCCTGGCATTTAAATTTTTAACAAGTAAAAGCTTTTTACCCTTAATTTAAAAATACCAAAACCTCGAAGTTCTAGCGTTTACAGCCAAAGCTTAATATATTACAATATCTTGCTGTGAAATTTCAACTTTCTTCTAATATAATTGTAGTCCTAACTGTTGGCAAATTCTTTGAGCCACAAGATATGTACAGTGAGCATAATATATTAGAACCCTTTTAGCTGAACTTTTACACAAAGTAGTTCAAGTTACATACGTGTACAAAATTCATCATGCACGTGTTAACAGATGATCAATAATTCTACAATCCGATCATTGCAAATCCACATGCAAACTTATTAGTTTTTATTTCGTGACCGATTAACATTGAATTTAAAGAAAAGTACTATCTAAATTTGTTAGAACATTTTCAAAATAAAGTCTATTGAATTTAGTTTACCATTTGGCGAGCCAGTCTTTCCAGCAAAGGATGATAATAACAATCAGCTGCTATGTCATTCACTATGACTCAGCCTATTATGTGCAACAAAACAGTAGCTCAATCAATCCATTCGCACAATACACATCCGCAGCTTTTGTCTAACACTTTCCTTACGAACTGACCAACAATACTGACCACACTGACCACAGCTGTCCGTTCTCTTACTACGATATTCCTCCCAGTTGTTTATGCAACAAATTTAGAACGTGAAAGACGCGGCGAAAATTTGGGTCATGCATATTTAGAGGCGCTGGGCGACAGAGCGCACGAGAGTCATATGGTCAGTAGTGACCAGCGCTGACCAACCCTTCCTCTTGGGGTGTTTATGCAAAGGGTTAAAAGCGGTAACTTGAGACTTGCGCTCCGCAGTTGGTTTTGCTCAAGGAGAGCTAAATAAGCAAACTATGCCGGCCAAAGAAAGAGCTAAGACTCGAGAAGGATGGAGATAAAAATAAATTCCTCCCATCCGGTGTTGATTAGTGTTGTAATTAGAAGAACTAATCAGTCATGCGTGTTGAGGTTCATTATGCATTTATAGTACGACTTTGATCGCCTAATAAAAGTACCATACAAAAATCATTGTTGTATCGTGTTATAAGTCTAATACCAACGGTAAGAGCACCCTTATATACCTATATATTAATTTCGATGGTATAGGGGGTTGTTGTGAAATTCGAGCCTACAGCTCCAATGACAGCACCGTCTTCGACTATCAGTCTATCAAACGAAAGGTCTCGATCCAGTGTCGTCTCATTAGTGGATTATTTTTCGAATCGTGGCCACCAGGAGGAATGGGGGAGGGGACGAAAATTTTATACCAGCACTAAATTTCGAAAAAGCTTATGATAATAGTAAAATTTTCTGTAGGCCTAATTTAACAAAAAACTTCGTCTAATCCACTTCTATAGTTCAGGCAAAATTTACAAATCCTGTAGCTTAAAACACCCAATAAAATGCAAATAAGAAAAGTTACAATTCAGCACTGCCTGTCGCCATCTTTGCTCTTCAAAATGGCGTCCAACCATTGTGTATGATCTCAAAAGTTAGATTAAACCATTCTGGATTTCACTACTGTCAAAGTTAAAGCTGCGTAATTTATGCGTTGAATGTAATGACGTCATATATATGACACCAAGCACGACTAATAGTAAAAACAACATAATTTATGCGTGTAAGTTGATGACGTCACGGTTATACAAAAAGCCAGATAAGGTTACTAGATGTTTTAAAGTCGATCCGACCAAAAACCAACTACAGAAGCATTCCCTAGTTCCTAGAAACGGTAAACTTGTGCAAGAAACGGAGAAGAAAAAGTTCGATGGTTGCAAAATGTTTCCAACTGTAAAAACTAAAACTTATTAAATTTTATTGCTGACGAAACTAAAACTCGAGATTTTTGTCACGTGACCAATCAATAATTTATGTGTCATAATATCACAATTAATTTTTTTGTTATGTACACAGTAGCTTTTAGTAGACCATGCGCGCATTCGAAAACGCGCATAAAACGATCACGTGACAAAACTTTGCATTGTGATTTGTCAGGCTGTACACAGTCATAGGTAAAGTTATTATATTTTGACTACATGCATTATGCATTAAAATACGTCACAAGGAATCCAAACAATTTTAACTAAGTACCCAGTTAAAATGAACAGATTATGTTCTCGACTTATTTAACTTTTTACCACCATAATTTTAATGGCTAAATTCACTTACGTTGACGGACACACCTCAGTACAGCGCTAAAATGGAGTCTTTATTCCCTTCACTCTTATTACTACAACGCAGCACACGCGAAACGAGTTAGTCAGTTCTTCGGCCAATAACGTGACCTCTGGCCCGAAAACAACACATGGCAAAACTGACCAGTAACTGACCACGCACGGAAAATAACATTCGAGTATTTTTAGACGCCGTGATTTGAATCCGAGCATCTCGGAGCAGCTGTAAACGTCTCGTGAAAAGTTCCGGCAAAAATAAATTCACGTCAGCGCTGGGGGTCATGTTTTTGCTTACAAAACTAACTGTACATTTTTTTACTGGCTTCAGCGTGGTCCAAGCCGCGGCTTTGCTGGATGAAGTTTTTTCTGGGAAAATCTGGGAGAATCGGAACGCTTGCCCAAATGGAGGTCAAACCAACGCGCACTGTAATTAGAAAATGAAGCCTGGCGCGTCAGTTATATAAAATTAACACAACTTTTTGTTCTAAATGAAAATTTTTATTAGAAGATCACAAAAAGTTAACGTTAATTTTATAAAGAAAAACCGAAAAATCGTTTCTCAACTGGGACTCGAACTCACGCCTTGGGTTACAGCAAAAATGTCCATTATTAACGCACAAAGAAACTTTAATTTTCACGCTTAAATGTTTGTTTATATGAGCTAGAAAGGTAGGTTTGATTCGACAAATTTTTTGAATTTTTTACCTGACAGATTATTTCCTGCAGCATAAAAACCATAATCAGTTTATTATGCACGATAAACCATCAGTGAAAACTTTAATTGAATATCGTCGATTTTTCACCACCAAGGAGACTATTCGAACTATACGTTAACGACCCTATAACTGTAATTTTACAGAAAATTTACCTCTTTTGTCAATAGCCCTAAACTAAATCGATTCTACTAAAATAGAAAAATCGAACGCAAAGGGAAACAGTTTATGAAACACATTACGTACAACTAGGAAATGCCTGTAATCAAGACAAGAATATATAGCTTAAAAATTCGTCTCGAAACTTTTGCATAACTTACATGCTGTCTTACTGCGTACAGAACTTGCGTTAGCAGTAACGTTGTATAAAACTTGAAAATTTAAATTAAAGAGAGAGAGAGAGAGAGAGAGAGAGAGAGAGAGAGAGAGAGAGAGAGAGAAGAGAGAGAAAGAGAAATATATATATATATATATATATATATATATATAGAGAGAGAGAGAGAGAGAGAGAGAGAGAGAGAGACACAGAGAGAAAGAAAGAAAGAGAAAGAGACAGACGGAGAGAGGGGGAGAGAAAGAGACAGAAAGAGAGGAGAGAGAAAGGAAGAAAGAAAGAGAGAGAGAGAGAGGAGAGAGAGAGAGAGAGAGAGAGGATGGAGAGAGAGGAGAGAGAGAGAGAGAGAGAGAGAGAGAGAGAGAGAGAGAGAGAGAGAGAGAGAGAGAGAGAGAGAATTATAACCATTCAAGCGTCTCTAACCACATAATAACTACTATGGCTCGTATATTATCTTTCAAATGACTGTCTGGGAAAAAGTGAATCAGTGGACGCACTCGTCCCATAATGGAGATGAATTACAACAATTTCAAGTACGCAGCTCAGCACTCTGACGTCAGCAACAATTCAACAAGTCTTTTTATTGCTTGCCACTTTGCTATGCGTCATAGATATAGAGTTGCAGGACACTTTTCGTTTTATTATTTGCTACTTTGCCAGGCATCATAGATATTAAAAATTGGCGCAAAAATGTGGCGAAGTTTTGATTACCATCTTATAGGAAGAAAATAACGGAATCGCTTGAAAATCACCACACTGGTTTTACATAAACCGAGATCCTATAAGCTTTTTAGAAAAGACTGTAACATTGAATTATATATATCAAGTATATTGCCCAAAAGCCACAGAAATGCATTAGCTAAATTTAGATGTGGGGTTGCTCCCATTATGTTAGAAATTGGAGGATAAACTAATGTCCAAAAAGATCAAAGACTGCGTCATTTTTGTGATCAGTTAGCGGTCGAGTCTGAAAAGCATGTTTTACTGCATTGTCACCTTTATGATGATATTCGCATTTTGCTATTCCAGTGTCTACGCGCACAAATCAACAATTTTAATGTGTTCAACGATAATGATAAATTATGCCAGATACTGTCAGGTGATATTTGTTTAATAGAATGTGTCAAAACCTGCCACTTAGTGCTGGAAAGAAGAAAGTTTTTAACAAGTGTAATGATATGTTATAATGCTTGTTTAATGACTGTTTTAATTTATATGTAAAATGATTGTTTTTAATGATTTTTAAGGTGTCTCATAACTCTGTCGATAGAATGGCTTTATGTTACTGTAACTGAGCGTTATTTTGTGTTTTAAATTGTTGTAAAATGAAAGGTGACACTATAATAAACTAATTGTGCTACTACTATACTACTATATATACGTTTACATATAAACTTTAAAAATTTTATGTCATTCTCTCACACTTTTCCAAAGACAAAGAAGTCCTAAAACAACAAGTCAAAAATGCGAAAAAACGTTGTGTCTCTATTGTTAAAATTTACAACAAGTTCCCTACGTGTTCACCGTTTTAACTGCAAACTAGAAAAAGGTATTTCTTCCAACGGCTGACTTTAAGGAGTATTTGGTCCCAGCACTTAACAGTTTTTGACCTTGGGTCGTCTACTTAAAAACGGCTCTGTGCGACCTTTGTACACATTTTCTTTTAAAGCAATTCCGAAAATTAACAACAAATCTTTATCAGTGCTTCATATTTTCTGTGATGAAGACAATGATACAAATTAGTTGATTTTTTATTCTTGTGTTTTATACGTCAAGACGGCTGTTTTTCAAATGATGATTAGCTGACATTATTCCGGGATTAAATTTTGTAATATACAAAATCTTTCCGGTCATAACTTAGGAGCATTATAAACTTGTAACTTTCACAGCCAAAATATGTTGTGAAAATTCAATTTCTAGATATTATTGCAGTCTAAACTGTGGCACATTTTTTCTGACCATCCTGATATATTTGCAGACAGTGAACGAAGCCAAATTTTCGTTTTACAATTTGCTGCTTTGACAATCGTCATAGATAATATTATGGACTTACACACCGGGAGACACGGTGAATTTTCTCAGAAACATGTCCAAGTAATAAAGTTAAAACATGACTGCGCTCAGCCCGAGCAAATTAGGTTTGCCTTTGCAGCCCATAATTGCTGTTCGTCTCGCTTTGAAAGCCTTCCCTATTCCAGAAGGGAAGGCACAAATTGTGAAAAATCTAATGTGATTTTTCCTCGGCAAATCTCATCAACGTGCCACTAATGCACTGACGTTTTACAATTAATTCGGGCTCCCCGGCGGTTTGACCAGTGGCTACTGGCTGGCTTGCCGTGTGCAGGCTGCATATGCCGAATGTATTGACCCGCGGTCAGCTGCTGTGCTGCTGGGGAAACATGAAACCGTAAACATTCGCCTCTAAAAAGCGCTTTCTTTCGGCACCTAAAAACTGAAAGTTCGCTTTCCGATATTTCCGCCATTACAAACGCACAACAACATCCGATACTCTCTACTGGGTGACCGGTAATAAAGTGGCAGGAAAAAAGTCACAATTTTGGCTAGGAAAAAAAGTCACTATTAATTCACGGAGGCCGAAAAAAGTCATAATCTTGACCAAGAAAAGGAATTTGTAATCAAGTGAAAATGTTCGAATCAGTCACAATTTATTTACGTACCACAAACAATTAAGGTAATAAAACAGAAAATATTTTAAATCAATTATTAACTGACAATACATGACTTGTACATATTCACAAATACTAATTATATATGATGACATTACATGTATGTGGAAAAAAATCACGTTTTGTTTGATATCTTAGGGTAGTGTTAGGGGTTACGGTTATGGTTAGGGATAGGTGTATAAGTTTAGGGGCTAGAGTTATCGCTTAGAGTTAAAGTTAATTTTTTCCTGTGACTTTTTATGCGGCTTTTTTACCTGTGACTTTATTACATGGATTCGTCCATTAAATTCTATTCACAATTAAGTTATTACGTTGAAAATAAAAAGCAAAACTCGCAACAATGAATGGACAATACGCTACAGCACTTCTTGTGTCTTTAATTAGCTCATTAATCATATTCGTTTTTCACTGACGTGTCTCGCGCACAAATTAGCAACATTTAGCAGGCAAATTAATGATACCAGATAATACATACATTAGAAGCTCATATATATATATACAACGTGCCCAATCGACATAATCATAAATTTTACTGTTTGCTCAAATTTACTTGACAATTTAGACGACACATTGTATAAACAATAAAAGCTTTTTATATTTGTGCTTTATTTTGCTTTTATATGCCTGCATTTTCCCGAAATAAAGAAGAATTGAATTGAAAATGCATAAATGAATGCCACACATAAATACTCAACAGCCCAGATTTCGATACCAATAAAAAAGTTGTCCTATGCATACTTTCATTTAGGCCTGTTCTGCATGAAATAGCCTATTTCATCTTAGTTTATTTATTTAGAGTTTATTTCAATAGAATAAAGAGGCCATACAGATACTATAAACAACAGTGAAAGGCCTTAAACACATACAGCTATTGAAGGTAAAACAGATATAATAGAAAATATGCATACGTCACCTGTCACACTGTTTGCTCGCATATTTAGTTCATATATATAATAAAACTACAATCTAATCTAAGCTAATATTTTTTTGTGTTTGTATTGCATCATTTAATCTCGAATACTACTACACAGTGCTAGTGAAATTTTGGTCCTAATATATATATTTCACTAGCACTGTGTAGTAGTATTCGAGTTTAAATGTGCTAATATATATATATATATATATATATATATATATATATATATATATATATATATATATATATATATATAAACCATAATATATAATGTCCTAATAATACAACAATAGTCTTATGGAAGCGCTTTAAAAATTCACGCTGAACCGTTTGGTTAAAAATGAAAAATATTCATCACAAAACTTCAGCATTCTGAATTCATCATATTGGTAAATTTTTTAATTTAAATTTAAAGCAGTAAATATCCATTGGTTTACTTGTAAAGGACACCTGGCTTGATAAACCATGTAAGATGTAGAGTCTACATTGAATGTACGAAAACAGGCAATTTTTGCACAAAAAATCTGCTATTTACAATAACTTTACTCATGTCCTTCTCTTTTGAATACTTGCTGACTTTGTGCCTGTTTCACTTTTATGTAGTATTCTAAGTCCGTAAGTATCGTAAGTCCACAATATTGTAGTTCTACAGTATCACAAGTCTACAGTCTTGTGAGTCTACAGTATTGTGAGCTTTACAGTATTGTAAGTCCACAGCATTGTAAGTTTACAGCATTGTAAATCTACAGTACTATAAGACTACAGTATTGTAAATCTACAGCATTGTAAATTTACAGTATTGTAAGTCTATAGCATTATAAGTCTACGGGACTGTGAGTCTACAGTATTGTAAGTCTACAGCATTGTAAATCGACAGTATTGTAAGTGCACAGTACTATAAGTCAACAGTATTGTAAGTCTACAACATTGTAAGGCTACAGCATTGTAAGTCTACAGCATTGTAAATCTAGAGCATTGTAAATCAACAGCATTGTAAATCTACAGCATTGTAAATCGACAGTATTGTAAGTGCACAGTACTATACGTCAACAGTATTGTAAGTCTACAACATTGTAAGGCTACAGTATTGCAAGTCTATAGCATTGTAACTCTACAGCATTATAAGTCTACGGGATTGTGAGTCTACAATATTGTAAGTCTACAGTATTGTAAGTTTACAGAATTGTCACTGCAATATTGCAGTACTTCTACAATATTTCCACAACGGTATACAGTATTTAAACACAAATGTTACTAAAAATGCCACTCAATATCCATGCATCTCGCTGGCGATTTTTAAAACACGATCCAATTCTGTCCAAAAAAGTAACGAATCAAAATATTCTTATTTCCGGGTTGCAGAGGGCGCTAGCCATCCTTCACACGCCATATTGGACTTGGGCTATTCATAATAGGAGCTTCATAAAGAAAAATGACAATAAAATATCTAGACACTGAGAATCATTAGTAACCAGGCAACGGTCTCTTTTCAAGGAAAGCTGCAGCCAGCTCTGTGGGTCAGTGAAGAATCGGTTCTCGCGGACAGACAAAAGCAAGTAATGGGGGTCAGTTGAACGGGGCAAGCTGACCGGAAACACTATTAAAGAACAGAGAAACACGATAGATGGACATTACTTGCCTCAATGCAACAGGCCTGGCTAAGTCCAGGCGTCGGTTATTCTTATGACTGTTACTGATGTTACTGTAAGCCTTGAAGAAGCATAAATTATTGTCTATATAGATGACAGTGAGCTGCTACTACTACTAATAATAATAATGGCGGGACAGAATATTATTCAAAGGAACGCATAATAGACCATGCTCGCTGCTCACTATCGTCGTAAGACTGTTTTAAAACAACATTAATTTACATGCATGCGCAATGTATCTATGATTTGAACTAATTTATAGTGCTACATACCAAAGACGTTTAGAGATACAGTTCTGTTAGTTAAAAACTAATAAAATAGAGGGCAACACTAGGACTATAAACAGTCACTTAAATGTGTGTGTGTGTGTGTGTGTGTGTGTGTGTGTGTGTGTGTGTGCGTGCGTGTGTGTAACACGCTAGTAACAAGGACCACTTCAAACGAAGGAGAGAGAGAGAGAGAGAGAGAGAGAGAGAGACGGAGAGAGCGAAAGAGAGAGAATGGGTGAGAGAGGACAGGAAGGGAAGGAAGTATCGAAAAAAAGGACACTTCCATTTGAGAACAACCACTTACGTTGAAATATCAAATTTGGACCATTTCTTTTGTCAATTACTGCAGAAAATGACACGCTTTATTACATTTCTGGCGAATTTTCAGCGAACGCCCACTGCAAATACTTCCCCACTCAAGATCATTCTCAAGATTGCACGTTTTGCAGCGAACGTTTTCAATATGAACCCATCAAAAGATAATAAAACGAAAAAGACGCAAAGAAGTTGATAAATATCTTCGAATAACCCGGATGTTTGTTTTAGACTGAAAAGAACTGCTTTTTTCCATATTTTTCTATTTCTACTTCTTAGTTGTAAGCTACTGGCTATAGAATTTTGCAGCATTGACTTAGCGGGTGACAACAATAATTTAACCAATAAACTTATGTAATTAAAGGCATGGAAAACTGGCCCAAAGGTTAGTTAATTCTACATTTTTCTAATTAATTTTTACTTCAAGCGAAAATACTATTTTTTCATATTTTATTAATTCTTTTAGCTTTGCCACGAACTTAGCAAATTTATGCCCTGCGTGGTTTTTAATAGAATATATCTCTTTCTTAAAACCACACATTATTTTTAGTATGTCGCTGTACTTAATCACTATTCCATTTACGCTGGGGGGTAGCAGTGAACGAGGGAAGAGCTAGGTATTGAGATTATAGACCGCAAACAGTTTAAAAGACAAAAAAACATTTCCATAAATAAAGCTTGAAATATCTTCGTCTTGAAATTTAATATCACTTACATGCTATCTTATTGTATACAGAGCCTTTGTTGCCAGCAACGCTGTATGAAACTTTTAAATTTAAACTCCCGCAATGTCCGTTAGGCGCAACCATTTTGAAAGTAGGTCGTTTGAAAAAAGTTTAGATAACATTGCGGAAAATTTGAAAAATAATCGCAGCATTCGTAGTACACTCTTCACTAAGCAAAAGTATAAATTACTGTATCTTGTCAATAATTCAAAAATCAGCGGTGCACACTGGGAAGGTGAGTCAGTGAAATTTCACCAGGTGGAGCAAACATTTTAAATTACTAAGAATTTTCTTTCCTATTCAAATAAATCTTTCAAGCAGGTAAACGTAACGCTAAGCAATATAACTTTGTTTGGAAAGTTTTTTTGGAATATATTTTAAAATTTCCCTTTCTTCTCCTTTAACTTTCTCTACTAATTTCTCTACTTTCTTTAATTTTTCTTTCTTCTACTAATTTTTGTAAATCTGGGCCTATACTCTGATCTTGTGAACGAATCTGAATTTAAAATAAATCTTTAACTCCAAAATAACGCAAAGACAACGATAATCCTTCAAAAATAATATTCAAAAGTGCGTTTTTATATAGCCTATACATGTATGTTTTTATAGCCTACACCACAAAATGTAAATCTTGTTCAATTACTTGCGTATGGGCGTTATGGAAATGGGTGTAACGCCGTGCACTTCTGCAAAATAAAAAATATATCCGGGTAAACAAATAGAGTTTAAATATTAAAAGTAAATAAACATTCCTAGGCTAGGTCTACATATAGACCTATGAAGATTTTATTTTTTTGTTTTCGGCAAATAAATCTATGGCGTTAACTTTCAACATCAATATTTTACACTGTTCATTAGCTTTCGAAATCGAATATTTAAGAAATAATAAAGTTTTTATTGTTTTAGTTGATTTTCTCCATCTAAAGGGGATATTTAGCCTAATTTTGAACTTTTCAGAATAATTTACAGTAGTATAACACCATCTAAAAATTAAAACAGTCGCTATTGCAAAAAACAAACTTTTATATAAAATTTCATATAGAATAAAAATGGTATAGATTTTGAATTAATAAGGGAAATCTTTGATAAGAACGTGAAACAATTACACAGACTAAGTACAAAATCATAGCCGAAAACTTAAAAAAATAAGATAATAAAAAATTAGGTTAATACTTTTATATAATAATTAAACGTGCGATACTTCAATTATTAAAAAGTTACTTGTATAAGTATTTTTTTATTTCTTAACTATTACTTATTACAATTTTGATATAATCTCATAATCTTAAAAGTAGTATTGAATCCTTATAGCTGGTTTTTCACAAGCGAAGGTTTATCAAAATACGAAATTTCTTTTCTAAAATTAATGCACAATAATTATAAAAAAATACAGGCTTTTTCATAAAAAACATAAACATCGTATTGTGTATAGAAGATACACTGCAATAGAAACGTTGGTATGTTGAAATACGTTGAGCAAATTGCAAAGAATTGTTACAATACATGGACTCCTGCTTTATGACGTCACAATGACGCAAAAATGCAAATACAGTCTAACAACTTCAACGTTTCTATTACGTAATTGATTTTCGTGAACTCCATTATAAACATAATATTGCAGTATGTTTTTTCATGCTGTTTTTCTGAACACCCTGTACATATACGTCTTCGGGCGTTAACTGTAGTAGGCAGAGCAGGATTGTGACGTTTTGGGGCCTCCAGGCTAGTGAAATTAAGGGCGCCCCCTTCAAAACGGAACCACTTTCTAACTCATCCGAACAAGTTTTGAATATTTTCTACTCGCGATATATTTCAGCGACATTTACGCAGGTTGAAGTAAACGTATTGCAAATTATTTACTTTTGTTTGTCAACAAAAACGTTCTTTTTAGGAAATACCACTATTTTATTATTCATTGCAAACCGAATTAGCACATATTTCAACACAACCGTTGTGAAAAAAAAGTTACCAAATGTTGCCAAAGCTTGAAGGCCTTTAGTTTAAACATAATTTATTTAGGATTGGATCAGACAGTTTGAACAACATGATTTAGGATCCTCACCACAACAGACTTCATACACTATTTACAAGAACATTTACAGTAAGAAGAGACTATAACTACACAAGCTGACAAGTTTTACTACAAGAATACATTAGACATTAGTAGAAAATGACGGTTAGAAAATATTAATGTACGATTATTTAAGACTGATGCATTTTATATCAGATATAAACTACTGGAAGCGTTTAGTACGTAATATAAAGTCATGTATACATTGGAATAAGTTAGCAACATAGTTAAATTCATCTTTTCCGAATAATAACAACTTCAATAGATCATTATTTCCCAAGGCAGCTATATTAAGGTTTTCGGGCAGAAGTATTTCATTTAATTTATCAAACATAACAACCCTAGCTAGTTGATACAATGGGCAGTTCAACAAAAAGTGTTCAACAGACTCAAATCGAAATCCACAGTTACAATTCGGCAATATTGGATGACCGTTATTATCTTTGCAGCCTTTAGAGAAAAGGTCGTAGTTTAGCTGAGAAAATCCGATTCTCATGTGCGTATGATGCACTGATATTGGAGGTTTACCAAATGAAAAATGTTTCTTACGCAACGAAAAGACAAAAGACTTGAAGGTCTTTCGGCTGCAGAATTTACTAGGTAAAGGATAATCGACTTTGGAGTAGACTTCTACAGACAGGAGTCAAGCAAAATATTATAGGCTCAAACTACCAGAACTACCTCTTAATCAAACGATTCCACGTACCCAGTTAAAACCGTATACAATTATTGAAAACCGCTATAATAAATTAATATAATCATATGCCTTACCTATAGAAGTTCTAGTTGGCAAATTCAGCAAAAGAATCTAAGAAAATTTATTTACAATTTGAGAAAAAAAAACAAACAACGTACTTAGCAAATAAACATGAGTTTTCACACGAAATTTTGACACCAAACAACAATGCACCTAGCGGTTATCTAACAAACTAAACCAAACAAAACCCACACTAATTACCGTTAAACAACCAAGCAAACCCGCTAAACGACGTCATTTGGGCTGTTTAAAAAAACTTAAGCGCAAAAATTGATCATTTAAAAGCGCTAAGTGGTCATCCATCATCAGGCGGGTAAGGATATAGTAAAAGCCATCAGAGAGAAACGCCAAACAGCAAAAAGCTGGTCTTTCAAAACACTTGGTGACAAATATGGTGTCAGTTTTCAGCCGTACAGAAAAAATGCGTTGAAAAATAAGCGACTTGCGATAATTAAATACGCCGAGTACAAAAACACGTCGTCCGGTGCCTTAGGCATGGTTCACATTCAACTCGAACAGCTAGACTCGGCGGCTGTCGGTATTACTCTGCGACAGTGTGCACACTGCGACTCAAGGAGCGTTTAAACTAGAAGATTTTGACTGCGTTCACACTGTGACATAAGAATGTTACAGTAGCTTTGCTACTACAACTCTCTAAGACTGCATTCACACCACTCTGATTTAAAAATACTAAATTTGAAAACTCTTCCGTACGCTTTAAGTACATTCCCACAGTTTCTTAGAGAAAGACTGGACCCAATCTAAAACAATCTATTCTGTGAAATATTAAAAGGTACATATTATTTTTTCAAGCATGACTTACGTGAAAGAACGATTACAACAGAAACGTAGTCATTTTTTTCGTTCGTGCAGCCAGTTCTTCGCTATTACATGCATTTCGCTATTTGGTAGTTAGACGGGCACTAGCGCCTACATCTCGGAAACGTGCTGCACAAAAAATGAGGTGCCGTACATCTGAGTTCAGAGGTGTTCAGTTGTGACATAGTGCATACGTTCCAGAGACCATGCGTGAGCGGTAAACTTAAAATTTGAATTTTAAACTTAAAATTTGCTGAGCTTTTGTAAGTCTCGTGTTTGTGCTACTGAATATTGTACAAGTAGTACTTCGCTTTCGCAAGCACGTTCGACTCGCTCATAAAATGTTTGAGCTAGCGTTTCGCAATCACTAGCTAGGCTTGCCCGCCATTAATTAAGGTTTTAACCTGTTTAATTAATCTAACCTGTTTAACTAATTTAATTATCAGAAAAGAATTGGCATTTTTATGTGTGCTAAAATGAATACTTTTTACGGTACTTCAAAGTGGGATAGGATATGAAAAATCATCCTGTTTTCCTTTAAAACGTGGGTAGATTCAAAGTCTTGTCATCCTACGATCTTATTCAAGCAGTTATAAAAACTTAATTTAACTTAACGTAACGCAAAGCATTCTTCACGCAATAATATTAGTTGGTTAGAAAAGTATAGCTGCTTTTCTGTCGCAATTAAATTGTATAACTAAAATAATTGAAAAAACTGTAGTACAGGGTTCAGAAGGAACAGTGGTGTAAAAATATTTTGAAATACCATGGTCAAGTCACAATGAAATATTACTACGAGCTGCTGCATTATGACATCATAATGACGTAACATTCGAATACTATATAACTTGGTTTTTGTACTTCAAATGTAAACGTCTAAGCATACGTTTCTTTTGGAACAGCCTATACGTTTCACAAAATGTAAATTCGTACGTAAAAACAACTTAAAATGAAATTTATTTATGAACATTTCATCCTGTGACGTCAGAAAATATATAGTCGCACGTAGATTTTGCGAAAATTTCCTATTTCTGGCCAAAACCCTGTTCTGACTAAGTGAACAGTCAGATACTCAGAATTCAAGACCAGATTTTTCTTAGTTTCCCTTGACACAGGAAACCACAGTCGTTCCAGAACTGAGCGGAAATGACGTTATTTACAATCATTAACTTTGTTCAGAAAAACATGTTTGGCTAAAATATTTTGATTATATTTTAAACATATATATTTTCTTTAATAATTTTCTTGTTTGTAACATTGTGGTTAATCTATACAATTTACGTTTTTTTTACTTTTCATTATGCTTTTGCCTCCAACATTTGGATACTTTTATTTATAAATTAACTTTAATTCACTAATATTGTTCGCGCAATGACGTCATCACAAAATAGCAAACAAAGCTATGGAAAAAAGGTTTTGCTTGTAGTATGATTACCCATGCACTTTTAATGATTACTAGAAAGCTTGTGTGTACGGTCGAGCGATTTTGAACAACAGACGTTAGCTGTAAACAGAATGAACTAAGAAAGACACCCACAGCAAGATAATGCCGAGTAAAATTGGCTTCAAAAATATATGCTAAAAAGAAATGTGAAATGTGTTCTAATCAAGGCTAGGGAATTCTTATTAAGATAAGTGTATGAATTTCAAGTCATTTTTACAATGTAATCATGATTAGAATGAATGAGAAAGCAACTAAATGCATAACGAGGTAGGTAGGGTAGGAAAGAAGTTACGTAGGTAGGTAAGTAGATAGGTAACTGTGCAGGTAGGTCAGTAAGTAATTACGTGAGAAAGTGAATGAGATGAGTGAGTAACTTAGTAAGGAAGCCAGCAAGCAAGCAAGACAATAATTAAGTATAATCGATACGTAAGAACGTCGGCAAATAACTAAGTAAGAAAGAAAGTAAGTAAGTAGGTAGGGCAGTAAGCAATTAAATAAATAAGTAGAACAGATATGTAAGTAAATACGTAAATAAGTGAATTAGTGCGTGTGTGTGTGTGTGTGCGTGCGTGCGTGTGTGTGTGTGTGTGCGTGTGACCGAGTGCGTGAGTGAGTATATGAGTAAGTTAGTGAGTGAGTAAGTAAAAAAGCAAGCAATTGATTACTTAATTATGTAAAAATAAAACTAGAAATACCGATACAGCTCCACTATCAAGCTTGTACACTTGCAACCATGACTGCTAAGCTATTACTAACTTACACGAACATTACCTGTGCCATACGCATGAACACTTGCAAGACGCCTTTGCGTGCAACACAGATAAAAAATCCACGAGAACAAACAAAAATGTGAAACAAACAACACAGAGTAAACAGCTGAACAACCAGCTCTCTGTAGCTATGCAAACTCGCGAGGTATTTCTTTCCTACAATATTTATTGTGAGAAAACAGGATATCTGTGATAAGAACATCCTAAAGATGACGATTACAGGTAATTTTATTTTACAAGTCTGCCGTGTTTAGTTTCATTTATATATCGATCTGTCACGTGACAAGTTGGTCCGCTTAAATGCACATAATATAGTCACCAATACAGCCCAGCCCATAAACTTCAATAGCAGCTTCAAATGATCTCTAAGATTTGGTCTTTTGTTTATCTATATATTTAATTTTGTTCAAGTTTTATCATCTTCTTCTTTTTTCTTCTTTCTGCTGCATCATTTTTTCTTGTAATGTAATACCTTGACTTACAAGTTTCTGGATAATTACTACATTTTGTAGGGCGCATTTTGTGACTGTATACGCCTATAGATAAACTCCAATATTTTATTTCTGAATTTACTAACTTACTGAAGATTCCTCACTATCTTTCTTGTGGCTGTAGAATCCGTGATTCTTTGAATCTCTGCTGCTTTTGCTATGGGCAGTCTAAAGTCAGTTAATAAACGCATAAATACAGTAAATTACACTCGGTCATAGTAGACAGCGGAGTACGCCATGGGGCAGTGTTGACACTGCGCTGCTGTGTGACACAAAACAGAAAAATGTCGAACAACAGCTTAAAAAACAGCTAACAGCTTAACGGTGGCGCCTCCACCCAATTTACGTTGGTCAGTTTACAAAATTTAAACAAGCCGTTTATGTAATAATTTCAGTGGTAGTACGTGGAATTCCCGAGAAGGCCTCAGTTTCCAACAACGGGTGTTTTCCCGGACCCAACCTGTTGATTATTTTCGAAATTTTGCAGAAAAAGCATCTTAGCGGCGCATGTTGGGGGTCTTGAAAGAATTTATAGCTCTTTGGATAAAAGGAATAATAGAACTATACGGTGGTGTGAATCTCTTTCGAGGACGCCTCCAACGAGAGGAGCAGTTACGATTTGATTGGAGGTTCCCTTTCAGACGATACTCGCTTAGAAAAGTGCTGACTCAAAGCCATTTTTCTGACATCATTCTACTGCACTCTGCCTATGACTTTGCTTCAGCAGAAGCTGCTGGCTTTGCGTTAATGGTGATACCTAACGGACAATTAAACTGCAGGGATAATAAACGAACACTGTGTAGGATGTTCACGCATTATTGATATTTATGAGAAAGATCTTGGGGGGGGGGGGGCATTGGCTAGTAATTTATTAATAATAAAAGTTTCATCTGTTTTTGTAAAAAACACATTCTTTTAAGACAAGTACAATCTTTATCAGAAACGAGGTCTTATTAAGATCATGTTGTGCATTTAATGTGCAGATCCGTCTGAAAAATATTTAGGCTTACAATTGAACACTGCAGACCATTTGGAAGTACATTTAATATATTAATAATTATTAATTACTTTATTTATATATGAAGAGGGACCACCTATTCAGTAGCTGACTTCCACCGTTATAACAAATTTGTGTCACGGCTCCAGAAGAAATTGAATCTAATTGTTCACATAATTATATACATGATACCAACATACAATATAGTACGTACATACAATATACATACAATATATATACAATATATAAATGCATTCATGGCTATATTAAATGTACTTTCAAACGGTCTGAAGCGTTCCGTTGCAAGCCTAAAGACTTTTCAAACGGGTGTGCTCATAAAGATCGTGTGTATAGATTTGAAGCGGTTTGGAAAGGGAAAACAGTTTTAGTCTAAATTTGTAAAGCCACGCATTTGTAAACTAAATTCAAAACTAGCAAAACAGCTTCAATTAAAAATTTTATAAAGCCACACATTTGAAAACTAAATACAAAGCAGCAATGCTAAGAAAACAGTTTTAGTCTAAATGTATAAAGTCACGCATTTGCAAATTAATTCAAAGTACCTATGCTACTAAGAAAACAGTTGCAGTTCTAAATTTTACAAAGCCACATATTTGTTAAGCTAAATTCAAAGCATCTATACTACTTTGCACAAATATCATTCTACTAAAAAAAATTTCAAATCAAATACTAGGCAACACACCTGTCTGACAAAAACCAACTTTCTCACTTAGGCCGCTCACCTATCAAAGCTAAGTCTCCTGCGGCCCACTTTCACCTGACGAAAGCTAGGTTTCTAGGCCCCTTTTAGCCTTCATTACACAGAGCACTTATGCATCTAAAGGCATCTTTAGACGCTAAAAATGACCAGTCCAGTAGCACTTACACACCCCATTCTGTCGTCATGCCAAACTACCCATATTGATTCGCCTTCTATAGTAATTTAGCCAGTTTTTTCCGATCCGGTAACAATGTGCATAATTACCATTCCGGCTTTTTCAATTACAACTGTAGCTGCTGCGAGGCGAGATCCAAGCGCAATACGGCGCACCGCGAGGGGGCATGGTCAGTGCTAACCTATTGATCACGTTACCTAGTAGATGTGACCAGTCGTGTACGGGGTTCCATTAACCTCTATCCTAGCTATTAATCACCATGGATGTAGCTGAAAACACCATCTCACAAAACGAGAAAAGCAGCAGGGGTATTGTTCATAATTTACCAGCATAGCAACTGCCTCCTCAACAAGATGATAAAATATTAAACGCAGAAAACTGGCGCTACCTAGGTGTAGAGAAAACACCATTGGCTATTGATGCCCTTGCTAGTGTGTTTGTGGCTAGCTTTATTGATGAGATTTCTTCATATGCGCGTTAGTATTTTTCTAATATCCGAGAGGCTAGTACAAGGTCCAGCGTTATAGCAGAACTATGCAAACAGTGGCTATAACTGATATCGTAATGTAATCTTACTGAAATATCTTCTTCTAAATCAGCGGATTGCAGAGTTCCAGCAATCTATATCAATTGCTACCAATTTCGAACTGTCATCTAATAATTTTTCATCGTTATACTTGCATGGCGTTAATTATTAAAGTAATTTAATTTGAAGTTAATTTTTTTCAATGACAATCAAAGCGAAAAAAGTAACGTCCTATTTCAATGCACTAAACCTGTACTTCATTTAATATCCAAATACAGAACACGTTCTTTGTCTGAAGGAGTTTCTTCAGGGTGAAACTTCTACCTTCCCATTTGTAATTCCGTCTTAGTCTGGACGCCAAGTACCTGCCCATTCAATGCACAAGAAAACTCTTTACTTAATTAGCTGCTCTTTCTTATTACTTAAGCTAAAAAACTTGTCTTGAAATTTTGTGTCACCAATATACTGCCTTATTGCACATAGGGCTTGCTTTAACAGTAACGCTGTATAAAACCTGTAAATTTAAACTCCTGCGATGACCGCTAGGCGCAATCATTTTAACGATAAGTCATTTGAAACAAGTTTAGATAACATTGCGTAAAGTTTGAAAAAATAATCAGCGTATTCGCAGCACACTCTTCACTAATAAGCAAAAGTATAAATTACTGCCTCTTGTCAAAAAGATTAAAGGTTCGTTTTTGGTGACTCAGTGGTGCACACTGGGAAGATGAGTCAGCGACATTTTACTAGTTGGCGTAAATTTTCTTTTCTAGTTACAAAAGTCTTTCAAACATGTAATCGTAATGGTGAGTAACATGACGTTGTGTAGACAGCCTTCAGGAACGTACATTAAAATTGCTTTTTCTTCCCCTTGAAGCACCAAAATTTGGAAAAAAAGTTTATAATGCATCGATCGATGATCAATGTATCAATGTGTGAAACATATGTCACTACACATATTTAAATTTGACTTAGGTTTATTGATGCCAATCTGTTAAAGCTTAGAATCCTCAAAATCGAAAGCAGCTTATAAATAAATCTTACTGAACAGCTTTTTTCTTAAAGGAAAACAGGATATTTTTTTCACACAAGTCATTCTTAAAAATATAGTATGTTCGCATTCAATTTTTATAAGGCACAGTTATGGTTTAAAATTGTGTCCGGTTTTCCTTTAACCAATCATGAAAATACAGTATGAACTTCTGTTTCAGTTTCAAACATAATAGGGAATCTGTGTACTCGTAAAAACATTTTCGGTTACGTAATATTAACTTGCAAAAACGTTCGAGACTTCACCAACTTGTATATCATTTCACGGTTTTACCAACTGATTACTTCAGACCAAACCAAGAAGCACTTGTAGCAATTTAATGAAGCCATGTTAAGTACGCGTGCCTACATCCGCACACGCTTATGGTACGTAAGCAAGAGCAATACAGCTAATGGACGTTTGCGAAATAAAACCAAATTTTATTATTAATTAACAATTAATAATTTAGAGTTCTACGTGAAACAGATTTTAAATTTTTTCTATGAGTATATTAGAATTTGACAGGAAATCGTTTTCCAGTAAACAAAAATGTTAAAAAAATTTAGAGTTCTACGTGAAACAGATTTTAAATTTTTTCTATGAGTATATTAGAATTTGACAGGAAATCGTTTTCCAGTAAACAAAAATGTTAAAAAAATACTAGGTCAAGCTTATGAAATTGCAATTCTAAAATTCGTTGTACATTGGAATTTTGAAAATGGAATAAATTTTGTAGGATAACATATCATAATTGCAGTATTTACTATTACAAGTACTGTTTATTAAAGGAAGACAGGATGATTTTTCTCATATACTACTCCATTTTCAAGTCTGATAGAAAGCATACATTTTAACAGAATTAATACTGCAAAAGCGTTTCCGATAATTGAATAATAGATTGAAAACTTAATTAACGATGGGCGAGCCCAATTACTGATGACAGTGAAAATTGAAGTACAGTCCTACTGTGAGATATTCAGTGTACTAAAATTCGGCAAGTTTTAAGATAAAAATTCAAATTTCAAATTTACTGCTGCGCTCACGGATGAGCTGTCGAACGTGTGCAGATCGTTACTGAATTGAGAGGTACAGCACCTGTTTTTTGTGCAATGTGTTTCCGAAATGCAAGCGCTAGTACCCGTCTAACATGCGAACGGCGAAATGCGTGTAACAGCAGACTACCTTATTGGGCTCTTAAGCTAATGAAATTATGGCGCCCCCTCAGAGCGAAGAACCCTGTAACTCGCCCGCGCCCGTGTTGAATATTTTTTTTTACTCTGAACATATTTTAGCGACATTTGCATAGTTTGAAGCGAATTTATTGCAAATTCTTTAAACAAACTAAAATAACTATCTTTTGTTTGTCAATAAAAATATTCTTTAACGAACACCCCCATTTTACTATTTTATTGCAAACCAAATTAGCGCAAACGTAGTGATTTTTTTAACAAATGTTACCAAAGCTTGAGAGGCCAGAGGCTGCAGTCTAAACCATGTCTACAGGACAATCCAACCCTATACGTAAGTTGTACACGTATATTAGGACAGACTTCTGAGGCCAATCGATTAAGAACATTTAACATTATAATGTTATTTATAGGTGTGACAGTACTGAGTTTACTACTTATGTTTGGTCACGAGTTACTCTGATCGTGGTTTCTAAACAGTAAGCAAGCTAAACGCCTTCAAAATGATAAAAAGAAAAGGACACTTGCACTGCATTTTTTCGGAATTTCGTCTCCATGGTAACGGGGCGTGCCTTGCATCTTGGGCAATCGAGGAATCTGCATTAATCGCAATGACGGAAAGAGTGGTTCTGCGTAAATTACTCAGCGTCCAGCAGCAGGAGAGATTAGAATGCAGCGCTAGCAAGGGATTTGATCAACGTCCGGCGAATGGTAAGGGGTTAGAATGGAAAGAGATGGCCGCTACAGTGCGAAACGCGGCGACCATTTTGCAGAGTATAAAGTTACAAACCACTCAGACAAAACAAATAAGATATCAAAGTATAGAGAAGCAAGTAGCAAGCTGCTCCAAGTATTCGATTCATGTCGATTTAGGGTGGTCATTCGATACTTTAGAAGTAGGCTATCTTTTGTATGTACGTTTCGTAAAATACTCCCCATAGTGTACATGGACAACTCAGCATCTCTAAAACAGTAACAACTCTCTGCATAACTGATTCGTTAGCTTGGATTCCAAACAAAAGATAGCGTCGTTCTAGTAGTTGTAGTCTATAATTTTAGTTGGCATATAAAAACACGCCGGATACGGGGCACAGAACTATGGTCTGGAAAGACTGGTCACAGTTATCGTTATAACAGTTTTAAAACCGTTCAATGCTTTCTACATTTGCTCGAAAAATAAAGAGGTTAGTGGAATTTGTAAATCGCTTAACCGGAAGTCATTCTCACACAAATTCAGGTTCGTCTTTGTGGAGGGAGTTAAAGAAACATTTGTGAAAGACCTACAAAAAATTGCAATTGTTGGTAAAAACTCATGTATCTCCTTAATTGAATAATGCGCATGCGCGGCACACAGAAATTTGCGGAATGCAAACAATTCCTTAAAAGCAATTAAATTAAACCGATTAAAAGCAACAGTATCAAAATACTGAGCAATAGTTTCAGGCAATTATATAGAGGGCGCCATGTGTCAACTCGATTATTGATTGTGTTTGACCAGCGGTCAGTGGGCAATAATGACCGGATCGTGTACAGAATTTACGCATTTTTATTGTACTCCTATACTCCAATAGCTCACATAATGTGTTTGAAATATGCAGTCTGTATGCTTTTGTAATAGCAAAGTATGAAAGTTCAGGCTATTATTATACTGTATGAATGTGTACGACATTTCCAAGATGGACTAATTCGAAATGGCGTATAATGAAACGCTCTATTGTAGGCCTACAATAAACCAGTCAACGGGTTTAAAGTTTAAAGTTGAAAAAGTAGGCTGCAAATATTCTGAAATACTGATTTTTCAATAAAAATTCAGGATTATAATGTAGGCTTGCTATTATAATAGGAAAATGATTATGAAGGCTTACCATTTTAATTTCACTCTACAATCTTGTTTTCTTTAAATCATCATTATCATCATCATCATCATCATCATCTGCCCTTTACGTCTACTGTAGACATTAAGCAGGTAAAATTCTAAAATAAACGAAATCTGCCCTCGAGATCAGTAAGCACGGCAGTAATCCAGCAAAAAACTAGACACTGCTATGCCAGTGGCTTGTCAGCACCACTTCCGAACCACACCTGATTTTTGTTCAAATGTATGTTAATTTATACAGGAGTCAATTTAAGCCTACAGTTTTAAAAATACAGATTATTCATATGCTAATGGTGGGGAGTATTATTAAAATACTATAAAAAAGTGAGAATTTTTTTAGTTACGTTGTGTATAGGTTTTTCGTACTTCAGCTGTATACATATATATATACATTGACGTCACGAGGTATTATTTGTACTTGTTCGTCATTAATTATTTAATGTTTATTACCTGTATAGGGTAACGATCGTAACGCACCTGTATTGCCAAACTTAATTGACTTTGACACAGGTATATACTGCATATAAACTGGACTGGGTACTCAGAGTGTGGTAATAATGATGCTGTATAGGGGCAAATGTGTGCTCCAGCCTTTACGCTGGAGTAAGGCGACATTAACTTGATTAATTATATTCGTCGTAAAAATTATTAATTTAATTACCTTTAAGCCTAAATTCGCATGCTATTACTTTTTTAAACCATCTTCAGCGAAAAACAGACAATTCCCAAAATCAAAAAATATCATAAAAATATCACAAAATAAGTGAATTGAACAACAATAGCTAACGTCACTTTTTCATTCAATTTAATTTTATTTACGGTGATTTCCATTATCGTAGATTGGTAAACTCGGTACATCTTTGTCCAATGGAAAGGACAAATCACTTAGCGTGTTGGGTTTATCTTACTGTCATCACTGAAGCTTAGATAAATGTAACAAAGAAAGTTCCAAAAAAACTGTCTATGAAGCATAAGTCATTTATTTCACATTGCACATTTACAATAGTTACAATATCTAGTGAAAGGGCCTATAATGAACATAATACAAATAAGAAAAGCCTCAAACACGGTTCACCTATATACGAATGTAAATGTGTTGCGGGAAATCAAAAAGCAGGGCTTGTTAGATTGTCCCACACAGTGATAGAAAAAAAGTAATGGAAATAATCTGAAAATTTAAAGTGAACCGTATGATAAAAAAAATTAGTACTTAAATGGAATGATGAATCTCATATATGAGATGATATAAAAGATAGAAAGACTATTATTTGTTAATAGTATGTAAAATTAAGATAACTTTATTAAGATACCTGTATTAAGATACGAAATAGTTATATA